>JARGCV010000006.1:13127500-13557500 GCA_034064705.1 Bothrops alternatus
AAATCTCTGCTTGTTTTGTTTTATATTGTTATGCTGCTTCAATCCCATGTAGTTTACAGAACAACAAATCTAGATTACACAAAATACTTTAATAACCTGATGGCTTTGAATGTTGCTTTCCTTTTTTATTTTTACAAGAATGGACATGTTTCTTGCATTTAGGATTAAGAAAGGATGAAGGCAAGATGGCAGTTCAATAATTCTAGTTCATTTCAGCTGCCTCCAGAATATTGTTTTGTTAAATTTTGCTTTGACCCACATTTTCATCCTGGAACCTTTTGCTAGGAGACATCAGATGGAGAATAGCACTAACAATAGCTTTCTGGGAGAAATCAAAAATTAAGTTAAAAAGAGGCATATCAAGATCTAAATAGTGAGTGATGGAAAAATTATGATTCAAAGAATATTGATCCTAATCAGTTTATGGTCAAGGATTTTTAATCTGCTAGTGCTTTGGATGGGTTGAACTCTCGTTATTTTATATCCAGTACTCTTTTGCACTAGAAGCATGAGCAACTAACTTTTCTTATAGAGAGAGGACAACTAGAGGCTATAGGGTTAAAAATAAATTATGCTATGGCATTAAGATTACTAGATATGGCATTGCAGCCAAATTTATATACTCAATTAAAAAGAAATAGTAATAATCTCTCCCAACTGAAGCTCAGCTCCTGGTAAATTCATGGCACATCCATAATACTATACTAACAACAAAGTAAAAATGTTTTTGCTTAGCATGGGATATTTCTCACTTTTCCTGTCTATGGCCCTGGAATTTCCAAATATTAGCTTGATTTCCTTTGATTTTATTTTTGTTTTGACCAAAAAAGTTGTCAATAATTATGACACAGTGGGCTGTTTGTGTATTTGGGGGCATCCATAGAAGCCTGGGAGGATAGATCTGCTACTTTTCTTCTGCCACTGTTCTTCTTTGGTAATTTGGCCTTTCTTAGTGAGGTCACTGAGGATTCTCTTGATCTGGTTGTCTAGTTTTTGTATTATATTGGTGTTCACAGGGATGTAGGTTTCTTTGTCTTTCAGTATTTGTTTTGCTTTTTGTTGGTTTTACGCTTTGTCCATAATCACCGTAGTTTGGCCTTTGTCTGCAGGTAGGATAATGATGGTCTGGTTCTTTTTTAGGCTTATGTGGGCTGCTCTGTTTTCTGTTGTAAGCTGATTCTGTTCCTGTTGTCTTCTGATCTTACCAGACTAAAAAAACGTATCTGTATAACTACCAGATGTATACTGTGAACTGCTGGGAGGGTCCACCTTCCTGTCCAGTTCTGCTATCTCTCTGTTGTTGTTTTTGTAAAAGTTTTTATTGATTTTTTCCTCATACATTCAGTAACAATTTTTCAGCAAACATGCTGTCTGAGTGTACATTCGCTAATACATATTTAATTCCTAATCCTTTATTCTTTCCTCTAGCCATCAATAAAATAAGTTCCAAGAACATAAGAACATAAGAAGAGCCATGCTGAATCAGGCCAAAGCCCATCGAGTCCAGCATTCTGTGTCACACAGTGGCCCACCAAATGTACATGGGGATCTTGAGCAGAAAGAGAAGGCAAAACCCTCCCTTTCCCTTGACCCCCAAACAAATGGTACTCAAGGGAATCCTGCCTGCCTCAACCAACATAGAGGCGGCACATGGACATCTGTTTTAATAACCACCAATACACTTTGCATCCATGAATCTATCTAGCCCTGCCTTGAAGCTGTCAAGGCTGACAGCTGTCACGACCCCTTCAGGAAGTGAATTCCATAAATCAACGACCCTCTGGGTGAAGAAATATTTCCCTTTATTTGTCCTCACTTTCTTAGCTATAAGCTTTAGGGAGTGCCCCCTTGTCCTGGTATTGTGTGATAGAGAAAAGAATTTTTCTCTATCCACATTTTCTATCCCATGCATGATTTTATACACTTCGATCAAGTCACCCCTTAAACGCCGTCTTTCAAGGCTGAAGAGACCAAGGCGTTGCAATCTGGTTTTATAAGGGAGGCGCTCCATTTCCTTGATCATTCTTGTTGCCCTTTTTTGCACCTTTTCCAGTTCCATTATATCCTTCTTGAGGTGCGGTGACCAGAACTGTACACAGTACTCCAAGTGTGGTCTCACCATCGATTTGTACAGAGGCAATACAACACTTGCTGACTTATTTTCGATTCCCTTCCTAATCATGCCAAGCATGGAATTTGCTTTTTTTACTGCTGCTGCGCATTGGGTTGACATCTTCATCGAGCTGTCCACCAAAACCCCAAGATCCCTTTCTTGGGTTGTCTCAGAAAGTTTGGTCCCCATCAGTTGGTAAGTATAATTGGGGTTCTTTTCCCCGATGTGCATAACTTTGCACTTGTTTAGGTTAAAATGCATTTGCCACTTTGTTGCCCACTCACACAATTTCGAGAGATCCTTCTGGAGCTCCCGACAATCAGTTTCACTTTTCACAACCCGGAACAATTTAGTGTCATCAGCAAACTTGGCTACCTCACTATTAACTTCTACATCCAGATCATTGATGAATAAATTAAAAAGTAAAGGCCCCAAAACTGAACCTTGGGGTACACCACTTCTCACTTCTTTCCATCCGGAGAATTGTCCATTTATTGCCACCCTTTGCTTCCTACAATTTAGCCAGTTACCAATCCAGGACAAGACCTGTCCTCTAATTTCGTGGCTGGAGAGCTTTTTTAGGAGCCTTTGGTGAGGGACTTTGTCAAAAGCCTTTTGAAAGTCAAGATATACAATATCAACTGGGGCCCCTTTATCTATGTATTTATTTACATCCTCAAAGAATTCTAACAAGTTAGTAAGACATGATTTGCCTTTGCAGAAACCATGTTGATTTTCTTTCAGCAATGCCTGTTTTTCTATGTGCCCTGTAATTTTATCTTTAATAATGGTTTCCATCAGTTTGCCTGGAACTGAGGTTAGACTGACTGGTCTATAGTTTCCTGGATCACCTCTGGATCCTTTCTTGAAGATCGGGGTTATATTTGCTTCCCTCCAATCCTCCGGTACAGTGCCTGATCTTAGAGAAAGATTGTATATTTTAGCTAGAAGTTCAGCAATTTCACACTTGAGTTCCTTGAGAATTCTAGGGTGGATGCCATCTGGACCAAGTTTGATAATATTCCATTTTTTCCAAGTTTCCAAGTATCCAAGTTTGATAATATTCCATTTTTTCTTTTTCTTTCAGTCTCATTGTCTCTGCACATTCTAGTGTTTTTTAATTATTTCTTCATCTGATGGTATTCCTTCATTTTTCCAGTATTGCACAAATATAATTCTTGCCACTGTTGTGACATGCAAAATCAAATATAAGCTTTGTTTGTTAGTCTTTTCTGGCATTATACCTAATAAAAAAAGTTCAGTTTTAAAATCTACATGTTCTCCCAACATCTTTTCTAGCCACGTATGTATCTTTTTCCAATAACTCTTTACTTTGTCACATGTCTTATGTTTCCAACATCTATCTGACATGTTTTTAAACATTTTTGCTAGTCTTGCTGGTGGCAAATGCCATCTATAGAACATTTTATATAAATTTTCTTTGTAGGAAGTTGACATTGTCAATTTGTAATTTCTTTCCCATAAATTTTGCCATTTTTCTAATTCTATATTATAACCAAAATTTTTCACCCATCTTATCATTGTTTTTTAACTTGTTTGCTTTCCAGTTTCAAACTTAATAGAAAATTATACATTTTCTTAATTAGTTTCTCATCAGAAGTTACCAATGTCTTATCAAACACAGTTATAAAATCCATACAGTCTAACATCTTTATCATATCTCTCTGTTACGCATTCCTGCAACTCCAGATTACGTTCCACTGCACTCTTTATTCAATAATTGTTGCCCCATGCCTTTCAATTTTACCTAATTGAAGATTATAAACCAACACAAGAATTTTGGTAGTATAAAGATAGAAAGAAACTTACAAAGCTATTTCTTACTCTGTGATTACAAAAGAAAGTTGAATCTTTTTTATCCACCAGTTTTTTTAAATCATTGAAACCAAAAACAATCAGTGTATTTTTTTCTGTTTTATGCAAAAAATCTTTAAGGGGTTTCCAGTCAATCATAAATGTAGATGTTGTTATTTCTCTAATCAAAGAGTAAATTTAGCTATCTTCATTTTCACCAACCATTCCTCCATTGTGGGTAGTGTCGAATTCTTCCACTTTTGAACATGTCTTGCTGCAGTCACCATATAGACAAACAAAGAACCACAACTTTTTTTTGGTTGCTTGTGTATTAGTCCCAAAAGAAAACACTCTGGTTTCAATTGTACTTTACTCCTTAAAATATTCTGAATTAATGCATGTATTAGTTCTTTAAATTTTTATCAGGCATGTTAAAATGTCATCTTATGCTTTTTGTATTTTCAGCTAAGATTCAAAGTCCTTTTATACATTCTAGACCAGGGCTTTTCAACCGGTGGTATGCGTACAACCTGTGGCACTTTGCCATGTGGCAGGTGGTACGTGACCATCCTAAAGAAGTGTAGTGGGGGAGGGGAATGAGCCAAAGCAACCCAAGCCTGAGGGAGAGGCAGCTGCAGCTGCAAGACTGTCTGAGCTGGCAGAAGCCCCAGGAGCTATCAGGGCTCCAGCTGATTGGCTTCAGCTGATTGGTGCTTCCGGAAGCAGTGTGGAGCTGGAGGTGAACTGAAGAAAAGGGGGGGAGGAGAGGAGAGGTTATAAAAGGAGGTGGTTTGGGCGGGAAAGGGAAAGAGGAGGAGAGCTCAGCAGGCAGGGAGGAAACAGGGACAGGGAAGAAGCAGCAGCTGTTGCTGGAAGAAAAGCATCTATTGCCGGGAGAATGCAATCAGCGCTGGAGCCAGCAGACGAGCATGTCGGAAAGGAGATGAATGTATTTAGTTCTGGATCAGCTGGCAATTTGATTGGTTACCATAAGGATTTTTGTACAGTTTTTACAATGTTTTGTAATTCAGAGGCTCATGTGCTTTGGTTTTTGGAATATTTTAGTCTGTATTTTAGGCTAGCAATGAGTCCAAAGTGTTGACTTCCATAGATTTAATCCCTTTAAACAAATGTAATTCGTTTTACCCCCTTATCTTGAGTCTGTCTATGGCTTTTAGAAAGTTTTCTTTGAAGGTAAAGAGGTTTAATTTAAGGCTAAAGCTTTTCACAATTGCCAGAGCCTTTCAGTCTCAAGTTGCAACATTATGACTTGTGACATGCCTGAGGCAGCTTAAAAAAACGGAGTTTATGTGTTTCTTTATTTTGTGAGCCTTTCTTGCTTTGCACTTGATTCCGTGTCTTTAAGGGTATAGGGAAGGGATTTTGTGTGTGTGTGTGTGTGTGTGTGTGTGTGTGTGTGCATTCTTACTATACTCAGAAGGGAGAGAGGAAGAAGGGCTGACCAGCTAGTTCAGGGGTCTACAAACCTAGCAACTTTAAGACCTATGGACTTCAACTCCCAGAGTTCCTCAACCAGCCATGATGGCTGAAGAATTCTGGGAGCTGAAGTCCACAAGTCTTAAAAGTGCCAAGTTTGAAGACCCCTGAACTAGTTGGTAGTGGTGCATATTAATAAACATGGATAAATTCATCATACATTTGTTAGTGCAAAAGGAAAGTGATTCAGCAAAGGAACAGCCATCGAAGATATTAAAACTGGTACTTTTTTCCTTTTTCTCTACAGTTTGTAATATTTTATTAGATTATAGAATAAAATACAAAAATAAAAAACCAAATAGTAGGACACAGTGGGGAGGGAAAAGGAGGGGGAAGTTAGGGGGAGAAGGGAAAAAGAACAGTAGAAGGAAGCATTAACATTGAACCTCAACTTTTTACATTTCCATAATATTATAAACTAGCCATTTCTGTAACAACAAATGAATCTAATCAATAAAACCCAAAATCCCCCCCTTTTTTTAGTCAAGTTTTTGACACCTTGCTAAGCACTGGTGGTACTCAAATATTGTCATTTCCTAAAAGTGGTACAATCTGTAAAAAGGTTGAAAAGCCCTGTACTAGACCATTTTTCTAATGACAAATACCAATGATATATAATTTTACTTAAAAAATTATCTTTAAGACTAAAACACAAGTAAATTTCAATCCTTTTAACAACATAATTTCCTGTTGGTCCATTTGTATATGATAGCCAATCTTTAGCACATTTTATCAGGCATTCTTTCACTTGTTACTTTTCTGTCTTAATTCTTTCTAATTAATAGAATACTGAAAGTATCTTACATAATTGATATGAAATACAAATGACAAAATATATAAATAAAACCATTAAATATGTATGGGGAAAAAATACCCTAGCCAAGTTTACTCTTTGCAAAGAAATCAGTAGACTGTAACTAGAAATGGTTGCCAAGTTCAGCATAAAATTAAACTGAGAAAAATAAATGTGATTATTTCATATGCTATACTTTCCAGATAAATGCAACACTTAAGTTTTCTAATTTTAATTAAGCACATAATACGTGACCTTGTGAATATGTCTGAAAATATATTCGCTGATTTGTTTGAAACTGCTGCTAGTGGTTTGATGTTAATTGTGACTAATCAACAAAATGAATTCGTGTAATCCAAAATTATTTGATAATTTATTATATTAAAATATTAATTTGCACATTGATTTACAATGTAATCTTTATATTTTGATACAGCAGTGAGCCCTGATTATTACAATGTGCTTTGTTGAATGGGGAGCAGACAACTGCATCCCCATTAACAATAGCCTCTTTTCACTGTCCACCAAAGGACTCTCTGTCCAAAGGTCACAACCCTTTGTGTTGGTGATAGATAGGGAAAGAGATGACACAATTCCCCAATTCCAGCTCTTAAACTCTACCTTACTGCTCAATCAGCCCATTAACCAGTTTTTAGCTGCTCCTATTGCATGCTTCCAATGAAAAAAATGGATCTCTCTAAAAATATTCTAAAATAGGCAATCAAAAATGAAACAGTCATTTATCATTTAGAACATTTTCAAAGGAGAAGCCTACACCTGTAATCTATGATATCTGTATGGGTGTATGGGTGTGCACACATTCAACTCAGTTTTTGACTCCTGGCAACTTCCTGGACAAATCTCTGTTGGTTTTTTTGGCAAGTTTTTGAAAATAGTTTGCCATTGCTTTCTTCCTAAGGCTGAGAGAGAATGATTGATTCAAGTTGGCTTTGTGCCTAAAGTGGGACTAGAACTCGTGGTCTCAGTTTCTAGCCTGATGCCTCAACCACTTCAGCAAACTGGTTCTCTGGCACCTAAAAAGAGTATCCACATTCAGAAACATTTCATCTGATTCTCAGGTGGTATGAATACACCTATTTATTAATATTTGGAAAGTATCTGATTAGCCAGAGTTGACCTAGTGTGACAAAAGAGACTTGTCAGTTTGCCATCACACCACCTGGGCTCTGCTTCACTTTGATGGTAGCCTGCCATAAAATGTGGGGAGGGGAGACAGGAGGATACAGGGAGGGGGGATGACAAGAACCAGAAGTGCCAATCAGTGACAAGGTTGAATGATCCAAGGACATAGGCATGGGAACAGAATGTGAATGCCCACCAAAAAGGAGCCAAATGTAGAACTGTTACCGAAACAATTAATTTGACCTTTATTGGACACTAGCAAGATGACCAAGGGGGAGGGCCCAGGAGAAGGGAAAAATATTGACTTTATGCAGGAATCTTAAGATCTGGCTTTTCCTATGCTGCAACCATTTGGCTTTAGTAAAAGTATATCTTTCACTACAGATGGAGTCAAGGGTCTTTCTTTCCTAAATGTCCAGCTGGGATAGGTCTGACATGTCCTTTTTTATAGATTTGGGATCTTCTATATAGCACCAGAGTGAATTCAATGGGCACCACCAAACTGTTCCAGGAGATTTGAAAGACTAAACCCTAATGTTAGTAATATAAGCATCCCACATTTACTCTGTCAATAATTTAAATATTACATACATACATACATACATACATAATACATACATACATACATACATACATACATACATACATACATACATACATACATACATACATACATACAAGAAATGCTTCCTGCAGTAGCTAAGCAAAAAAAAACCCCTACCATGTGAAGTCCCTTAGGGTACTCTTTGACATGAACATTGGTGGAATGATAGATGGGACTTTAAACTTCTCTTCCCTTCAGTTCTCTTTTATAAGTAATGATGGATTACTTCAGCTTGATTTGTTGAGTGACATCAGTGTCACAGATCATGTTCCAATTATTCATCAAAGTCTGATAGTGGTCCCTTTGTTTAAGATATTGTCTTAAACACACAAAGGCCAGCAAGCGCATGAGTGCTGGGATGCATCCAGCCACATAGGACCTCAGCAAGCTAGCAGGCGGCTGGTTGAAGAGGATGGTTGCCATCTCTGGGGCATGGCGCGTGCGCCCACAGAGAGGGCTCTGAGTGCTGCCTCTGGCATGCATGCCATAGGTTTGCTACCACTGTCGTATAACAAGATAATGTACATTCTTACTGAATGCAATCTTTTTTTTTTTTTAGCAGTACAAGTTCACACAGAGAAATTTTCCAGGTAAAAAAATTTTTTACACTTAAGTAACTGTACACCTATTGTGAAATTTGCCAAATGGTTTTAAAAAGTAAAAACAAAAAAGGGTCATCTTGACTACGATCCTATTCACAAGTTAGCATTCTGTGAGCATGGATTCTTATACAACGTTAAGTTAGTACATGTAGTCCTTGACTTACGACCACAGTTGAGCCCAAAATTTCTGTTGCTAAGTGAGACATTTGTTAAGTGAGTTTTATCCCATTTTACGACCTTTATTGACACTATTGTTAAGTGAATCACTACAGTTGATAAATTAGTAATCTGGTTATTAAATGAACGTAGCTTCCTCATTGACTTTGCTTGTCAGAAGGTCACAAAAGGGGATTACATGATCCTAGGACACAGCAAAGGTCATAAATATGAATCAGTTGCCATATGTTGAAAAGGTCATAACTATGAAAAATGGTCATAAGTCACATTTTTCAGTGCCGTTATAACTTTGAACAGTCACTAAATCAAGTGTTGAAAGTCAAGGACTACCTGTATTCTCCTTGTACTAAAGGATGTATCCACTGACTGGGGCATCTTGGAGGTGGGAAAAACTATGAATAGAACATTTAGAACAGTGGTTCTCAACCTTTTTCAGGTTGAGACCCCACTTGTGCCGCCCATGCGCGACGTGACCCCGACCCGTGTGTGCGCGCGTGCACCCGCGACGGGCCGATCCGCGCATGCGACGGCCTGAACTGTGCATGCGTGGCGTGCGCGCGACAGGGAAAAAACAAAATGGCGGACCGCGACGGCCCGAACCGCCATGCACGGCATGCGCACGACGGGAAAAAAACAACAAAAAAAACAAAATGGCGGACCGCGACGGCCCGATCCGCGCATGCGTGGCACGCACGCGACGGCCTGATCCACGCATGCGCAGCACGCACGCAACGAAAAAAAAACAAAAAAACAAAATGGCGGACCACGGTGTCCAGCGACCCCCGCGAAACGGTCGTTCGACCCCAAATAGGGTCGCGACCCATAGGTTGAGAACCGCTGATTTAGAAGATCCCAGTCAGAATTAAGAAGCTGAATGACAAGTTGGAGGACACAAGAAAACTTCAGAGAGGTGTTTACGATAGAGGGTTGGTTTATTGGATTACTGATTTAGATAACCATCACATTTTATAACAACTGTTATTAAAAGCTTCAATGTAAAATATACCCATTTTACAGTGCTTTCTTTTTGCCAAATTATGAGTTTAGAGCCAATTTTCAAGCCAAAATTTGGACAAAAACATCAGCTAATATCCAAATAATCTCAAAGGGATATAGGAAAATCTCCATTTCTGAAAAGGAAAAATAAAATAAATCAAAGAAACTGTAGGTCCACTAAAGAGAGAAGATGGCAAGGGAGTAACAAGTAATATGGAGAAAACAGAACTGCTTAACTCATTCTTTGCATCAGTCTTCACACAAAAAGAAATTATAGCACAACATACCAAAAAAATACTGCAAAAGACAAACTAGAAACAAAAATTAAAATAAGCAAGAAAATGGTAAGAGAACACCTATCCGACCTTGATGAATATAAATCACTAAGACCCAACAGATTACATCCCAGAGTTCTGAAAGAGCTGGCAGATGTTATCCGAGAACCATTACACCATATCTTTCAAAAATCCTGGAGCACCTGGGAAGTACCATAGGATTGGAAAAGGGCTGCTGTGGTTCCCATCTTCAAGAAAGGAAAAAAAAAAAAACAGACCCAGGAAACTACAGACCAATCAGTCTAACATGAATACCTGGGGAGATCCTGGAAAAGATAATAAAAAAACAGATCTGTGAACAACTAGAAGCAAACAAAGTTATAACTGGTAGCTAGCATAGATTTGTTAAAAACAGATCATGCCAAACCAATCTTATTTCATTCTTTGATAAAGTGACTAAATTAGTACACCAGTATATAGTATTTAGTAGACCATGATATAGTATAGTATAGTATAGTATAGTATAGTATAGTATAGTATAGTATAGTATAGTATAGTATAGTATAGTATAGTATAGTATAGTATAGTATAGTATAGTATAGTATAGTATAGTATAGTATAGTATAGTATAGTATAGTATAGTATAGTATAGTATAGTATAGTATAGTATAGTATAGTATAGTATAGTATAGTATAGTATAGTATATTTAGATTTCAGTAAGGTATTCAACAAAGTAGAACACAATCTACCACTTGGTAAGCTAGAAAAAGGTGGAATAGACAATATCACCACCAGATGTAGTAGTCCTCAATAGTACTGCATCCACATGGAGAGAAGTAAGCAGTGGGGTACCATAAGCTCCATCTTAGGCCCAGTACTCTTCAATATCTTCATCAATGACTTAGATGAAGGAATAGAAGGAGAACTCATCAAATTTGCAGATGACACTAAACTGGCAGGAATAGCCAACACTCCAGAAGACAAGCTCAGGATCCAAAAAGATCTTGACAAATTTGAATAATGGGCCCTATCCAACAAAATGAGTTTTAATGTGGAGAAAAGCAAAGTTTTACATTTAGGCAGGAAAAATCAAAGATATAAGTACAGATTAGGTGAGACCTGGGTCAAAAACAGTAACTGTGAGAGGGACCTTGGATTCCTAGTGGACAATCACTTGACTATGAGCCAGCAATATGCAGCAGCAGCCAAAAAACTAATACAATTCTGGGTTGCATAAACAGAGGCATAGAATCAAGATCATGCAAAGTATTAGTACCGCTTTATAAAACCCTAGTGAGACCACACCTGGAATACTGCAGCCAATTTTGGTCACCATACTAAAAAAGAGCACGCAGAGCCCTTTCTGTCGGCATGCACCCCTTCCCCTCTCCATTTGCGCCTGACTAGGAACTGGAGAGGACAGGGAAACTGAATCCAGCAACGCTCTCATGGGAACAGCTGCGAGAGCTAGGCGGGGAGAGGGGAACCTATAAAAGCAGGTTTTGGCGGGAGTGCAGTGAAAGAGTGACTGAGCGAGGAGATGGCCTTTGGAAGCGATGGTGGGTGTGAGTTTGGAGAAGACAAGTGTCCATTTGCGCTTTGCAGAAGGCTAGTGGGGGAAGGAGGACAAATAAGTTTGGATTTTGGAGAAAGGGAGAGAGAGTGAGGGAGGGAGGGAGGGAGGGGGAAGGAAGGAAGGAAGGAAGGAAGGAAGGAAGGAAGGAAGGAAGGAAGGAAGGAAGGAAGGAAAGGAAGGAAGGACGGAAGGAAGGAAGGAAGGAAGGAAGGAAGGAAGGAAGGAAGGAAGGAAGGAAGGAAGGAAGGAAGGCCAGGCCCACCAGCACTGCTAGACAGATGCACAGCCAGGCCTGCCAGGTAATGCCGAAGCTAGCCAGCCCTTCTGTGGGAGCTTGGGGGGAGAGGGGAAAGCGGCTACCCCTGAGCACCATGCCTGCCTCCCTTCAACCTTTCCCTGCAGACATCAGGAGTGCCCACCCCACCTACTGCTCATCCCGAGGCAGCTAAAACCATCCGGCACTCTCCAGCCCATTGTCAGCCAGCCAGGCCCACTGGGATGCGAGTGGACCTCACCCTACCAGGCAAGCAGGGCTGCGGCAGCTGCCTGCCTGTGCTCTTCTGCCGCAGATGGACACGCATGTGGGGCTGCTGCCTCGCTTTCTGCCATGATGGGGCTGGGCTGGACTGAGTGTGGAGCCTCCATGCTGCTTCTTCCCCTGTGGACATCAGGAGCACCCACCCCACCTACCCCTCATCCCCGGGCAGCTGCCACCATCCCGTGCTCTCCAGCCCATTGCTGGCCAGCCAGGCACGCCGAGCTCAGGCCTTGGGCAGATGGAGCCCAGAGGGAGCAAGAGCCATGGCTGCCCGGCTCCTCCACCTGAGTACATGTGCGAGGAGAGGCACTGCCCGAGTCGGTAAGCCCCGATCCGCCCGCAGAAGGAGGAGGATGGAGGAGGAGGGCTGGCTCCTGGAGATGGGTGCAGCACTGCTCATGGGGGGAATCTGACCAGCCCAGCCTGGAGGAGGGGAGAGGCCAAGGGAGCCCAAAGGGAAGCATCCCGGCACACCTGTCTGGCCAGTGACGGGCTGGAGAGCACTGGACAGCGGCAGCTGCCCAGGAATGAGTAGGGTGGGATGGGTGCTCCCGATGTCTGTGGGGGGAGAAGCAGCAAGGAGGCTCTGCGCCTAGCCCAGTCCAGCCTAGCCCCAGTACAGCACAAAAAGTGAGGCAACAGCCCCATGGGCATCCCAGTGCGCGAGTGCAATCCCCGCTATGCCAGGCATTTGGAGCTGTGGCATCTGCAGCAGAAGAGCGCAGGCGGGCAGCTGCAGCTCTAGCTCCCTTCCAGTCTCCATCTGCCTGAGGCCCGAGTTCAGCAGAAGAAGCGGCAAGGAGGCTCTGTGCTCAGTTCAGTCCAGCTCAGCCTGGCAAGCAAGCGAGGCAGCAACCCCATGTGTGGGTCCGAATGCAAGCACACCTCCGCCTTGCCAGGCAAGTGGAGCTGTGGCATCTGCAGAAGAGCACTGGCAGGCAACGGAAGACATGAGGACCCCTGATCCCAGCACAGCCCCTCCCCACTTTCCTCCTCCCCCCTCAGAAGAGCTGTTGGGCTCAGGAGCCTCCCTCCATGCCCAGGGAAGAAAACCATCGGGAGACACTCTTCTGTTTCAGCGTTTTTTCCTTGTTGCTTTTTGGAGTTTTCATCCTGCTTTAGTGAGATGGCAGCATTTGGGAGGGGGTGTAGCTGCCCCTTTCCCCCCAAGCCATCAGCTGAGCAAGACACTCTCCTGCCCACTCCCCCACCCACCAGAGACCCCCTGGATCTCCCCCAACCCTGCCCGGCTCCCACAGGCATCCCTCCCCAGGAGCAACATCAAGCTGGCCACACCCTCCCAGTCTGCCATGACCATCATAGCCACGCCCACCCTGAGGGCCACGCCCACCCAGCATCTGGGTTTTGGGTTGTAGTTTGGGCACTCAGTCTCTAAAAGGTTCACCATCACTGATCTAAAGTTTCGTTGCCCTATTTAGTTACTCCTACCTGTTTTATTTGCCAGAATGTGTGAAGAAAGTAATAACAGAAGGAGCAATGTAGTTTATGCACAATTCCAATATGAAAACAATCAATATTATTCATCTGACAGCAATTTTTATATTATTCATTTATTAAGATAAAAGATATAAATAAGAAAGTAAATATAATCAACATTGAGGGGTTCTTAGTGCTCTCTGAGCTTGGTTGTTTTCTTGCAGACATTTCAGCACCTAAACTAGGTAGCATCATCAGTGCTAGTAATGAAACATCTGCAAGAAAACAACAAAAGCTTGTTTCAATCATGAGCTACAAATATTCTCCTTTATTTATAACCACCATTACAAATATTCTCTTCCCCACTCTTTTCTTACTTTTTTATGAAGAACATTTAGGTAAAAATAAGAAAGTAAATATAATCAATATTAAAAATACTTTCTTTCCCACTCTTTATACCAGAGGTGTCAAATTGCCAGCCCACAGGATGGATACATCATAGCAAAACCGTGCCCACCCAACTGCCAACAATGGCAAAAAAAGTTGCGATACATCGCGACATGTCACATGATGTTGCGAGTTTGACACCCCCGCTTTATACACACTGGGGTAATCTGAAGCCTGTGTCCTTTAGCATGGCATCACATGCTATGATGCCAATTTTGGAAAGAGTTGTGATTTATCACATAAATGGGGTGCAGAGCAGTTCCCAGGTGTGTTGCAGTAGGGTCTCAACAAGCAGCAGCAGGGGAGTTTTACAACTCTGTGTTTATCTCTGCTAAATTGTATACATGTGTGGCTGGCCAGATGCAACTGCTTGGAAGAATTTAGTGTTAAGTGGAATCATAAAACTACTTACTGGTGTCCTGTTCCAGCAAAGACCAAGATAATAAATAAAGTTCTTCAACAAAACTACAGTTAAGGAAAATACGATTTAGTATGAACTGCACGGTCTTCTTTCTGTCCAGCTGGGTTTCATTTTTCAGCATTACACACTGGCTTTTTCTACAATAATATTGGAAATGATGATACACTGTCCACCCCATGACATGATGGAGTATGTTTTCCCATTGGCTTGTCAAATACTGTATGGTTATATTAATATATGGATTGAATTATTTTATTAAATCAGGGCTGTGCCTGAAATGTGGCTGCTGAAATGCCCAATTATGCCAAGTCATTGCTGACTTTCTAAATCATGTTCTTATTTATTTGGAAATGTTTTTCTAATTTGCTTTAATTACTAGTACTTAATCATTAACATTTAGAACAAGCTATATACATTTACATAATGCATGGTGGATTAGTTGGCATAATCTACTGAATAATCTTTATTGCACTTTCACAATAAATGTATGGAAAATTGCTCAGATTAAATGTGCTGTCCACATCTGAAACTAATGCTAAAGGTAAGATTTTTGTCATGACATTATTTCACTTAAGTCTTAAGAAGTAGTAGGATATATATAGTTTTTTCACTTTTTTAAAGGAGATGGGCCAAATAAGCTCAGGATGTGTGGGAAATCCCGACAAATGTCCCAGGACATTTACTTATATGATATGGTTTATGCCACTGTTGAAGGAAAAATCTTTATCAGGGTCCAGTCCAAGCCGGGAAGAAACAACCTGGCGACTGCTTTAGAAAGAAAATTGTAATTTATTGAAGAGGAGAGCCAGACAGAAAGATGGCTCTGGAAAAAAAAAACTGACCACATGTAATAGGGACTTCGGCTTTTGTTTGGAGTTGTCCCTGTGGCATGAACTTTGACCTGAGTCTGAGTGTGCCTTTCTGGAATTCTGATAGTGGTGAGTTAATCCTATTATGTCCCTGCTTCCCTGAGGCTGTAGCTGATGACTGTTGGATTTTTTGGTGTGAGGGATTGTTGATTCTAGGAATCTTTTTTTTTTAATCCCAGCTTCCTGACTCCAATCTTTCTGATAAGATTATCACATCTGCATTTCTGCAGACCTGGTTTCTGTTTGGGGCAGAGAGACTTGGGGGGGGTTGGTTTCTGCCTTTAAAATCCTTTGGGGAAATATATTCTGCCTTTGGGGAAATATATTCTGCAAGATAGGCAAGAAAATGATAAGTGAGCACCTGTCCAGCCTAGATGAGTTCAAATCACCAAGACCTGATGGATTACACCCCAAGGTTCTCAAGGAACTGGCAGATGTGATCTCAGAACCACTGAACTATATTTTCCAAAGATCCTGGAGCACAGGGGAACTACCAGAGGACTGGAAAAGAGCTGATGTAGTTCCCATCTACAAAAAAGGGGGGGGAAATGGACCCAAGAAATTACAGACCCGTCAGCCTGACCTCAATACTTGGGAAGATTCTGGAAAAGATAATCAAACAACGAATCAGCGAACACATACAGGCAAACAAAGTCATTACTAAAAGTCAACATGGGTTTGTCAAAAATAGATCATGTCAGACAAATCTTTGACCAGGTGACAAAATTAGTGGATCAGAGGAATGCGGTGGACATGACAGCATCACCACCAGATGGATCTGTAGCTGGCTGACCGGCCATACTCAGCGTGTGGTCCTCAATGAAACCGCATCTACATGGAGGGAAGTGTGTAATGGGGTGCCCCAGGGCTCTGTTCTGGGCCCAGTGCTCTTCAACAGTTTCATCAATGATTTGGGCGAGGGGATAGATGGGGGACTCATCAAATTTGCAGACAACACCAAGCTGGCAGGAATAGTCAACACTCCAGAAGACAGGCTCAAGATACAGAAGGATCTGGACAGACTTGAACACTGGGCACTATCTAACAAAATGAAATTCAATGGTGAAAAAAGCAAGGTTCTACATTTAGGCAAGAAAAACCAAATGCACAGGTATAGTATAGGGGATACCTTGCTCAATAGCAGTAGCTATGAGAGGGACCTCGGAGTCCTAGTGGACAATCACCTAAATATGAGCCAGCAGTGTGCTGCAGCTGCCAAAAAGGCCAACACAGTGCTAAGCTGCATTAACAGAGGGATAGAATCAAGATTACGTGAAGTGTTAATACCACTTTACAATGCTTTGGTAAGGCCACACTTGGAATACTGCATCCAGTTTTGGTCACCGCAATGCAAAAAAGATGCTGAGACTCTAGAAAGAGTACAAAGAAGAACAACAAAGATGATTAGGTGACTGGAGGCTAAAACATATAAGGAAAGGCTGCTGGAATTGGGTATGTCTAATTTAATGAAGAGAAGGACGAGGGGGGATATGATAGCAGTGTTCCAATATCTCAGGGATATAGAAGAGGGAGTCAAGCTATTTTCCAAGGCGCCTGAAGGCAGGACAAGAAGCAACGGGTGGAAACTAATCAAGGAGAGAAGCAACCTAGAACTAAGGAGAAACTTCCTGACAGTTAGAACAATTAACCAGTGGAACAACCTGCCTCCAGAAGCAGTGAATGCTCCAACACTGGAAGTTTTCAAGAAGAGACTGGACAGCCATTTGTCTGAAATGGTATAGGGTTTCCTGCCTAAGCAGGGGGTTGGACTAGATGACCTTCAAGGTCCCTTCCAACTTTACTACTACTACTACTACTACTATTTTTTTTTTAATATTTCCCAAAATATTTCTTTCTCTGGATTTTTCCCACACCACTTATGGTTTAATTTCCAGAACTTTCTTAATGTTGTATTACAACAATCAGCATAATTTTAAGATGTCAGTTTAAGATGTCTATATCAACTTTGTGGAATTAAAGTATCTATACTGTTATTTTGCAATTTTTTGTGTGGTTTTTGATATCTTTGCAAGCTGGGGTTCAAAATATATGAATATAGAGTTATAATCAAAGATTATCTTTATTTGGCTGATTTTTAAAAAGATTTGATTATCTTTTTCAAAGATGATAAGTTTTACTTTAAATTTAGTCCAAGAAGTTATTTTTCTCTCTCTTTTTTTCTTATACCTTCCAAGAAAAGAAATGACTGACTAAAGCGAACTAGAGGTGTAAAAGAATCCACTACCAATTTCCCTGGAAGCAGATTTGAAAATTTGCTTCCTTAGAAATTTCTAGTAGGAAGATATGCTAGGCATATGTGAGATTCAATAAATAAATTGCTACATCTGAGTTGGGGTAGGGACTTGCTTGTTTTAATTATATGGATATTTAAATTTTTAAAAGCCTGGTGAGTTTGCACTAATATCAATCTTTTTCTATTTGTCTTTTTCTTTTTGGCGTACTTCCTCAAATTTTATAACATTGTTTGCATTTACAAATTCATTCCTGGAAGTATCAAAGGAATTTAAAAAATATTTTTAAAAAATACTGTATCATTTTTTTTAAAGGAAGTGCTGGCCTTATCTGGCCTACTCTATCCAATATAATTATGACAATTCTTCATTATTATTTTTAGAATACCCTATTTAAAAACTATTCCTGCCAAAGCAGGCAGTAGAACAAATTAGATTTGATATAGCCACATACTTTTCAGAATAAAGTATGTTGGCTTTTATATACATATTAGTGTCTGAAAGCAAGGCACAAGACTTGCAGCAGTTTAAAATACAAAAACCTGTGATATAATACAATTATAACACTGTAAAACTATAATCAGAACAAAATATAAATAAGATAAAATCAAAATAAAAAATTATCCATTTTAAACAAAGCTTAAGTTCTGTTTTAAGTATCTTCCAGAATTTAATAGGATAACTTTAAGTATAAGTGCTTGAGAATGTGATACATTAAATTTTTATCTGATTATTAATGGTAATCTGATTTTTGGATTATACTATTACAAATGTTACTATTAATATATTGAAAAGTTTGATTATTATATTATAAATTTATAGATAGCTTAATTCTTCAATGTGTGCCCTATATTATTCTGTGTGTAATTCTGGAAGTTTAAAGTACAACATATATTTAGGCTACTTATATAACTGGTATTTTATTCAAACTGTTATTTTTCCATTTCATATGGGTAAATTTGTACTGATGTTTGGAAATACTAGTGTATATGTAAACTAACAACAGATATCATCTGTGAAAGTTTTATGTGTTCCTGTTAACAGTGACATGGTTGCATTTTTTATTACATAAGCACCATCATCAAAATCAGTTCAAGTCACAGATTTTCCATCTTGCAATCTTTTTTGTGTAACATTCTTTTAATGGATTTACATTATATATAAAGTAAGAAATTTCAAACAAATTTCCACTTATCCAAATTCAGTATGACTGGACTACACTTTGTCATCATGCAGCTATTTTCTTATTCTGCTTCTTTGTAGAATTTTTTTTAATGTTGTTTTTCTGAAAATGCAAAATACCTACTTACTTTTTTAGATTTCATTTCTTTTTTTATAATGTGTTTCCCTTTTATGTGTTTTCATAGAGTTGACTAGAAAATATTCCAATTGTTTTCTAGGAAAAACTTGAGAAAGAGTTTCCTCTGTTGTTTATTTTGATCTGGGTCAGATGTTTCATTTAGGCCTTTTGCCTGCATACCATGTCATGAAATTGATTTTCTTAAACCTGTGGGCTATAGAATCTTAAATATTAATTCTAAGGTCTTACCCTAAGAGTGGACCTGTTCTTGTATATAAGTTATATTTTATTGAGAAATATAGTCAGGGAAAGTTAGCATATGACAGATTAAAGCATTCTATTCTTTTGATTATTTTATTTATCTTCATATTTTGACCTATGCTATCCACCAAAACAGGATCTACATGATCTCAGAGATGAGGAGGGATATCTATAACATTATTATTTCTATACAATTTATGTAATTGTTGTTCCAAAAATGTATCTTCTGCAATGAGTAACAAGAGCCCTATCAGTATTGATTGATCTTTAGAAACTTTTATTAGAGATATTAGAAATATCGTTCCACTCTTGTAGACCAGATTAACCACCCTGAACACGCAGTGAGTGAAACTGAGAAAAGGTATCAAGTATCTTCATTGTTCTTTATCCACTACATTTGACTGGCAAATGGAAATAAATACTAGTATTCTGAAAAAGAAAATTCACTATGTAATTTTTGTTCCCCATTGAGGACTGGGGATGTACCCAGTTGAGATGCATTGTCATCAACTTCTTTAGAGCATTCATTCATTGTTTTGTAAGGAAAAGCAGCAATTTTCCTTGCATGATAAATGTCTATTGAGTCTTTTAAAAAGGCATCTCCATATTATGTGTGTGCATCCAGAGGTGAAGGGAGATTTTTAACATATTCAATTCATTCTTCGTGCTCAGGAGGAAGAACACCTCAGGGAAGTAGAGAATAGTAAGTATTTGTGTTGTTTTGTTGCTATTTGTCATACAATGCAATGTTTTTTTTAATAAAAATTCTTTTATTAAAACAATCAACATTGAACATAAAAACATATTGTGCAGCAATCATCATGGCACCTGATATACAATACTAAGTATTAGTCATTGAAAACGTCTGAATTAGTAAGCCTTTTTCCACCCCTCGCGTCTAGCCTCAACTATACTCCTGTTACACTTTGTTTGATTGGTGTTTCTCTTATCTGGTTCCATATTAATGTGATCAACATTAAACCAAGGATCCTATTGCTAAACAATCATCCTAGAACTTAGCATACAACATTAGGTATTAATCTTTGTAAACATCTGTTTTAGTAAACGTTCTTCCCTCCTCCCTTCCCTCTTCAAGTATACTCCGAGTACCTTTTGTTTGGTTGGTGTTTCTCTTATATATGGTCTATCTGCTGTATCTAGTCTATTGCATATTGTTCGTTTGCGCTTCTGAATTGACTTCATCCCATTACTAGTGCAATCTTTTATAGTCCCTAACCAGAGATCCTGAGGTAAAAGTTTCATATCCTGAGGTAGAGATTCAGTCCGCTTTAACAGTATTAAAGCAAACAACATTAGTCCTAAGATTATGTTAAGAGGCATTGGTTGTAGAACATATACATTCAACATTGGGTGTTAGTTTATGTTTTTTAAAGGAGGATTTTTTTAGCTTTAAGAAGTTAAATGCAAAATCAAATGGAGATGGAGCTCTTTATTGTCTGGTAACTGTTGTTGTTATTCTACAGACAAGCACACCATGCTTGTCCTTCATGTTGTATTTAATAGAAGTTAATTTTTAATTTTTAACAATAGTATACTAGGACCTTCATACTGGAGACAATCCAAAGAGTAGCTCATTTTTGTGGTAATTAACTGAAACATTTTCTGGGCATCATGCCATCGTCATGATCAGGTGATACAATTGTCATTAAAATTAGGGAAATATTAGCATGCATTTTGGAATTTAGAATTAGGGAAGAGAAGCATTTCAGAAGACTACAAAATGCTACAAATATTAATTTCTCATAATTCCTCATAATGTTATAATTTTGGAAGAGCTTCAAAATGAGATTGCATCATTTGAAAAGTAACAGTGAGCTATTATTCCCTTTCCTCTATGATAGAGAAAAGAGGTCATAAATATTTGTGATTCTCTGTAACAGGTAGGCAGGTGTAATCAAAACTCCAATAGCAGCTTTGAGAATAACAATTAATAAAGGATTGACCTGCTCATAGCAGTGTTAACCTTGCTTTGTACCAAACAAATAAATAAATGGCAAATCTCTTTGAAATCTAGTGGTCTGTTAGGCTATAAAATATTGTGAGACACCATAAGTACAAATAGTATGATGGACAGAACCTCACTAGATATACAGTACTCAGGAAGATTCTGTAGAATATTTTGTGACAAATATATCTAAAAATATGAGTCAATATTCCTGACATACATAATTGTCAGGCTTGAAAGACCAGAAACATATGTGAAGTTCTAATTAAACATATTTATTGCTCATGCAATATTCTCAACTAGCCACCAGAGTTACCCTGTGGTAAGATAATAAATAAATATAATAAATACATAAAAATAAATAAGTGGTTAGCAGGTAGACGTTAGATAAGGGTCAACAGAATTCACAGTGGATTGGAATTGGTATATTTGTGACTACATAGGGATTCTAGGCTTTTCCTTCTTTTTATCCTGCTCCCAGTCTCAGCCACTCCTTCTCCAACACTAATGAATTGAGAGATTTATGTAAATAAATCCTTGGTAAATAACAACATTATTTTGGCTCCCTTCAGAAAAGTAGTAAGCAACTCAATAGCCCTATATATTGCTATAGAAGATTTTCAAAGTTGAAGGTAAGAATATTTGAAAACAAAATGTGTTCAGTGTCAATTTATTTAGCCTTGGTTAGAAGAAAGAATGTAAAATCAAAGAAAGATGACAGGATAAAATGGAATTTTAATTATCTGCACTTTCTTTATGGGACATGCTGTCCATCTTTTATCATATTGAGGCCTGCCTTGGCTTTCCTCCATTCTCAGTCAGCCGGAGATTTAGCTTCTTCTGAATTACATGTTTTTTCTCCTAAATTCAATATCCAGCAGCCACAAGTTATAATTAGAACTTGACTGAATTCTTATTTATTTATTTATTTATTAAATTTTAATTCTCACACCTTTATGAAAAAAATTGAGATTTTTTTTTTTTACAAAATGTTTTTCAAATACCACCATTGCTTGTAATAGCCATCAATCCTACTCCCATCTAGTTCCCTCTCTGTTGGAGCAATTCTACATCTGGATATTGTGGAGAAGTTAAAATGTAGGCTGTCTGCAAATCAACACAAGAACAAGAAATTGTAATCAGTAATAATGTTGATTCAATTTGTGAGACATTGTGAATTTGTATTTATGTCCTTTGGAAAAAAATTGATGTTATTTTTTAAATATTTCATTCCACATAATGGAGATTTTAAAGAGATTAATCTGCAGAGTAATAATTGTAGCCAAATCTCAAAAAGAATCAAGCTGCATGAGTGAAATCATGTGTAACAATAGAATCACAGATGTTCTGGGATATCTTGTCCATTTCACTTTGCTTTCTAATGTTCATGAAAAGATCACTTAAGTCTGACTTGCATTTTTATAATAAATCCAATTATTTTTGGGTGGTTAAACATCTTATGAACAGGGAGTTTTGGTTTGTTTTTAAAGAAAATAAACTCCCTTGAAAGCAACTATTTAGACTAATTTTATTCACCACAGCATCCAAAGAACAGCCATCAACATAACTTACAGGTAGGTGAGTGCTCAGTCAATTATTCCTTGTGTGTAAGCATGTGTGTAGTTTTATAAATAAAACACTGGAAAACATGAAGTTCTCCTGTTGCTTATTGTGCTTGAAAATCTATTTGCTTTTTATGTAAACATAAAAATCTTGTTTGAAATAAATGGAAAGATTCCATTACAAATAAAAAGGTTACTATGATTATTCAGCATGTGCAAATATAAATATAGTGGATACATATTTAATTATTTCTTGTAAACTGCTTTAAGTGCTTTTTTAAAACAAATAGCAAGATAAAATCAAATAATTAAGTAATCTATTCTGTTTAGATTTGTCCATTTGGAGACTATGAGTTAGTTCTGGCCTTTCTCCAATAGTAAATGATAACTTTTATCACGTGTTAATTTTTTAAAAATTCATTTCAGTAAAGAAGGAGTGCTAGAAAAGTAAGCATATGTCTTCTGGTATATGACAAAACACGATATATATTTTTCTTCTTTCAATAACTTAAGCCTTTAAGTAATGATTGTCCATTGGTTTTGCATTTTTAGATGAAGGAAAAAATATTTATGGCTAGTACTGACAGTTCTTAAAGTGAAGCATAGATAATAGGCCTGAACATTCCTTTGTTTTATAAAATAAATTATTATGACAGTACATAATAAATTCCCATTGTTTATTAATGAACCGATCTACATACAGATGCTTGGAAGATAAATAAGAAGAGGTAATTTCTGTATACAGTAGCATATTGCTCTTTTTAAAAGAATAGAAATGCATGCATACAAATCCTATAGTGACTGAAGTACTATGTTTCACATTGTTCATAAATGGATAAAGATGGTATGAGAGATTTAAGCACAATCTTTTTCATATAGGCTTCATTCTCCATTGGAGACCAGTGGGACCAAAAAATTTCTACATTTCATAACTGCCCAATTCTCCTTTTAAAAAAAAAAAAGCATAGACATTTTAGGTAACATTTTATATACTTGCATATGTGTTTCTAAAAGTGATCTTAGAAATTTAAAGTGCTCCTTAGATTTGAGAGTAAACCACTCCTTCAAATATATTGTAGTTGTGATCAGTCCTCTGGATTCCTTCTATTTAAAAAAAAAAGTAATACTTTGTGGTCTCATTCTACTTAGCTTTTCATGTGCCAAAACTCTTTGTCTTGGGAGTCAAACATTTATTTTAATTTGGAAACTTCATTGCAAATAAATAGTTTTTTCTTGATTTAGATCATTGCAATCACTTATTATGACTATTGGAAGACCTGTTCAGGCTGTTAAAAACATTCTAATTCTCTGTGGAACACTTTCTAGAAGAAGTGAAGGGTATTCAGTTCTCTTTGAACACTTTAATGGATCCCTGTATTTTTTATTGTGTATATTACCATACCTGCAAACATGGCAAAACTGTGTATTCACTCCTAATTAAAGTTTTATTCAAAAAAGCATAAAAGTTACCTACATCATGGTTAACATTATGAAACTATACTTCCTAATTACTATCAAAAGTTCCTTTATAAATTACTTTGAAATGCTTATCCTTTTTTAATGCAATTAAGCCTTCATATGCTTTTGATTTTGTATAGGCTTTATTACTTCATTTGAGAAATAGGATTATAGGAATATTAAACCTGCAATCATTTCAGCTATAGTAAGTCTACTAATACATGGAACAAGCTGCCTTTTTTAGTTTTTCAGGTGTGTGATAGTATCAAATCCGAGACACAGTTAATAACTTCCAATAATTTTCTTGAGTGTGTATTTTTGCTTGATTTTTCTCTTTTCCTTCCTTCCTTCCTTCCTTCCTTCCTTCCTTCCTTCCTTCCTTCCTTCCTTCCTTCCTTCCTTCCTTCCCTCCCTCCCTCCCTCTCTTCCTTTTCAGTACCTATATATCAGAACCCATAGACTTATGTTAGAAATCTACCTATTATATGGTTTTTTTAAAAAAATCACAGCAGATTATTTTTATATACTCAGATTACTTCAGATATGTGAAATCATATTTTCAAAATTTATTGTCTACTGCGTATTTGTGTATTTATTTTTAATTCAGCTTGTACAAGTCCATTTATTTCAGCACTTTTCTAGCAAATGGCCTACATTAACAGAGGGCTTAGATGTTAATTAGATGTATTAATTTTAGATGCAACTGCTTTGGTTTTCTTTTCAGCATTACCAAGGAGACCCTAGCATAGTTTGTCTAAAATTAAGCAGTTAATACTGCTCTCATCTGCTTTTTTTTTTAAAAAAAGTCCTGTGCATGTATTTGTAATTCAAGTGCATGTAGTAAATATTAAATTAGTTAATCCATCATTTATATTTAAAGAGAAATGTGACTTGATTAAAGAGTACTCTAAACTGGTAAAATAAAATTTATATCCTTACTTGTTTTATGTAAACCTTAAACTTACTTTACATCTGGGGTGATTAAAAAGAAAAAGAAAGAAAATCAAATTCTCAGATCAATATCTTTATTCCCTCATTTAACCGACTCTACTTTTCATAGTCTTATGAACATAAAAATAGCAATAGCAATAGCACTTAGACTCATATACCTCTTCACAGTGATTTACAGCCTTCCCTAAGTGGTTTACAGAGTCAACCCCCCAGCCTATTGCCCCCAACAATATGGGTCTTCATTTTACTGACCTCGGAAGGATGGAAGACTGAGTAACCTTGAGCTGGTGAGACTCAAACTGCCATACTGCTGGGAAATGTTCCTTACTGAACCACTTTTGCTCTACGTCATTGGGAAATATCTCAAATGAGGAATTATAACTAAAGACATTTATGGTACAAGATAGTGAAGCTAATGAAAGCACATTTTGCCAAACTTTACCACAGTCTTTTAATACTAAGGATAACTGCAGCAGAAGCCATGTCCCAATCAGGCTTATAGTTTGCAAGCCTATCAAATCTTGTCTCTTGCAATAAACCCAGGCACACAAGAGGTACACTTGTCAAGTACACATACACAGAGTGAGCTATGATCCTTCTGGAACTAGGAACATCCCCTTGACCAAGCAACATTCCTTCTTTCCAAAGAAATACCAAGCAAACAGTGGTATTTCTTTGAGCAAAGCAATAAATCCAATCTTCCTGTAATTTTCAAGAGACCAATTTAGCTTTCAAGTCATATATATGCAAAGACCCAAAAGACATACAATGAGGACTAGTCCCAAACACAGTCAGAGCCAACCCATGCCATGACTGCTTGGTGTTGACCAGCATTACCTTTTTTGTTCCTATTTCAAGGGAAAACACAGGGAATTCCAGTTGGATAGCTTAATCCCTAGAAAGTCAAATATATATAGCAGTGATAGCGAACCTTTTAGAGACCGAGTGCCCCAAAACTGGCCCACACCGCCCCCACTTTGCCCCCGCTCTGCCCTGCCTGTCCCTGCTCCACCCCCCACTCTGTCCTATCCCACCCACCCGCAGGGCCACCCTCCCCCACAGCCCACCGCAGCAGATTGCCCAGGCAGCCCTGCAGCACCTTGATGGCCACACCCTCCACCTGCACCCTGTAGCATCATCTGGGGCATGAGGGTGGAGTCTTGTCCCTGCTGCCCAGTTGCCATGTGCTTGGCTGCTCCTCGCAGGCCGCATCCGGGGTGACTCTCCTCCTGGAGGGCTGCTGGTGAGGAGGGGGCTGCAAGAAGATGCGGGGCTGGGGCAATGGCATGTGTGCCCACAGAGAGGACTCTGAGTGCCGCCTCTGGCACACGTGCCATAAGTTCACCACCATTGATATATAGCAACAAAATAAAATAAGCTATTTTTTAAAAGCTTTTTAACTACTGGAGAGTTACAAAGGTGCACAGCATAAACCAGCAATGAGATTCCTTCCAAAACTGCTATGTATCCATTTACCTTATACTATCCACTATTCACTCTCTCCATGCCTTGTGGTTATATATTTTTAATTTTGAATAATATTTTATTTTTAATATTTTATATTATATTTCATATTTAATATATGAAATATTAAAATTAAATATACATTTTTGTATATTTGTTATTTTATTTGATCATTTTATGCCGCAAGTGTCATTTTGTGTGAGATGGATACCATATAAATTTCATAAATTAACATGGAATGGATTATTCTGAAATATTGTCCGGTAGAGACATCAACATCCAAGATACCTTAGAAAATATTCCCTACTTAATATCTCTAATAGTAGAAGAGAAATCAACACTCTGGTCAGTACCAAGTTGGAAGGCTACAGAATACCCACAGAAGTTACTGTAAGTATTACAAAAACAGTAAAGGTTCTAATCAAGCTATGTCAGCAAACATGGAGAACTACATTCCAACACTTGGGAAAATGCATTGAATTTTGTGGAGTTACAGGCTAGTATAGATAGGTGGCAAATTTGATGTCTCCTAGTAAGATTCTCACTGTCCGACATTGGGATGCCAGACTGGGCAGGACATATTAGCAATTTATGTCTTCTGACATGACTCAGAAGAATTAAAAAATTGCTCTGGAGTGGTGGAATAGCTTTGTTTTCTTTCATTCCTGGGTTTTCTGGTGTGCAGTTGTCATAGCTGATAGAAAACCTAACCGCTCTTTGAAAGGATCACCTTATCACTGGGACAAATTGGTTTGTCTGGAATTAGGGTTTGCTGGCAATATTCTGTATTAATGTATTAGCTAGAAGAGCCAGCAGAAGCAGAATACAGAGAAAGATAACAATATCTCAGAGATAGACAACATAGAAAAAAAGAAAAAAATTGAAACCTTGCCATTCCAGCTCTAGTTTTGGAGCAATAAAAAATTAAGCCAAAGTCTATGCTAGAACTAGCATCCATTCACTCAGACTTAAACTTCTCCCCATCATATAGTATTTAAAAATAAGTTTAGCCATTTACCCATATTCCGAATGCTGGGATTTAAACTAAGTTTCCTACCATGTTGACAGGGTCAGCACAAAAACATTATTTGCCATGAACACCAAAGGCAGCAATTGATTGATGGAAAATGAAGTCAGTAACATACTGAGTCTATGTTTCTGACCCATCAATAAAAGCAAAAAACTAAGGACTTGTCTATACTTCCAGGTTGCCTCATTTCAAATATATATCAGCAATACTTTTGGGATGGCAGAAATAGATAACAGCCTTAGTACATATTTCCCCATATAGCCACTCATCACAAATGCCATGTTTTTCTGCACTGTATTCAAAATATTCTCCTGATTTGGTCAGCTCAGGTATACCTGGATACAATTTACTTTCTTCTAGGTTAGGCCCTGCACTCTATTGACTATAGGGACAGAAATACTTGCATATATTCTACATTTCCTCAATAACATCAGCTGCAGAATCTGTTACAGCAGTTGCTTCTTATTAATACAATAGTTATAACATTTGTGTTACATGAACATCCAGGTTTGAAGCTCAACAGATTTTTTTATTTTGGGGTTTTAATTATTTTTCCCCAGCTGACTAGTTTTCAGCTGGGCAGTTTTTGTTTTAAATAACTTCATCATTTTTCCAGCTACTTGAGGGAAAATTCATTAAAACATGGCTGCCTTTTAGCCTTCTGAAAAGCCATGAAGACCTGGTTCCTCCTCCAAGCATTGGGCTAGAGTAATATAGGCTGCTAGTCCAGTGCTTGGTATGGAAAGTCAGTTCTGTTTTTAATCTCAGTTTTATTGATTGTTATAAACTGCCTAGGATCATTGTATGAGATAAGCAGCCATCTATTCTACGTTCTGTAAATAATTAATAATTAATTAATGTTTTAATGCATATCAAAGAATATATGTCCAATAAGACCTGTCTATTGGAAGGAAAGGATTGGCCATTGTTTTTCTGGAACAGAATGTTGGGAGACCCCAGGGGTGGAATAATTCATTAGTGGTCCATTTCCTCCAATGGTAGCTTCCAATCTAGATTGAATACCTTGCAAACTGCTACCCAAGTGTCTCAGTTGAGACAGGATGCTGTCAAATCAGTTTAGCATCATGCTGGCATAAGCCACATGAGGCAATAAGAGCTTAAGGTTGCAAAACAAAACACTAAAAATCAGAAAAATATCATTTACGGAGATTCCCTTATATCTTTCAAAATCAATTTTGAAAAAATGGAAAAAAGTAGAAAACTTGATATGAATCATTCTGTAACAAGTATTATTATGTACCACACAATTTGATTTTTAGATGTTCTCTGTAGCTTAATTTCATTGCTAGTAAACAGAGTTTTACATTAATATGAATATGCCAACATAGCATTAATTGTTCATAACCTTCAGAAAATAGGAAAGGTAGCAATTAAACTCTTAAAAATTGAATGGACTAATTAATCATTCATTGCCTATGGCAATAATGTCATTAGTCTTGTAGTGGCTTATTATAAGGTGCAATGTGTAGATGGGTTCATTTACGCAACTACTTGCTGAATGTTGATTAAGTTATTTATAGATAGTACGTGCTTGAACATCCATGAACAGTTTTTCTGCTAAAAGGAAATAAGCTTAAGGCTCAATTAAACCATCTGTACCAGAGCAGCTTTCTAAAGCTCCCCTTAATATCTTTTCTTTTTGCTACAGATGGGCTTCATCCTTCTGACAAAAGCCTGTGATTGTACCTTGAGTTACCTTGAGTACCTTTCATGCATTTTTTCATGCTATTGTATGTTCTTCTTTTTCTGCTCTTCCATAAAAAAACAAACCCTCCTCCAGAGACTTACAAATATTAATAATTAGTTAATAGGTATATTAAGTATCCCAACTAAAGGAGGAAAGCAAAAGACCACTTGTAATCCATAGTCATGTTAATTCTTATTTTATTTTATTTGTTTAGGCTGCCCAACATATCCAATACATTAAGTTAAAAAACAGAATTAAAACAGCTTTTCTCAACATCTGGAAAAGAGACTTACATTCAGACTTTTAATTTTCAAGTTTTTAGTAGTATTCCAAATGAAATTAGAAAGTATTAATTTTTTTTAACCAGGAACAATAACCACAAGAAAAAGGGGCAATTTGAATTAGACATTCTTCATAAGCAGAGATTGTCTATATGTTGATCATTGGTCATAAGGTTAAGACACCCCTAATAAATTTCTTAAAACTCCCTGGAATTTCTGGTTCTCTAGAATCATCATTATGCATTTAAGTACAAAAGGAATTATGGCGCAAATATCGCAGTCATTTAGTTTTAAACTAAAAAGGCCCAAAGTTAACAGACATTTTCTTCTGAATATTCAGATAGTAATCAGATACCAAAGTGTTCCAATGGCAACATATATTCCTTATTCTACGATCTCCAAAAAACGTTTCTAAGCATCCTCAGTTTATTCCAATAACAACAATAGCTTATAGAAACTAGGTGGGAAAAATACCACTCCTAAACAATAAAGCAACCAATCTTATAGAAGAAAAAATGCAGAAATTCCAGTTGTTATCTGAACACAATAAGGGTACCACTGCCACAGGAAAGCATTTATTCTCTTAATTATTCTACATATTTGTGGGGTTTTATAATAAATATTCTTCACTATAATTCACACTTATTTTATAAAAAAAAATCCATTATGAAAGAAAAACAATTACAGCTGCAAATATATTTTATTAATGTTGCCCTCCTTTTGGAAATGTTCCTGGATGCTTGAGTAAATGTTAGATCAACATGAAAATAACTATGTGGTAAGATGATCTTAAAACTTAGTACTACCTTAGGCTTCAGAACCCAAAAGTCAAAAATTCCATATAAGTATTCATTGGATTAATTAACTAAAGATCAGTGCTGCCCAAATTTCAAAGGACTGCACTTTTAGCATTAATGGTTGTTGAATCATTGGTATGGATTAAAAAAACACAATTTAATTGCACAGTACAAAAGTAATGGAATATTTATGCAATCAATATGGATGCTGTTATGTCTGGCCTCTCATAACTCATTAATATCCACGTAAATATGTCGTTAAGAGGTTTATTTAATACATTTCAAAGGAATTCGTTTCAAAGCAAGCTGCTGGCATTATGTTGGCCTGAACGGCCAAATCAAATCTATTTACATTTAGATAAACATGCTCTTCTACTCCTACATCCCAATTAACTTACTTTGCTTCTTTATCACATTGTCCAAGAGCTCATTATCCTTCGGTAGGTTTTCAAAACACCAGAATACTGAGTTCCAAAGCACTGCCAAAGTTTTCAGCCCACTCTTTGATCAACGTTGCTCGTGACAAAGGCGTAGTCTTTCTTTTCCCTTCTAATATAGTGTCCGATACGTCACTTCCCCAATTACTTCCTTTTTCCAGTTAACTGACACCTTCGCTTATCAAACCTTCGGAACCTCGGATTAATCCATTTATCTTCTTGTTCTAAATCTGACTCATCATTTTGAGAATCTGATTCAGAATGCATACAAATCTCTTCATTATCTCTCTCAGCTGCCGGGAGGGGAAACCACCCAGAGGGGCCTGGCTGCTGATCCTCAGCTGCCGGGAGGGGAAACCACCCAGAGGGGCCTGGCTGCTGATCCTCGGCTGCCGGGAGGGAAACACATTCAGAGGAACCTGGCTGCTGATCCTCATCCTCTGATACTTCCCAAGCTGGTCCAGGGACACTCACAACAGATGCAAAGACATTTAGTGATGTCCTTAGATGAATTGTGAATATGAATTACTGGTTAACATAATTATTAAAATCATAATATTTGTAGGGAGAAATCATATTTTATACAAGCAGGACTTTTTTTGTCATAGAACACCCAGAACAGAGTTCCAGCACCTTTTTTGGATGGAACCTTGTAGGGTAGGCAAGGCGGGTTGTATGACATGTGTGAGTTCCGGCACCTTTTTTTTTTTTTTTTTTTTACAAAAAAAGCACTGTATACAAGTAATACTTTCCCTCATTATCTCCAAGAGGATTAGATGAATTAATTGCTTGAGGAGTATCTCTATTGTCAGAGAGGTCAGGTTACCCTTTCACATTTTGTGACTGGAGACTGGAATACCATGTTGAAATAGGAAAAAGAGTAAAAAGGTTGGATGTTATGACCTAAGTCCTAAGAACAGAAATTAATAGGAGAATGATTTAAACAAGTTTCTGCTAATCTAGTTATTTCTTCATTGCCAATACAGTCTTCAGAAAACCAAAATGACACCTATATTTATGCACATCACCAGATGGAGTTAATAGAAATCAAACTGATAAGAAAGTGGAAATTTTCAACAAAGAAGCTCACTGTGAAATAGATCAGGAACCACTCGTGCAAGTTCCAAGTCAAGGTAAAATGAAAACTAAAGCTAACGAGTTTCCATATTGCGATGTTTCATATGGACTAGCAATGTGACACAGGAAACAAATACAACAGAGATGAATGGTAGAGTTGCATATAAGGTAAACATAACACCCATAACATATGCATACATAACATATGCATATGCATACTATTTTGAAGGAAAACTTCAGAAATTGCTTTGAAGTTCTGAATATCATTGATAGGAAACCAGGAGAACTCTGGAATGAAATCGAAGTAATTTTAAGGCTGAATACGAAAAGATACTATCAAAAGTCAAGAAACAAACAAAAAAAGAAACAAACTAGAAGTCAAAATAAATGGTGGAAACTGCTAAGAAGGGAAGACAAGTCAAAGCAAAGGAAAACAACTCAAGAAGGAAGTCAACAAAGAATTTCAGACAGCTGTTAAAAAGAGTCAAGTAATCTTTACAATGACATCTCAAAATTTATTCACGGAAAAACAAGGAAAGTCTTCCAAAAGTCCATTCCTCTGTGTGACTAAAATATTAAAAAAAAGCTCCTGCTCAGAATTGGCTAATCATTAGGCTAACCTGCAAATATATCCATACTTTTCAGCAGTGATATCTGCAGCCATTTCATGAATATAGAAATATTAAGCCTCCCAATTCACAGGAACTCCCACTGAGTGAGAAAGATTCCACTTGCTAACTGCTAAATAGATAGCAGATTATCTTTGTCAGATCTGAAGTTATTTGATGCCTGCCCACATGGTACCCATTGAAATTAAACTGATCGTTTAAAATAATCAAACTAAATATTATGTACCAGCTGTTTTATTCATAGAGTTGTCAGTCAACACACACAGCATATGGTAGCTATACAATCTTCATTGAATGGCTATTTTGGGAATAACTGGTGAATAACCCATGAGACCAAATGTGTGTGTGTTTTAGTTGCTATGTTCAGCAAGATTGTAGAAGGAAATTTGCAGAATTTGTAATATAAAATATCATCAAATATTTCAATACCATCTCTTAACTATTTCCTTTTCCCTCGTTCTGCTTTTTTTTTAAAAAAAAATCTTTAAATAATTATCTAGTGCTAGCAGTCATATCTACAGAAGGGAAGTGATAAATGCTAATACGACAGCAATGACTGCATAATCCGATGGCTGACCCGTTACTTGTATAAAATAAGACTATAGCTTTGATGGGCGCTATCTAACAAAATGGGCGCTATATAACAAAATGAAATTCAATGGTGAAAAAAGTAAGGTTCTACATTTAGGCAAGAGAAACCAAATGTACAGGTATAGTATAGGGGGTATCTTGCTCAATAGTAGTAACTGTGAGAGGGATCTCGGAGTCCTAGTGAACAATCACTTAAATATGAGCCAGCAGTGTGCTGCAGCTGCCAAAAAGGCCAACTCAGTGCTGGACTGCATTAACAGAGGGATAGAATCAAGATCACGTGAAGTATTAATACCACTTTACAGTGCCTTGTAAGGCCACACTTGGAATACTGCATCCAGTTTTGGTCACCATGATGTAAAAAAGATGTTGAGACTCTAAAAAGAGTACAGAGAAGACCAACAAAGATTAGGGGACTGGAGACTAAAACATGTAAGGAACGGTTGCTGGAATTGGGTATGTCTAGTTTAACAAAGAGAAGGATGATGGGGACATGATAGCAGTGTTCCAATATCTTAGGGGCTGCCACAAAGAAGAGGGAGTCAAGCTATTATCCAAAGCGCCTGAAAGCAGGACAAGAAGCAATAGATGGAAACTTATTTGATAACTCAAATAAGCAGGGGATCTTGGTCCAAGATGAAGAACTTGTTTTCGACAGGGAGAAGTGCAAATCAGGTATTACACATCAGTCATGCAAGAACAGAAAGGCACCCAAAAAGAGAAGCCACCTTCTGGTTGGTGATTCAATTATAAGGGATGTAAATTTAGGAAAGGACACAGAGGTTTCGAAAGAGGTCAGGTGTCTTCCAGGTGCTACTGCCAGTAGGGACAAGAAGTATATTTGTAAAATAATCAAGAATGCCAGCAAGGACTGTGATGTGGAGGCTATTGTACATCTTGGTACTAATGATCTGTCTCAAAAAGATGTACTCTCTGTGCAGAATGATTTCCAGAGTCTGGGGCAGGAATTTAGCAGAATAGGCTGTAGGCTTATTTCTTCAGAGATTCTACCAGTGCATAAGGAGCAAAATGGAAAAGGCCAGCATATAGCACAATTCAATATGTGGATAAAGGGGAAGGCTTTGGATATATTAGTTATGATGTCAGCAGCTGGTCCAATGAAAAAATGTACAAATGATGGTTTGCATCCGTCAAAGAAAGGGACTGAGTTACTTGGCTATAAATTCACAGATTTTCTGGAGGAATATTTAAACTAAAAAGCGGGGACAGTGAGCTAATTGATACAGGACATCCCTGTCCCCGGAAATCTAAAAATTATAGGGCTATCAGTGCATGTAACATAGATGTGTGTGTGGACAATAACATCAACCTTGCTGTCAAGCATTATCAAGCTTTTAATAGCGAGTGCCACACAAAGTGCACTAACCAAACAGGTGGTAAGACAATAGGGGAACTCAGGCATCACACAGGTTATGTAGAAAGTAAACACAGGGCCGATCATAAAAGACTCAAATGTCTATACACCAATTCACAGAGTATGAACAGTAAACAGGGTGAACTAGAAATTCTGGTTAATGAGGGCAGATATAATATTGTTTCCATTACGGAAACGTGGGATGAAACCCACAAATGGAACACACAGCTAGAGGGATTTAAATTATTTAAAAGAAACAGACCAAATAAAAGAGGAGGTGGAGTTGCTGTATATATAAGAAATAACTATATCTCTACAGAAATAGAGCACAACAATGATGAAAACTGTCTTGAATGCATTTGGGTCAATATAAAAGGGAAAATGACATTGCCATAGGTGTATATTATAGGCCACCCAACCAAACAGAGGAAATAGATGAACTTTTTGCTAGTCAGCTAACTAAGGTATGTAGGAAGCACATCACAATAGTAATGGGGGACTTTAACTTCCCTGACATCAACTGGGAGACAAACTCTGCATCAAGTGGAAGATCAAATATTCCTGACAAACCTAGCAGACAACATTGTCTCCCAAAAAGTAGAGAAGGGAACTAGGGGATTAGCCATTTTGGATCTAATTCTCACTAACAGAAATGAAATGATAGAAGGTGTTGAAGCCATAGGAACCTTGGGAGGAAGTGATCATGCAATATTGGAATTCAACATTATGGAAGCACAAGCACTAGAACACAGTCAAACTAGAGTCTTGGACTTCAAGAGAGCTAATCTCAATAAACTTAGGGTTTGGGAAGGATTCCATGGATGAGAATCCTCCAGGGAAAAACAATTCAAGATGCTTTGGAAATTTTGAAAAGTGAGACAATAAAAGGCCAGTCTAGCACAATACCAACAAAGAGGAAAAATAACAGCTCTCAAAAGAAACCAGCATGGCTGCACAAAGAACTCTCTGATAAATTGAAAGATAAAAAGGACAAGTATAGGAAGTGGAAAGAGGGACACATAACTAAGTCAGAATATCAGCAAATAGCCCAAGCCTGCAAAGATGAAGTGAGGAAAGCTAAGGCTCAAAATGAACTAAGGCTTGCGACCAAAGTCAAAAATAACAAAAAAAGCTTCTTTCAACATGTAAAAAACAAGAAAAAAGTGAAGGAAACGATTGGTCCATTAGTGGGTGAATGTGGCAAGAAGGTGACAAGCAACAGGGAGAAAGCAGAACTATTGAACTCATTTTTTGCATCTGTCTTTACACAAAGGGAAAAAGCAGACCAACCTATCAAAAATAGTGCCATAAAAAATAGATTAGAAACACAAGTTAAGATAGGCAAGAAAATGATAAGTGAGCACCTATCCAGCCTAGACCAGTTCAAATCACCAGGACCAGATGGATTATACCCCAAGGTTCTCAAGGAACTGGCAGATGTGATCTCAGAACCATTGAACTATATTTTTCAAAGATCCTGGAGCACTGGGAAGATTCTGGAAAAGATAATCAAAAAACGAATCAGCGAACACCTACAGGCAAACCAAGTCATTACTAAAAGCCAACACGGGTTTGTCAAAAACAGATCATGGCAGACAAACCTTATTGCATTCTTTGACCAAGTGACAAAATTAGTGAACCACAGGAATGCTGTGGATATAATTTACTTGGACTTCAGTAAGGCATTTGACAAAGTAGATCACAACCTATTACTTGATAAGATAGAAAAATGTGGGTTAGACAGCATCACCACCAGATGGATCTGTAACTGGCTGACCAGCCGTATTCAGTGTGTGGTCCTCAATGGAACCGCATTTACATGGAGGGAAGTGTGTGTCCCAGGGCTCTGTTCTGGGCCCAGTGCTCTTCAACATCTTCATGAATGATTTGGACGAGGGGATAGATGGGGAACGCATCGAATTTGCAGATGACACCAAGCTGGCAGGAATAGCCAACACTCAGAAGACAGGCTTAGGATACAGGAGGATCTGGACAGACTTGAACACTGGGCGCTATCTAACAAAATGAAATTCAATGGAGAAAAAAGTAAGGTTCTACATTTAGGCAAGAAAAAACAAATGTACAGGTATAGTATAGGGGGTACCTTGCTCAATAGTAGTAACTGTGAGAGGGATCTCGGAGTCCTAGTGGACAATCATTAAATATGAGCCAGCAGTGTGCTGCAGCTGCCAAAAAAGCCAACACAGTGCTCAAGATCACGTGAAGTATTAATACCACTCTACAATGCCTTGATAAGGCCACACTTAGAATACTGCATCCAGTTTTGGTCACCATGATGTAAAAAAGATGTTGAGACTCTAGAAAGAGTACAGAGAAGAGCAACAAAGATGATTAGGGGACTGGAGGTCAAAATATAAGGAAAGGGTTAATGGAATTGGGTATGTCTAGTTTAATGAAGAGAAGGACGAGGGGGGACATGATAGCAGTGTTCCAATATCTCAGGGGCTGCCACAGAGAAGAGGGAATCAAGCTATTTTCCAAGGCGCCTGAAGACAGGACAAGAACCAACGGATGGAAATTAATCAAGGAGAGAAGCAACCTAGAACTAAGGAGAAACTTCCTGACAGTGAGAACAATTAATCAGTGGAACAACCTGCCTCCAGAAGTGGTGAATGCTCCAACACTGGAAGTTTTTAAGAAGAAACTGGATAGCTATTTGTCCGAAATGGTCTGAGCAGAAACTGTCTGAGCAGTGGGTTGGACTCGATGACCTCCAAGGTCCCTTCAAACTTTATTATTATTATTATTATTATTATTATTATTATTATTATTATTATTATTATTGTTGTTGTTGTTGTTGTTATTGTTATTGTTATTGTTATTGTTATTGTTATATCACTGCTGACTTCTTGACTTTTTTTACTCATCCTTGCAGGTGGCCCTGAGTGCTCAGATGGGCAACTTACAATCACAGGAGAACTTGTGGCCCTTGAATTCCTTTTCTCAGTTCCTAGAATTCTTTCTGCCTATAAAGGCAGTAAATTGATGGCACAGTTTTGAGAGGATTACATGTAAGATGTAAGCTTTGAAATAAGCATTTCAAAATTACAGAATGTAAAACACCATGCAAACATAGCTGGGAAACCTCACTCTGACCAAGTGGGTAATATTGCCTACCTACTGTACAGTCCTTTGCCCCTATATGTTAAGTGCATCTCTTAAGCATCAAAATGTTGCTGAGGCCTACCCTATTTTGTGTTCCTTCTGGTACCCTGAATTCACTACCTCTCAGGAATCAGCTTGTAGTTAGATCACTACCATGCCACTAATTCATCTTTTTTCCTGTTTATATCCCCCCTTCTCATTTTAAGAAGGCTATTTTTCATAAACCTTGATATGTGGCTTCTAAGGAATAAGACCATTACTCTGTTTTAATATAGTCAAGTCAAAATGATCATGTCTAGTTTAATGAAGAGAAGGAGGAGAGGGGACATGATAGCAGTGTTCCAATATCTCAGGGGCTGCCACAAAGAAGAGGGAGTCCTTTTTTTTTTCCAAGGCACCTCAAGGCAGGACAAGAAGCAACGGGTGGAAACTAATCAAGGAGAAAAGCAGCCTAGAACTAAGGAGAAACTTCCTCACCATTAGAACAATTAACCAGTGGAACAACCTGCCTCCAGAAGTGGTGAATGCTCCAACACTGGAAATTTTTAAGAAGAGACAGGATAGCCATTTGTCTGAAATGCTATAGGGTTTCCTGCCTGAGCAGGGAGTTGGACTAGATGACCTCCAAGGTCCCTTCCAACTTTATTATTATTATTATGTAGCAATTTCCTAATGGGATTAAACAGAAATAAGAATATATGGGCAACTCCTAAACTGGTATTTCTTTCAGTTTAACATCTGGCAAGATTAGGAAGCCTGGGGGCATAAAAACAATACAAGCATGATTGGAAGAACCATTCTGGCTAGCAGTTCCCTCTGATTCCCTTAGCAAATAGCTCCAAAGAATCCGTTCACATTTGTTGCTGCCATACTCATGGGATTATTCTGAAATATTGCAATCACTCACTCAATCAATCAAACAATCAATGTATTTATTGTTTTAACTGCCAGTTATAAAAAATATAAAGCTTTCACAAAAATGGCCAAACATTAGTACAATATATTAAAATGAAAAAAAAATCAGTAAAAACAGTAAAACGGTAATATTACAGTAGATTAAATAGTCAATTCATATCCAGCAACCAACAGACTCCACACTAAAAGAAACATTATACACTGACATTTCCTCCAAAAACAATTTTTATTAGTTTTCCATTTTACACCAACACAGCTTAAGAACCCACGTGGAAACATGGTGATCAATTTTTTTTAAAAAAAAAACAATAACATAGTAAATATATACATAATATTCCTTAACATTTCCCTCTCTATATAGAATATTATAATCAATTTAATACATTTTCAGATGAATTAATTCATTACTATGTCTAACTATCAACTGCATTAATCAATAAAAAATTTCAATCTATAGAAACCTATATTTCTTCACACATTTAAACTTAAACTTAAAAGAACTCTCCATTTATTTAAAAATTATAATCAAATCAATATCTCTCTAAAACCAATTCATTCACTAATATAACATTTCATCCAGGTTATATAATTAAAGATAGACTAACATTCTCTATTTATATTGTTATAAGCTCATTAAAACATTTCTAAAACAAATTTTCATTGAATATATCACTCTATATAAATTTCATTAATCAATAAAAATGTACAAAAACTCATTATCCGTCCCAAAGATCCTGTATCATGCTTTCTTAATTTTGTGAATATTTAATCTTAAACTAACATATTCATTTACTATTCAGGTGCCCCAAGTGTTTTTTTTATTTAAGCATTATTAACTCCAAAAAAATTCTTCTCTTTCTCACCAATATTCTATTATTTTTCACTGTTTCTCCAAATCTCCAATAATTAATTCTATCTTTCCCCATATTTCAATTCTTTTCTCATTATACCATCTCTAATATTAAAAACATATAAAGCCCTTTTAACAAAGTCCAAATCTTAATCAATCCAGATTGCTATAAAACCTTTACCACATTATTATAATCAGATTTAATATTTATATCTTATTCTGGTTTTTTCTCTATTCCAAACAGGTTTCCATAATTGGGCCTTCGCCTGCCACACTATACACTCCAAAAAGAAAGCTCCCATTGTGCATTTTGTTAAGTTAGTATGAAAGTTATAGTTGATCTGGGTAACTCGTAGCAGAACATCATTTCCCCTTTCTTTTAACATTGAATAAATTTCAATTAAAATCCTTTCTTTTATATCATCCTCTTTGATCGAGTTTTTCTCTTCTTCCCGTGTTTTTTTCTCTATCTCAAAGTCAAATGGCATCTGCAGGCCAACTTGTCCTTCTGAAGCGAGATCCTCCAGTTCCTTATCATAAGTCCTTTGTCCGTTGGTATCAAGTCTTTTTTTCAAAATTGATTGATAGTCCAACTGTGAATTTACTTCTTCCAGCTCGGTAAGTGGAGCACAGGTCTCTTGTGTATAAACTAATGTTTCACTTAATCCTTGTATTTTGCCTTGTCGATACAAAGAAATCTCCTTTGAGCAAGCAATTATCTTCTCGGTATTTTCCAAAATTTTGTCCAGAATATACTTATAAGTAAGATCTACACCGGTTTCCTCCATTTTTATTATATTTAAAATCCTTATCCTTTTGAAGGAGACTATATTGAAAAAACGATCACAATATCCATCTCCTCCCAGCTTCCTCGTCTTTTTCCTTTGTACAAAATGAAAGCCTTTCTGGTGAAAAAAAGATAGCAAGTACAATGAATAGCTTTGTCAGAGAATGTCCCCTGGAAAATAATCAATAATCAAGATTACTCAGATATTCAATCCTTCCGGACACCATAAAGGTAAAAGCAAACAATATTCTCCAAATATTATGAAAAACTTTCTTGAGACTCCCAATATCCAAAAATAAAATCAACCATTAAAACAAAAATAAATTTAATCCTTTGAGCTTCTCTTCCCCCATTTAAAAAGCTGCTTCACCAGAAAAAGGAATAATTCCAAGGAAAAAAAAACTTTTCACAGGCATAAAGAAAATAGAGGTGAAAGGAAACTCTCACCAAGTTCTCCATGGTGGGTCCATTTGCTTAGCTGATCTTGTGGCTTGCAATTGGTGCAGCTAAATGATCGGCCATTTTACTGGCCGATCTTTACCCTGTCGGCCTAAAGGAGATACCCGGCGCACAAAGGACTCCACTGCTCCTCTGCAACTATCCAAGAAGTCTCCTCAACAGTAGACGCTCCTCCAGAGCATCTTTTCAACCCTCTCAGGGGTCTACCAGCAGGGGAAACTCAGTCGGCAAAGGGACAACTCCCTTCTCCCGGCTGTACCACCACGAAACGGAAGCGGAAGCCTGACATTTCCAATTAATAATTACGTACCCCAGTATCTCGCAGTTTAGCCAAACTCTCTCTTCCCTCCTCCAGGTCAGGTAGCAAATGTTTCCCTTTTTGCCTTTTTTCAAGATTTGGGGCTTCTCCTTTTTAAAAGACACCAAAGACTTATTATTCTTTATCAGGTACAGACAGAATAGTTGGAAGGGACCTTGTAGGTTGTCTAGTCTAACCCCCACCCAAGCAGGAGACCCTACACCATTTCTGACAGATGGCAGTCCAGTCTCTTCTTGAAAATTTCCAGTGTTGGAGTATTCACGGCTTCTGGAGGCAGGTTGTTCCACTGGTTAATTGTTCCAACTGTCAGGAAGTTTCTCCTTAGTTTTAGGTTGCTTCTCTTCTTGATTAGTTTCCATCCATTATTCCTTGTCTTGCCTTCAGGTATTTTGGAAAATAGGTTGACTCCCTCCTCTCTGTGACAACCCCTCAAATATTGGAACATTGCTATCATGTCTCCACTAAGACTCCAAGATCCTTCTCACAGTTACTGCTATTAAGCCTGATTTCATCCAATCTATATGTTTTCTTGCCTAAGTGTAAGACTTTACTTTTCTCTACATTGAATTTCATTTTGTTAGATAGGGCCCAGTGTTCAAGTCTGTAAAGATCCATCTGGATCTTGAGCCTATCATCTAGGGAGTTGGCTATTCCTGCCAGCTTAGTATCATCTGCAAATTTGATAAGCTCCCCTTCTATTCCCTCATCTAAGTCATTTATGAAGATGTTGAAGAGTGCTGGGCCTAGGATGGAACCTTCTGATATCCCACTGCTTCCTTCCTTCCATGTAGACATAGTACCATTAAGGACTACTCATTGAGTACGGTTTGTCAGCCATTTACAAATCCATCTGATGGTGATGCTATCTATCCCACTTTTTTCTAGCTTACTAAGAGGTAGGTTGTGGTCTACTTTGTCAAATGCCTTGCTGAAGTCTAAGTATATTATGTCCACAGCATTTCACTGGTACTAATTTAGTCACTTTGTCAAAGAATGAAATAAGATTGGTTTGGCATGATCTGTTTTTAACAAACCCGTGCTGACTTTTAGTTCTTACTTTACTCATTTCTAGATGTTTGTAGAACTGTTTTTTGATTATCTTTTTCAGTATTTTCACAGGTATTGATGATAGGCTGATTGGTCTGTCATGATACTTTGTAAAGCAGCCAATTAATTGTACCATCTTTGCCTTGCCTGGTGAACTTATGATGGCATGAGAAAACAAAAAGGACGAAGTACAAAATACAGTAAAATATAATTTGGCAAGTAACCAAGATTTACAAAATATGTGGCCTAAGAAACACAAGACTTGGATACTAATCTATACTTAGATCCCACAGATCAATAAGTAAGTTTGGATCAATCACTTTCTTTCAGCACAACCTACTTCATAGAATACCTACTAAACCTAGGTATGAATTCAGACCAAACTAAAATACTAAATGCAATGTATCTTAAATGCAATGTAATTCCATTTCCTTTGTTTCTGGAGTTCAAGATTTGTGTAGTAGTGGCATGGGAAAAGGCCAGTGTTTATAAACCTGAATAGTTCTAAAAGTCTTAAAGGAAAAAAAATGTAATGATGGCAATTAATTAATTAACCTTTATTATGATAAAATACCAAATAGAACAGCTAAGAAATATATTTTAAAAATAAATATAATGGAAACAATAAATTGGGATTTGAAAAACAAGAACTAAATATATTATAATACAAAATACTGTATAATAAATGTTTTGGTGTTCATTAAAGCTAATTTATGGCACAGATCATCTTCTAATGTATTTTGAGTGATGCTGCACAAAACCTAGCAGAACCATACGTTGTAATAGGATTGGTATCTGAGAACAGCAGGGCGGGGGCGTGTAAATTATCCTTAGCAGCCTGGATATAATGATTGCAAAGCATGAATAGTAGACAGAGAACATGGATTAATTACACAGGGAAAGGGAACAGCACAAAATAAAAGTGGGTGGGATGACGTATTGGAAGATCTGGACATTAGCTTGCAATATTATTAAGTAGTATTAATAATAGGATTAGTATTATGTAACATTTGCCTTCAATTTACCTATATTATCTATATTTACTTGTATTCAGTTTTCATAAAGCTCATAAGATCTCAAAACAAGATCACTTGGGAAGTTACATATTGGAATTTTTTGTCTGAAATAAATCTCTTTACACATATCTTAAAATAAATCCATAGTTGTGTACAATGTAACATTCATTAAATATCTTTTTTTTAAATATGAATCAGCTTTTGGAATTAAAGTGTGGACACTACAAAAGAAAGATATTTTTCTCAACAGAAAACAAAAAATAAGCACATTGTTTCTACCATGTCCACATCAACTATGCAGTGCCTGTTTTCCTTGTGTCTTCAGATAATACTGGTTCCATGGTCAACCAATAATATTTGTTTGCCTTTTCCCTTGAGTAATTTTAATCTCATTCATTTTCTGTTGCACTTTTGAAGGAAACTTTATTTTTCTGTCATTCAACACTGTTTGAAATGCCACCTATTATTTCCGTTAAATAGTCTCCACAATTTCAGAGCACTTCACTTCTCTTTCTGCTAAAAAGAAAAGGATTTTTCTTGCTTTATAAATAGCCAAGGGCTTGTGAGTTTTTCCATATTCTGAAAAATATCAGAACATACAAGCCACTTCTTTCTCATAAAGAAGCTGGCTAGTACATATTAAGTATGCAAAAGTAAAAAACTGAGTCTGTAGTGTTATTGTTTTTATTCTAGTGCGCTGAATAAAGTCAGAAGTTAATGCTTTTCTTTGTTTTTTCTCTTTATCCTATACTTCTGTCTCCCCCCTTTTCCCACTATTTTTATTTTCCTTTGCATTTTATTCTTTGATAAATTTAATAAAATTAAATTATAATTTGTGCACTTTGCCCCATCCATGGCCCTAAGCCAACTTGTTCTCCCAATTGTTGAACTTTAATTGGTCTTTCGCTTTGGCAGGATTTCAGCTTTGTGAGATTAATCTCAAAGAGGGAGACTCTAGCCAAAAGCAAAACACCTTTCCTAGAAAGATATCTTGATGACCCAGGAATAATATCAAGGCAAATAATCTATTGGGAACGTATTTTTTGCACTGAATGTTATTCTAAATTTATAGTTTGGTATGATGTTTTAGGTTCAAATGGAGGCATTGCCTGTATTTTACACTCTTAAAGTTACCAGTGGAATTTTTATCTCAAAAATGCATATATTTAGCAGAACCATATTAGAGATGTGTATTTTGAGAGATGGAACCTTCAGGTGTGAGTTGTTCTGCAAGGTGTCATGAGATGTGATTCTGATTACTAGCTTGAATGGCTTCGAGAAAGGGTTGGACCAATTCATGGAAGTCATGGGGACCAGTGATTATTGCCCTGATGATAATGGGACTGCTTTTGAAGGCAGTGTGTTGTAAGACTAATGGATTTCCTGTGCAACAGGTTGAATACTGTGAGAAAAGGCTACTGGACTAGATGGGCCAGAGGTCTGATGCAACAGGGCACTGTGTAGGTTCTTAAGTTTATTTTCCTGAAAATAAGTTATTCTCTGTTTAGGTTCTTAAGTTTATTTTCTTGAAATACATGCCATTTGCCAGCACCCAAATTTTGATCACATAACCATGGGGTCAGTGCAACAGTCATAAGCATAAGTCATTTTTTTCAGCACCATTATAACATTGGTCATTCAACAAATGGTTGTAAGTCATGGACTACCTGTACACATCATATTTTAACAAATCATATTTCAAAACTGAATATTGACAGGTTTAGTTCCAAACTTTTATGTTAACAATTTTCTTGCTTAGGAGTGCCTGTAGGATATGAGCAAACAGTCAGGTGGTTGGCTGCAATGGTGTGATCAAAGCTCTTTCAGTTTTTTATGTGTGTCATGATACTTCTTCTGGCTGCCATTTTGAAGTTTTTTTAATATATCCAGCAGACACCCCTGCATATTCCTTAAAGTGTAAATTGTCCATAGCTAAATTTAAAGAACAAATTTACCAAGAAAGAAAAATGTTACACAGGGTAGATTTTTGTTTTAAAGCAAATTGATTTTGAAAGCTCACAGTTTAAAAAATAAATTGCTATGTGACACGTAGGAAATGCTGTGTTAAAAATCCATGCTCATGTCTCCAGTGATTACACAAATTGTCAACATTCTCTAGATATTGATCATTCAAATCTTCATGTTTTAAATAATCTATATTATAGATTAATACAGGTTAAATAATCTGAATTAAAATAATATACTTGGCAATAAGATTGTCAGCTGGGAGCAACCAGATATACATTTGAAGAGTTCAGTTAGATATTTTATTGCTCATGCTTATAACACAGGGATTTTAGATTATGCCTATTACACAGAAATCATCAAGGATTCACCTAACATTAGAACCATCACTAAAAAAGTACAACAAAGAATGTTCCTACATCAACTCAAAAAGCTCAAATTGGCCAAGATCTGCTAATACAGTTCTACAGAGAAGTTATTGAGTCTGTCATTTGTACCTTAGTAACTGTCTGGTTTGGCATAGCAACCAAACAGGATAGGTATAGATTTCAATGGATAGTTAGAACTACAGAAAAAAGAACTGCAAACAACCTGCCTTCCACTGAGGATCTGTACACTGCACAAACCAGAAAGAGGGCTGAGAAAATAACTGCAGATCCCTCACATCCTGGACATAAACTGTTTCAACTTCTCCCCTCTGGACACTGCTATAAGGCATTGCATGCCAAAACAATTAAGACACAAAGATATTTCCCCCCTGTGCCATTTCTCTGCTGAACACCTAATTCACACAGCACTGCCTTAGGCCTAAATATATTTACCCATGTATTTAGGGCTGTATTGATATTATCCTTCTCATCTTTCTCATCTTTCCTTCTACCTTCTCTATTGGTGTCTATGATTTATCACTTGTTGTATCTTATGATTAATGACTGTAACCAGTGCTTTTTTTGAAGAAAAAAAAGTTGCCAGAAGTCACACATGTCATACAACCCACTTTGTCTAGCCTTCCATCCAAAAAAGGTGCCAGAACTCTGTTCTGGATGTTCTATGACAAAAAGGCCCTGACTGTAGCTATGATCTGTGATATAAGACTATCATTTTGTTGTATGTACATTGAGAACTTATTCACCAGAGACAAATTCCTTGTTTATTCTATTTCTCAGACTGCCTGTATGCACCTATGCCAGACTGTACCTTGCCCTTGTGTCTACATAGTGATTCCAGACTAATTCCCTACTTGACTCCCCCCTGTTGGCTCAGCCAATGCCGCTCCAACAAAGATTTAGAAAATGGATACTTTCTCAAGTTTAATAAACATTACCTATTTCTAGGTTTAGTTTTTAAGTATTTCTCCTTATGATTGGCAAAGAAAGTGACCTCTGTATTTTCTTTTTATTTTTTTCTTTTTGCAAAAAATGAGTGGATATTTCTCCTTTCAATCTTCTGGATCTAAGTGTAGTGGTTTCAAAAATGTTATAATGTTATAAGAAACCCTTTATATAAATTGCATAGTCACCCAAAACCTCATTATCCAATGACCCGTCACTTAATTATTTATAGGAGAGTAAATGATCTACTTTCCTTTAATTTTTTAAAACATAAAAAATTGCAGGGTATGTTTTATGTTTTAAAATTTCTGTATACAGATTCAAGCTATTAGTGATCTGGGTTAACAAAAGCCTGTCTGCACTTTCCATCATTTAGGATAAACATGCAAGTTTTAATTCATTTTCATAGTGTTAAAAAAAGAGAAGAGAAATATAAAGAAATCAAGATATTTTTCATTCTGCTTCAATTTCTTACTATTCTTTTCTAAGCAATATAATACTAAAAGAGTAAAATTTAACTTAAGGCATTTCTCAATGTCAGTCATTTCATCGCCAGCAAAGAGTGCTGTCAAGAATTTTCATGATGTTTAATGAGGGTGGAATTATGCCATTCTTGTTGTAACTATCTAAACAATAGTGAGTCTCAGTCAAATTCCAAATGCAAAGAATTACCAGAATCAGTGTGGCTTTGGAATCAATGTGAAACTGCTCTGGAAAAGCACTAGGTAAGACTTGGACAAAACAAAACAAAGCATAGTAAAAGATTATTGATGAGACCATCATGCCAGATTTCACTTAAGATTGTGGTGAAGTTTGGATGCTACCAGAAATGCCATCAACTAATTGGCATAGTGGAAATATGAAGGTTTGGGAGAAAAAGTCAACTTTTCCCCACCTCATGTAAAGCATAAGACTGTCCTATCTCTTTCTCTCTTTAGATTTGGAATAAGCCCCACATAGTCCTATAGTACAAATAGTTGGTGTGGTCACTGATTTCACCCTTTAACAAGAGTTTCCCTAGGGAGATATTGCACAGTAGGCTGCTTAGGAAGGATTAGTTAATAGGCTCAATTTAAAAAAAACAAACAGGAAAAAAACAGAAAACTGCACAGGGTTTTTTTAAAAAAAAACAAGTTTTATTGATTTTTTCTTTTTACAACCAGGTGCTTGAGAAACAACAAGGTGACAGGGTAATCAATTATCCAAAAGCAAAATCATACATATGTAATTCAGATTAAATTGTTAAAAACTCGCTCTCTATTACCTCAAATAATATAATATATTCAAATTAATGTATTTTTCACTAAAGTTCAATCACTCAAAAGAATCATCAATAACATTTCATCAATATAAATCCAGATCTTGTATTGAGCTTTACTATTTACCATTACCATATTCCAATTTAATTTAGATAAACATATTATTAACACTTCAAGTGTCTCTCCTTTCTCTTTTTCCTTAACATAATCAGTGACTTATTTATTAATATCATTACTTCTTTTATCAAAAATCCCTCTTATTCTCCTTCCATTACAATATAACTATCCTTCCTAAAAACAAGAATATTACTCCAAAAAATACATTTCTACTCTATTTTAAATCTATAATCTATCAATCAATCAATATCTATGTAAAACTCTTTTAACCCACTCAGTAGAATTTAAATCCGATACAAATAATTGTTATATCCATAACAAACATATTAATACAAAAAAAATCTTCTCACTAAGTTCACATATTTAATTAATCTTTATTCAATCAGGATCTCTAACATCTTATTTAACAATCTTAAATCTTGAATCAATCCATGTCTAAAAAGCCTTTTAAACCCATTGTGTACAGTTTTAAGTCACACTCTTAAATCTTATTCTAGCTTTCTTTTTGTGCCAAGCAGGTTTCCATAACAAAGCCTCTATATCAACAAATAAGTGTCTCTTTATTCCTTGTGGTATCATTTGAGTCAAGAAAGAACATCCCCTACTCTGTTTTAGGGATCTGACTCCTTTGTAGATAATCCCTTGTTGTTTTAAAAATTCAAGTCTCAACATTTGAATCTGCTGAGTAAGACACTCAATTATGTCCTGTTTTGTGGTTAGTAGTTGGCTATCAAAATTGCCATGATCCTCAATCAGTTGTATTTAATTTTGTTAATTTCTGTTAATTTTGAAATTGTGGATAGTTTAGTTACAGTCATCAGGAATCTCAATAGGTTGTAGGTAGAATGAGATAGAATCTTCTTTAATGTTGATTAATTCCTCTTCTGTTGTTTTTGGGTCTGTAGAATAGTCAGATGAAATCTGAAGGTCGGTTTGTAAATTCAAAGTAGAGTTTCTGGTTTTTATTTCTGTGGTACTCTCTTTTATTTGCAAACATATTTGCTCAGTGGCTTCATAAATTTTTTACAATATAAGTTTACAGTTGAGTTGTGAATAGGGTTTCTCTATTTCAATAGTAACTAGAAACAGTCCTGTTATCTTTTAGTGAAGGCTGTATTTAATAACATTTAGCCAGTGTCCACCCCCGCCAATTTAACAGCTGTTAAATTTCTTTATCTTTTCCCTTTTATGATGATCTAAAGGTCAAAGCCAATCTCAGCATCAGACAAAGAAGACAGTTGCAATTTTAAATTTCTCCACAGGGTGTCCCCAGTAGACTATAAAATCTCTTCCCAGACACCAAAAATGATGTTGACAAAATCAGGAAAAAAAAATAATATTCTTCACATATAAATTAAATCCAGCAATAAAATTCAATAATAATTTTTTTTCAAGACCCCAAAGTAAATAGAAATAAAAAAAATAGTCAATTGAAGTTAATTTTCATTCCATTTTTAAAGCTTCTCTTCCCACACTAACAAACGCTGCTCTCTTAAAGCAGGGAAATAGTTCCAAAAATGCTTTTTACAGAAAACAAAAAAGAGAAAAGGGCTAAGAGAGGAGAGAAAAAAGTCTCACCCGGATCAACCATGGTGGTTCTTTGCACTTAGATGTTCTTCTGACTTCTGGTTACAGCAGCAAAGTGATCGGCCATTTTACTGGCCGATCTTTTCTCCGTCGGCCCTAAGGAGCGATCTCAGACCCTGGAAGGAGCTGCCACCCTTCCACAGTTGACAAGGACCTCCTCAACAGTAGTCGCCCCTCCAGGGTGATTTTTCAACCCAATTAGGGGTCTACCGGCAGAGGGAAAGCAGCTGGCAGAGAGAGAAGTGTCTCAACACGGCTGCACATGCTGCAATCTGGAACCGAAAGCCAGAAAACTACACAGGGTTTTTAATGTTACAAGAAAAATCTTTCATGCAAGAAAGGAGCTTCTGAATCACACTCTGTATTAAAAACAAACAAAGAAATCAGAATGGATTAATTCCAAAGCTTCAAATATTGGAAAGATTTAATGTTTGTGCTTTAGATACAATTTATAATGTATAAATTCATCTGGGATGAATTATAACCCCAGATCATGAATCATGCTGAAAAATGGCATGGTGTGGAATGCTATACAGCAATTAAATTTAAGGCAGGTTCCAAATATTTAGTGAGCAAGGAAAATTCAGTGGATATCTTTAGACACTTTCTTAAGTCTCAGCTTAATTTGTGACTAAGAAGACTAAGATAAAAACAATCATGTAAAACGTGTAACATCACAGAAAAAATGAAAAGTAATAAAATAATGAAAGCATTATACCTGATTTAATAGAACACCATATGAGAATGAGTTTCTTGGCTTTTATGAAAAAGTATATAAAATTTGAGTTTAAGACTGAACATGAAATGGTTCATCCTGGATTGCATTCTCAAAAATATATACCAACCAGCTTTATAGTTTGGGTATTTCTTCATTATATAGAAATTGGATGTAGGCCTAGCAGCATCAAGTTGAGAATTCGATTGCAAACAGTAAATATAATAATATAATATAATAATGTAATGTAATGTAATATGATATAATATGATATGATATAATATGATAATAATAGTATAGCATAGCATAGCATAGCATAGCATAGCATAGCATAGCATAGCATAGCATAGCATAGCATAGCATAGCATAGCATAGCATAGCATAGCATAGCATAGTATAGTATAGTATAGTATAGTATAGTATAGTATAGTATAATCAACTTTATATAGCTGCCCATTTCACAAGAAATTACTCTAGGCAGCACTCTTTCATCTTTGAACTCACATTTCTCTCCTCAAACTTTTGTCAATGTGATTTGAAACCCACCATTATGTCAATTAAATAAAAAGTTATCTGGACTTGATTGTCTCCAGCTACCAAATAAATAACTCTGCAAAACAAGTCATTCATTGAAGGAGAATATTTGCTAGCACTGATGGTGCTAACTAGTTAGGGTAATGAAACATCTGCAAGAAAACAAGCAAGCTCAGAGAGCACCAAGGACCCCTCAAGTAATTCATTTTCCCAAAGTAATAGGCATCAACCTTATGACAAATGCTTCATTTGCATTATACCAAATGCATGAAGCAAATAGTAATCATTTTAGTACCTGGTGAAGGAGTTCAAAGGAACTGTTGTAGTACAGAAATATAAAATTTGTAATATGGATGATAACATGTCAAACATTTTGCTTTATCATTTAAAGGCAATAACATTAACTACAAATGCCTGAATTATCTTGTATTTTTATAGTCTTCCTACACATTACAGAAGTTATATGATCATTGCCTGCACTGAGCCCAGTCAGTTCCAATTAAATAGAAAAGAGAAAAATAAATTTGTTGGCTAAGACCTGATAACAGAATAGTAAAAATGAAGAAAGGTGGCTGATTTGCATGAAAAAGAAGAATGATTTCAGCTGCACTAGAATTTTAGTTTGCAAAAAATGAGGAGCAATTGTTTAAATGTGGGAGTTTTCTACTGTGGCCAACAATATTAAGAAACAAACAACTTGACCTTAATTATGTTTGTTTACGGTACTTGCATGGGACACAGAGACATTCCCCAACTGCCTGTATTAAGAACTGCTAACTCCGCATCTTAGGAATTTTTCACCTTTTGAAATTTTATAATGTATTTTTTTATTTTAAAACTGTTTAATCTTTAAATAAATAAAATACTTCTATGCTACTGAATGACTCTAACAAAACATCTCATAATTTAACCCCCCAAAATAGCTATGTGAGTGAAGTTGGAAAGTCCTCCAGATAATCTTCCTTCCCACCACTTTTTTGGAAAAAGGCAAAAGTTGTATGTTACTTTAAGGACTTCCAGACTTTAGTTTGAACTTAGCATTAAAAGGCAAGTATTAAAGATATATTTATGTGGCAACATCATCCTGCAAATCCTAGAAGGGTGGGGCTGATCTGCAATGATAGCCTGTTGTTGGGGAAGTTGTGTGTTGTAATAAAGCATTGTATACGTTTTTGCTATGTTGTGTTGAGTCCAGTCCTTGGAGATCAAAGAACTCTCATTGATTAATCCTCGTTGTCTAAAATTCTGGGGTCTTCGTAGAAGGAATTCCCTCAGAGAACAGAATTAATAAACCTCCTCTTCCAACTATTACTGCATGGGCAAATTCAGTCCAAAGTAAACAGTCGCAAAGTATATTGCTTTCTGGGCCAAACAAAGGCCAGCCCTTACGTTCACACATTGTAACACAGTTGGCTTACTTTTGATATGTTTGTTGGAAGCCAGGATTTACTGCAGTATGTAAAGAGACTTCACATGAATTAAATATATTTGATTTCATTATTTATTTCTAAAAGTACTAGGTGTGTGCAAGGGGCTGTGTTTGAGAAACAGCAATGGTGCTTTTTACCTTGTTGAAGTATTCTGTGTTTTGCTGCACAATGAGGTCAAAAGAAGTGAAAATTACAGCCACAACCATGCAAACATTGTGATGCATGTAAAAAGGGGACAAGGCTTTGATTGCATGGTTGTGGCCACTATCTTGCTCTTTTGACCCCCTCTGTGAAGACACGACTGGTCCTGCACCTCCTCCAGCACATTTCCTGGAAGTTTGGGCAAAAGCTACACCTGACTACCAGATGCAGCAGGGCAGTTTTGTTATGGTTTCTGGAAAGGGGAGTTGTGTTGCATCCCAAAGCTCAGACTGAAGCATTGTGCTATATGAGTGTGCCCATAAGGATAGCAGGAGTTGCATCATGCACAAGCATGACATCACTGCACAAGTGTCTTAAATGACATAATTCACCTCACTTGAATCATTGTCGATGTCTAACCTTATATATCTGGCCAGGCCTTGTGGAATCCTGCCATGCACATCATCTTCAGGAAATGAGTAGAGTTTTTAAAAAATATTGATTACATTCAAGAAAAAATGCACACTTTACTAATGACTATAATTAATGCAACATTATCTCCAGGGGCTCTCAAAATGCCACAGTGAATATGAAATATTTATTTATTTATTTAGGTGAGTGTTTCAACTGTAACAAATGCAGTTGAGGGATAATGCATTTCAGAGGTGTCACAACCAAAATGCTCATGTATTTTTCACTTTCTTTTTCTATACATTTACTTGTCAACAAAAAGGTGAGGCATTGACTCTGTAAGTTGTTCTGAGAGGTTTCTCTTCCAATAATCAGAATGGTTGCCCCAGATAGGATTCAAGTCTCTTCTTCAGGGTTGATTAACAATGGTGCAATGTCTTGATTTATTTCTATGCTGCTAAAATAATTCCAAACACATTCCAATACAGTCAAATATAAATGAATTATTCACTAAAATAGTTCAGTAACAAATCCATAAAACTGTCAAATTAAAAATAAACTATAAGATCCATTAACTCTTTTCTCCAATTTAACTTACCCTTCATTTTTGTGTCCACTGAAGTCTTCTACTTACAGTATTTATCCCTCTGCTTTATTCAGTATGATTGAATGTGTGTGATTATAACTTACCTAACACCACTTTACTGCAGAATTTGGGCACTTATGAAGTCTCCATTCTGTTACTATTTTAGGAGGCTGCATGAAACTACTAGTCATATCAAGATATACTGTAATACATTAGAATTCTAATTTCATTAGAGTTGTAATTTCATTCCAGAAATGTTTTTGTAATTATGTTTTGTGGTTAAAACTGTCAGTGGCTATCATTATGACACACCTACATGCACGTTCCTTACAAGGAGCAATTAAAAGTAATGTACTAATGACTTTAAAGGATCTAGTGACCACAGGAATGTCATGATTTTTGTTAGGTTCTTTTTACAGTTAGAAAAATCTTCTGCATCAAACTGAGAAACAATATATTTTGTGCCCTATTATCAGTACTGAATTTATGGGGATTTAGTTCAGTTGGCTTAAAATGTGATAGAATTCAACTTTAACACCTTCGGTGAGAGTTCAGAAATTCTGCAGTACCCACAGTGAATGGTTTCAGGGAGCTTAGAAGAACAGTTCCTGCCAGAATATCAAAGCAATGCCAACATACCTGTTTTACCTGGACAATTATATCAAAAAAGATATAAGGGTAGGGTAGTTAGGCACACAATCTAGGATTATGCTAGCATAAGAGCCATGGTGGCACAGTGGTTAGAAGGCAGTACTGCATGCTACTTCTGCTGACTGCTGGCTGCTAGCAGTTTGGCAGTTTGATTCTCACTGGCTCATGGTCGACTCAGCCTTCCATCCTTCCGAGGTCACTAAAATGAGGACCCAGATTGTTGGGGGCAATATGCTGACTCTGTAAACTGCTTAGAGGGGGCTGTAAAGCACTGTGAAGCGATATATAAGTCTAAGTGCTATTGCTATTTGCAATATTGTCATGACATGCTGGTCTTCTAGATATCCCATCTTTTTCTTCCTGTTTCTCTTCTTTCTTCTCTACCCCTGTGTGTAATTCAGCTCATTTCTAACAGTAAGATTTCATCCTTCTTTCACAGAATCTAAAATAAGACCTGTGATTGAGCACTGAAGTCTGCATTCCTTTGAATCACAAGTGGTTACAAGTAAAAGCAAGTAATTATTTTTACATAAAATAAGTAATAATTTATATGAAAAAATAAGCATGCTTACCTTTTTCATTTGAGAGTTTCAGGATAATGTCTATGCTTCTGAAGAATGAAATCTTACATTTAGAAATAAATTGTTTAAAATCATTTGAGATACTTTATTATTCTATTGTACCACGGGGCTTTAATATAAAAGGCAAATAATATGTCACTTGTTTGTGATTTATTTTTCTAAAGGTAAAAGCTTGTTTCGGAATTGTATCTATTGTGAACTGCACATTTCTGGACAATATTCAAATAGATGCAAAAAGGGGGCCTTGATAGAGCTTTTTAATACTTACATTCAGTTATTACCTCTCAAGAATACAGCTCTAATTTGTTTAAAATATATTTGATTTTAAACTGATTATACTCTTATCTATAGAAAACTCTTTGCAAACTGTAATTTTTAAAAGGATCAGGTTATGAGCAGTGCAGTTAATATACTGTATCTGAAAATAATGTTCATTAGTTATTTTGTACTCATATTTGTGTAAGTTATGTTTAAAGGCATTTTGTATTTTTGCACAAAATTGTTTCTTAAATTTGTTTGCTTCCCATTCAGTTCAGAATTTTCAAGAAAAACACCTCTATTTTCTAAAAGTGATTCATTATACTGAAATGAAGTATAGATGCCATATCATGCCAAAGTATGCTAAAGAAGCATTCTAATAATACATACCTCCTGGGAATTCTGGAAACCCTAGACTAAATTGTTTGGGAAGGTATAAAAACGGGAAAGACAGCTCTAGGACAAATAATCCAAACATAACCAGTCAACCAGCCAAAGCCACTGAAAAAAAGATCAAATTGAATAAGACATTCACATTCAAAACTGCTTTTAGATAATATTGCATTCCATTATGTTCACAAGCGGTTGAGTATCCCCACTTAAATTCTGCTTGAACTAGTTAACTGATGTAACTTCAAGCAGAAAGTTAGAATAACAGTTAAATGATGGAGAGAACCATACTTTCTCCTCACATTGTTTAATTTTGAATATATTTCAATTATTCCATGAATGGCATGAAAATCTTTCAATAGATTACAGAGGTTGAAAAAAATAAAAAAAACTCAATAATTCTAGGTCTTTCTATGGCATCCTCTTCTTCTGGCAATAGAACTGAAATAACTTCTAATATTTGAATTTCATTTCTCATCATCCAAGGCAGATGGAAGGGACTGCAATCCAAAGCACTGAAAAGGCATCAGGTGGCCTACAGATGCATTACAGCATGGTATACCAAAATCCAGACCTGCACAGTTGTTCACTAAGCCTCATTAATTTATCTATTACAAGTTTCTAAAATTGACAATAACTTTTTTTGTAAACCCAGGCCTACAGAAATTTCAGGAAATTTCTTATGCCTCAAGTAAACTCCAATAATCACTTGTGGACAGTATTTATCTTGAAGAAGCACCTGTTACCAAAACTTTCACTTTCAGTTTAGATAGAAATCAGTTTGTATTTGACAAATACTAATGTCTTTAGTAGGCAGATGTGAATATAACCTGCCACAACAACTCAACCTTTACCCTTTGGGGAAATAAATAAGACATCTGGAAGGCAATTTATATTGCTTCTTGTGCTAAGCAACTATTTATTTTTCTTAGCCATCCTAATAATATACATTACGTGCCAGCTACCAGAAAATAATATAACAATTATTTTTCTCTCCTGTTTAAGTCATTATCAAAGTGGAAGGAATTGTAACTAGGTCCAAAAAAGCCACAGAGGGAACATGCATGCCACGTGAATGATTTCTGAAAGGGTTTAACAAATTCCGAATTTAAATAAACAAATAAAGAAAGAAATATAGAACTTTCTTGTGCAAACCAAAATAAATAAATAGTAAATCAACAAATGTCTTTATTTTTCAAACCAGATTTTAGGATGCATGAATGGTTTTGATATGCATCCCAAGAGCTATGCACACTTTGAAAATAATTCAGAAGAAAATGCTTTAACTTCATGAACAGCTCAGCACTTTTCTTCAATTGATTAAATCAACCCAACCTTAGTCAAAAGGTATTCTCAAGAGCCAGTAAAAGATGCCATTGCTTTAAGAATCACAGTAACTTTGAAGAATGGATTCCTGAAGAATGAAGTAGTGATGTTTGGTAGCTGAAATTCTTTTGAATCTTTTTCAGGCATTTTTGAATAGAGAAATAAAGCCTATTTTAGATCCTTTGTATAGATTGTGTATATACATACATGTATGTATGTGTATACGAAATAAAAAAAAACAGTAGCAAAGAATCTTCAGTGGAAGTCTTTTAAAATAAACTCCTTCATAGCTATACACTATGACAGAACTAGGCAGAACTTTTCCTAAATTAAATTAGGGAGTAATTTCTGTGGTGTTCATTCATTAGGGTGTATGCTTAGCATTTAAATCCCTCAACCAGATCATTTTTTAATAGGGCTCCATGCTAAAATTACTATTTTCAAGAGAAGACCTTGTAATAAACACTGCTAATTTGTATTGCATGTGCATTGCTAAAGGAGCTGAGGAACATCATTAAACTATAAACAGATCAAGAAGATTGTTGACAGTTTAAGATGACTCCCCTGTCTAGAACTGCAGGGGATTTTGGCTTGACTTTAATTCAAACTAGTTCTCAAATAGGAGCCTTTCAAACATTAGTAGAATTGCTATGAATGGCTTGAAAAATAAATGTAGGAAATACTGAATTCTTTATAAGGTAAAACTGTTTGACATTCAAGGCATTTTATACATAAATGATCCTGAAAATAGGATCATTTGACACAAAAGCATGTATGTGTTTGAGGTTTAAAATTGGAATTTATTAAATAAATTAAGAAAAATATGGCTTGTTTTTGCTCTTTTTTAAAAAAAAAACAAGCATAAGCATGATGATGTGGGAAATGGAATTTTCCACATAAAAGCAGGTGTATTTTAAAACACATACATTTCTATTGGAATGGTAACTAATGGAGCTTTTTCCCTAGTAATGCAATTATAAAACATAACATATTTGTAGGATTCTAATTATGAACAGTTTGCCAAAGCCATGCTGTTGGATTTTGTGTTAATTTTAAAGCAAACCAAGGAGAGAAGATAATTTCAGAATGGATTTCATTAAATACTGAAAGAGATTCAATCTAGTATTCCGTGAATATTGTTAACTGTTCCCCCTGTTAAAGAAATGCAAATTATTTTTGTATTATTTATATTATTTTGTATTATTTTTACATTTATTTGCTTCCTATCTTGTTTTGAAGTAATTCTGGGCAACTTGCAACATAAAGACATTAAAATTAGCAGAGATAAATATTTATAATACAATAAAATGAAAGTACAATCTAAGTAAAATCATAGTTACAAGATGGGGAAGAAGGGAGTTGAATGGAGAGGGGAAGGGAGATGGGATTGGCTTTTAATTAATCAATCACTTCCAGAAAGTTTTTTTTAAAGAGATGCCATGGTACATCTATTGGCAACAAATTTCCTAGTTTATATATTGAGTGATTAAAGACATCCTTTTATCTCATCCGAATCTTCTCCGGTCAGCTGTTCTGTATGACATGTGTACTTAAAATTGGAGATAGACATCATTTCCTAGTTTCTCCATGCCAGGCATATTATTTGCATCTTATTTACTTAATTTAATATAAGGCTTATTACATCAAAAAGAGACAAATAACAAAGTATAGATAAAATCAAAAGTTTTAGCATCTGTTTGAAGGGTAAAATATATGGCATATATTACATAAACTTTTACTAATTTGTCAGTAAAGATTTTGTTTTTATAGCCATAATTAAAAATGTGGTTGTTGCCACTGTAATTTTAAGGTTTTATTTCTGAGAATAATATTTTTAAAGCACATTCAGAAATAACTCTTCTTATCCTCAATTTTAAAATAGGCCAAATGATTTTTGCTGAAAACTCTTGTAACTCTTGCAGTAATACATAGTCCCACAGTTTCAAGGTCAACATAGCTACAAAGACAACAACCTTGAGAGATGAAAATCTTTTGAAAACTATTGTATAACATGTTTGATGGCAAATATTTACACTACCTTCCTTAAAAACACTAGAAATGTTTTTATCCTTTTCCATTGTAATACTCCTCCTTCCACCCTTTTGGGATGAAGGTTTGGTAACCTACCCAAAGAGTAGCAATTTTGCCCATCGGTTTGTCTGTATTGCCATTTTAATAGAGTTGTCCAAGGTACATTCATCTTTACATTCATCACACAATACCCTAGCATGATGCAGACTGATTTCTTTAGCTCTTGTGGGGATTTAGAAGCATAGCCCACTTCTGTATCTGAGCTATGATCAAATGCAAACAACTCCTCAAGTAAAGCGATTCTGAGCCTTGTGGAGGCTACCATACTTCAACATATTTTGTAAGCTTTGTTTCTTTTTCTCTTTTATTAATGTGCATGTACCATTGTAAATATACTATGTTTTTTTCTTGTTATCATTTCACTTTTAATTACTTGGAGTATGATTACAATATTCCTAACCAAATCTTACCAGGGCTATTGCGAGTAGTAGTCTACTTACAAGATGGGATGGTTTCAAATTGTTATAGAGTCTTATAGGTTCAGATATTTATATTATCTAGCTTTATGACAGCCCTTCAAGGTAGACTAAACTAAGAAACAAGTCATGAAAACTTACATTACTCTTATTAATAAGGTTTTAGTAACAGAGTCTTGCAAAGTCTCAATGTGTTTTTTTTAAAAAAGTATTAATTTTCTGTTATTATAAGTCATATGTGCTTAGTAAACAACCTGTTGTCTGGGTCCATTTGTTACTCAGTAATACATATTAACTTCCTCAACATAGATCTGTTTTCTTGATCCTCTTTTCATCCAATTTTGTTCTCATTTTCCCAACACTGAGCAAATACAAATCTTACTATTAATCCATGCAAAGTTAAGTATACACATCCTCGTCATAATTTTCTACCATTATACATAATAAAAATAGTATCCGTTTGTAACATCTCTTCTAATCCATTCATGTCTTAGTTGTATTTGCAATTAAAGTCCCCTTGTTAAGTCAATGTCCTGTTTTTCCAGCTCTTATTTAGCTTTAATTTCCCCTTCAAAGTATCTTTATCAGGTATAATTTTCTAACTATTGGTTACATTTGGATGACCAAAAGCTCTGCTTATGCAAACCATCCTAGTATTTTCATATTTCCCCTATCATAAAGAAGATCTGGACAGACTTGAACACTGGGCACTATCTAACAAAATGAAATTCAATGGTGAAAAAAGTAAGGTTTTATATTTAGGCAAGAAAAACCAAATGTACAGGTATAGTATAGGGGATACCTTGCTCAATAGTAGTAACTGTGAGAGGGATCTCAGAGCCCTATTGGACAATCATTTAAATATGAGCCAGCAGTGGACTGCAGCTGCCAAAAAAGCCAACACAGAGGGATATTGCATTAACAAAGGGATAGAATCAAGATCACGTGGAGTATTAATACTACTTTACAATGCCTTGGTAAAGCTACACTTGGAATACTTCATCCAGTTTTGGTCACCATGATGTAAAAAAGATGTTGAGATTCTAGAAAGAGTACAGAAAAGAACAACAAAGATGATTAGGGGACTGGAGGTTAAAACATATAAGGAATGGTTGCTGGAATTGGGTATGTCTAGTTTAACGAAAAGAAGGACGAGGGGGGACATGATAGCAGTATTCCAATATCTCAGGGGCTGCCACAAAGAAGAGGGAGTCAAGCTATTTTCCAAAGCACCTGAAGGCAGGACAAGGAGCAACAGGTGGAAACTAACCAAAGAGAGAAGCAACCTAAAACTAAGGAGAAACTTCCTAACAGTTAGAACAATTAACCAGTGGAACAACCTGCATCCAGAAGCGGTGAATGCTCCAACACTGGAAGTTTTTAAGAAGAAACTGGACAGCCATTTGTCCAAAATGGTGTAGGGTTTCCTCCCTGAGCAGGGGTTGGACTAGATGACCTCCAAGGTCCCTTCCAACTTCATCATCATTATTATTAAGTGTGCTAACCTCAATAGTTAAGAAAGTTAAATACTTGGGGATATACTTAAGATGTGCAACAATAAAAGAAGACAATTACATAAAATTATTAAAACAAATAAAACTAGACTTGGAAAAATGGAAAAATCTACAACTTTCAATGCTAGGGAGAATAGCAATAGTGAAGATGAATATTTTACCAAAATTACTCTTTTTATTTCAAACAATACCTATAAAACTGGAAAAAAAATCTTTCACAAATTAAATACATTGATCTTGAAATTTACTTGGCAAAGGAAAAAAGCCAGAATTAGATTGAAAATGCTACAAGAAGCGAAAGAAAATTGAGGATTTGGGCTGCCAGAGTGGGCTTTATATTATGAAGCATCTGTATTAACATGGTTAAAAGAATGATTAACTCTTAGACATAAAAGATTACTATACCTATAGGAGCATGACCTACAACTTGGATGGCATGCCTTCCTATGGTATGGGAAGAATAAAATTACATAGATTCTTTCAAAACCACTATATGTGAAACACACTTCTTCTAGAATGGGAAAAGGTAAAAGTGAAAATTTACATAAAAATACCTGGATGGTTTTCAACAATGGAAACATTTGTTCACCCAAATCTAATTAACTATGAAAAAAATGTGACTTATAAAGACATTTAGAATATTGAAGGGAAACTAAAATCTAGACAAGAACTGAAGAACAGGCCATTGATCTATCATGGTGGCCACACCTGCAAATTCAAACGAGATATGAAAAAGATGCTAAAACATTTGGATTTTATAAAGAACAGACAGAATTTGACCAGATACTATTGACATCAGATGAAAAATTGATTAAGTATATGTTAAGTATATGTTAAGTTTAAAGATGGAAAAGGAACAAGTTAAAAAAACAATAATAATATGGGCAAAAACTTTGGGCGTAACATAGAGTTAGAAAACTGGCAAAGCATTTGGGAAAGAAACTCTAAAATAACAAAGGTGATGGCTTACAAAAAAACCTATATAAAATGTTTTACAACTGGCACATAACACCTATGAGGTTAGCAAAAATGTTCAAAAATATATCTAGCAATTGTTGGAAATGTAGACAAAAACCAGACACATACTATCATCTTTGGTGGACATGCCCTAAAGCCAAAAGATTTTGGTCAAGAATACATATATGGTTAGAGAAAATGGTTTTAAAAACATGTAGATTTTAAGCCAGAATTATTTTTGTTATTTTTGTAGGAAATTATGAGAAAGTTATATTTAAAGTTATATGTACTAAATGCAGCGAGAATTGTATTTGCTCAACATTGGAAAGATGAAGAAGTACCCTGAAAGTATTTTTCCATTATGATAGTGTCCTGGTGAAACTTTTCACCATGTTCATCACTGACTGCACCTAGATATTAGGGAAAGAAGTCCAAGTATGAACGCAGAAAGTGAATTTTCAGTGACACATTGTACTTCATGGTCTTGTATGCTGTAAGAAGTGTGTCAGCCAGCTGAATGTAGTTTGGTGCTCTGTAGTTGCCAATGATATCTTAAATATTTTTGTGAGATTTTCTCTGGACCAAAATATTCAACCATCCTTAAAAACAGTCCATAAGTCTCTCTCAGACAAATGTAGTCAAAGATCAAATTTTTCTTTCACTCCAAATAGTTTTTAAAATTAAAAATCACCCTTCAGTCAATATTTGTAATCCAAGAAGGTCAGCAGGTCAGCAAGTGTTGTATTGCCTCTGTACAAATCGATGGTGAGACCACACTTGGAGTACTGTGTACAGTTCTGGTCACCGCACCTCAAGAAGGATATAATGGAACTGGAAAAGGTGCAAAAAAGGGCAACAAGAATGATCAAGGAAATGGAGCGCCTCCCTTATGAAACCAGATTGCAACGCCTTGGTCTCTTCAGCCTTGAAAGACGGCGTTTAAGGGGTGACTTGATCGAAGTGTATAAAATCATGCATGGGATAGAAAATGTGGATAGAGAAAAATTCTTTTCTCTATCACACAATACCAGGACAAGGGGGCACTCCCTAAAGCTTATAGCTAAGAAAGTGAGGACAAATAAAGGGAAATATTTCTTCACCCAGAGGGTCGTTGATTTATGGAATTCACTTCCTGAAGGGGTCGTGACAGCTGTCAGCCTTGACAGCTTCAAGGCAGGGCTAGATAGATTCATGGATGCAAAGTGTATTGGTGATTATTAAAACAGATGTCCATGTGCCGCCTCTATGTTGGTTGAGGCAGGCAGGATTCCCTTGAGTACCATTTGTTTGGGGGTCAAGGGAAAGGGAGGGTTTTGCCTTCTCTTTCTGCTCAAGATCCCCATGTACATTTGGTGGGCCACTGTGTGACACAGAATGCTGGACTCGATGGGCTTTGGCCTGATTCAGCATGGCTCTTCTTATGTTCTTATGTTCTTAAATAGCCCAAAGTGTTTTTCTCCGTAGCCAGATGCTCTCTGTTGAACTAAGAGTTACCAAATATCAAAGAAGTTCAATAGTTATCTAAATCTGGACATTCTGCCAAGTTCACTCCAGCCATAACAACTATACCCTATTCCACCACTAGATGTCATCAAATATCCATTTTTAACTCTTAAAACGAAAAGTTCATTTCTTATACTTTACCTCAATATTCTTTCAAAGATAAAATCTTAACAGTTTCCTCAGTTTTCAAGTTTGTCAAGGCTATAGCTTTGTATTATTTCCACTTTGATGTTATGTATTTGTGTCCCCCATAAAGAATTAAAATGCCGCTTCCATTTCTCTGGAATTTGCCCTTTTGGAGGGCTTTTCTCGGATCAAAGGGATCAACCGCCATCTCTCTGTGACCAATGAGAGTCCCCTCCTTCTTCATCGCTTCTCTGGGGTGACTTTAGACCCCTATAGTGCCCCCTGGCAGGGCAAAATCAGTTGTGGGGGAGCAGAGCTCCATTTTCCCTTGGCTGCAGCACCATAACACAAGCCGGAAGTCTTTTTTTTAATGGTTGCAAGGTTATTTGTTTTATGTTGATCTACAACTCAAAAGCAAACAAACATTTATTCTGGCTTTCAAAAGAGCAATCCTATATTTTCTTATCTGTAAACCATTAAAATACATAGGGAGCTGAAAAATCTAATTATAGTTTATTCCAAAATGAATATTAAACTTTGACATTTGCTATCAATTCCTGTACTGACCTATCCCATAATCTTTGTTAAATATAGTTAAAAAGCCAAAGTCTTACTCATAGGAAACAAATAATCATGACCAATGCCAATATGACCAAATCTTTTAAGTTATCTATTGAAACTACATATCTATAGAAAAATTATTTGGAATTGTATATACCAAATTGTCTTGATTTTAAAAACACATATTTCAATCAAAATTTTAATTATAAATAGCCAAGTTTTTGCATTGCCCAGTTTTCCAGGAGAATAACAGAATTTCAAATATTCCAGCTTAGAATATTTAAAAGAGCTCTTTAAAGTTTTACTTGCAATTGAATTGTTACTGTTGGTTACTGTAATCTAATTAGAAGCTTCATATAATGTTGCATTAAAAATTTGTTCTTCCACTGTTAAAAATTTTCCACCAAATAAAAATATCAAAGAAAGTCATTGTAGTAGCTTTGGATTTCAAAGGTTTGTCTTGCAGAGTTTTCTGTAGAGAGCATCGTTGAATAAAATGCCTGGGCAGTTAAAATTCTCATTTCTAATTTTTATGGCATATCAGTTTCTTATATGTCTCCAGAGGAATTTCAGAGATGGAGGAGCTGCTGTAAATCAGACTTTCTGTATGCTAGATATGAATCCTCTATATTCTTAGTAATGGAGCAATCCAAGAGCCATTTTGACATAGTAGTTAAGACATCAGGCTAGAAACTGGAGCACCATGAGTTCTAGTCCCACCTCAGGCACAGAGGCAGCTGGGTGGTCATGTCACTCTCTTTCAGCCCTAGGAAAGAAGCAATGGCAAACTACTTCAGAAATCTTGCCCAGAAAACTGCAGGGACTTATCCAAGCAAGTCACAAGGAGTCAGTACTGAAAATAAGGCACCGTATTACATAATGGTGCAATCCACATCAAATGAGCTGGAAATACTCAGCTAAATATTTCTTTGATTTGAAGACATTGATTCTAAGGTTTTACTAATTAGATTAGTTAGCATGTTAAATAAATTTACATTTTCTGCAAAATCTCTATCTTTTTTATACATGATCTGCAATTTAAGACTTCAGTAGAGTTTAAAAGTTTACTGAATAGTGATTAAATAACTGTTCAAATATTCTAACTAATCAGTACTGAATTTATAATTGTTTTCCTGAAGAGCATCAAGATAATAATTCTGGTCAAAACAAATATGTTTATCATTGTGTAACAAATTTAATATTATAATTTTATAGTCACTTAATGAACTCAAGCTGACATTAAATAATTTGATCAAGGAAAATAGTTCTGTTCCTTACATCCATGAGATATGACAATCCTTCTTTGTCCCGCATTCTGTTAGGACAGAGGTTCTCAACCTTGGCAACTTTAAGACTTGTGGACTTCAACTCCCAGAATTCCTCAGCCAGCTTTGCTGGCTGAGGAATTCTGGGAGTTGAAGTCCACAAGTCTTAAAGTTGCCAAGGTTGAGAACCCCTGTGTTAGGAGATTGCAAGCGGAAGTTATATATAATAAATTGTAACAGCTTTATCTCTTAGGCAGCAAGCTAACTGGCTGAGAGATTTACATTCCTATAGCTATTATTAGTTCTCAGAAGCTTCTTAGTCTTTCATTTTCAAAGAATATTTTAATATTTATTGCAGTGACAATTATATCTTCTGAAATCAGGTTAGGTCAAGTTAGATCAACTCCCTTAACTCTCTTGTTACTGAAATAGCTTTTAATCACTTCCTTTGGCATGACATAGATCAAAATAATAACAATAACATTATTGAAATTTTATATTTAAAGGAATGGTTGAAAAGCTTAGCTTTTTACATTGCTTTCTTAATCATAAGTTTCTCTTTTATGTGCTTTGGTACTTATCCACTTTCTAAGGTAAAAAGGCCCCAAAGTTGTAACACTTACTCACTGAGAAAAAGTTAATTTTTCAAATTTTTAATTGATGGGATATATTTTTGTGCCAGGCCAAACTTCTAAAATTAAAAAACTGTTGTGAAGACCTATCACCTACAAAGAATGAAAGAGGCGAAGCCTGAAATTAATTGCTAGATGTGTGTTACAATTTTAAAATCAAAACAGAAAAATTGATAATATAAGTATCATGTTATTTTCTATTTTGAAATTGCTCTAAACTGAACCTTAAACAAGTGACATCATTGTCCAGCTCATGTTCTTTCCCAAAAAGTCAGTCTACAACATATTAAAGTTAATTATGGCAATTTGATTGACACTTCAGTGGTTACAAATTTTTATTTTTTACTTTTTTCCTCTTGACTACAGTAACAAATATGTTTGTTTTTTGGAAGAACTTAAAAACAATAATATTTGACAATATTGCTTTATTTTTTTCTCCATTGGTTCTTCAGATTGCAAAACATATTTGTGAATGAACTTCATATTACTATAGAAATCATTATGAATTGCACATCTATAATTTCTAATAGGTTGTTTATAGGTAACCCTGGAATATCAGTGAAATCATTTTGTTGAATAACCTGCAAAAACAAGGCATCATAGGACAGTTTTTAATGAGAAGAATTTTATCTGATTATGCTGAACAATGAGGACTTTTCTTCCTGAACAGTTTTGATGTGCTTTATAGATTTTTGACTGCTAATCATGAAAATAATCTGTAATTTAATCTATCATATACACTTTTACAGAATCTTCTGTTTTTACACAATGTGCACCTTTCAGTAGCTATGCTGTACACATGAAAGAAACCTAGAAAATATAGAACTATTGTTGAAGCACATCCAGTAGACCACGTACAACTGGAATATCTATGGAGATCTATAAGTAGTGACTCTGCTGCTTGGAATGAAGCTTGGATATATATGTGGTTACATATTTGAATGGGACCAAAATGGTCACTCCAAAAGAATTTGGTTCCAGGTTAGAAAAGGGTGGCACATAAACCACTTGTTAACCTGACAAAGATATTTTTGCTTCTATTTCACATAATGATGAAAAATTTTGTGAAGGCAATGAACGAGGAAAGTGAAGGTTTTTGTTTTTTGAGACAGTTGTATCTAAGAATAACTGATGCCCAGATTAAGAAAGGCATTTTTGTTGGTCCACAGATCAGATACATCATCTGATCAAGTAGTTTAAAGATCTGTTAGTGGGCCCAGAGAAAATCCCACAAAAAACATTTAAGGATGTCATTGGCAACTACAGAGCACCAAACTACATTCAGCTGGCTGACACACTTCTTACAGCATACAAGACCATGAAGTACAATGTGTCACTGAAAATTCATTTTCTGCATTCATACTTGGACTTCTTTCCCTAACATCTAGGTGCAGTCAGTGATGAACAAGGTGAAAAGTTTCACCAGGATACTATCATAATGGAAAAACACTTTCAGGGCAACTGGAATCCATCAATGCTGGCTGACTTTTGTTGGACATTGAAGTGAGATGCATTGGACACTAAGTACAAATGAAAATCAGAGCAAAACACTTTTAGTTGAACTCTTGCAGTGTATCAGAAGCATTATGAAAATAAATACATTATAGTCATTAAAAATTAATTTCATATTTCTGAAGAAACTTACATGATATAGTCATTTTGAAATTATATTTGTGCTCAGTTTGAAGGAGGACTATCATAATCACCAAATGTTTTTCAGGAAGTAAAATGTCTGAAGAAAAATTATCATCCAGTGTTATTGCTGCTTTTATTTTATTTTGTTTCTTTGAGAATTAAACATACATTAAACATTGTATGTAGTACGTAAATTATGTATAAATGATAAATATCCCCCCAGGTGAAAGAGATTTACCTGGACAGCCAGTTACTCAATCTTCTGCTGCTCTTGAGTAGGGAGATGTCCCTCTCACTTGAAATTTGAAAGGGCAAAACAAAGTATTTCCTTTCCCCAGGTATAAGCTTTAAATAACTGTCTCCAGTTTGCTTCTGTAACAGTTTCCAGGCTGTGATGCTAAGAAAAAATATCCCACACAGAGAGAATAAAAGGAAGTTTATTTTAATATAATCAGTGAAGTAAAGATTTGAAATAACAGTGTAACTGCAACAAAATAAGTAAGACTGAAATCTGAGTAGGCTGAGCAGAAAGACAGGGAGACAGGCTGGAAGAAGAAAAACACTGCCTAAAACTGACCAAGCAGCATTGAAAAGCACTGTAGTCATATGATTTCCTACTAATGTTAATTCCTAATACTTAACCTACATTTGATGGCTTTGTATGGCTTTGTCTCTAATGCCTTGTTCAACAGATTTTCTAGCTTTATGGTATTGCTCCAACAATAACACCATACAAGAGCAAGGCTTTCTTCCAGACTGATGGATATTTATCAAGGTTGTTAAGAGCCAAACCTGCTAAGTAAAGCCTTTTCTTTAACTAAAACCTGAAAATCTTTCTGAAAAGAAACCATTCCCACTTTCTGTTCTTGGTGGATAATAATGTAGCACCATCCACAAAAGGGCTACTGAAGTCTGGGTTCTCCTGGCTCTCTTTGTCTGGCTGCTGGTCCAAGGGGTCCCTTACTTGGGCACCTCTGTTTGACAGAGACACATGGTGTGGTGGTGCTCTGTCTCTGTCGGTAGCAGCTCATGTGAGGTGATGATGATCAGTCTCTCAGCAGGCAGCTTACGTGAGGTGATGATGGTCAGTCTCTGTCAGCAACAGCTCACATGAGATAGTGGTGATCAGTCTCTCGCAGACAGCTGATGTGAGGTGATGGTGGTCAGTCTCTGTTAACAGGCAGCTCACATCTCTGGCAGCAGCAGCACACATGAGATAATGATGGTCAGTCTCTCACAGGCAGCTCACATGAGGTGATGATGGTCAGTCTCTCTCAGCAACTTAAGGAACCTCCCTTAGTCTATCTTCTCTTCTCTCTCTCGCCTTTCCCCACTGAAACCTCTCCTTCTCTATTCCCTTTTCTCCTTCAGGCTTGCCCGACAGAAACCTCTCCTTCTCTATTCCCCCCTCTCTGTCCGGCTTGCCGCACAAAAACCTCTCTCTTGCCTTTTCTCTCTCTGTCTGGCTTGCCCCACCAAAATGAATAATAATTTTAAAAATGGCCAACCTCCTCCCTCGCTCTCCCTCCATCTTGCTTGCCCCACCAAAAAAAAAGAGCAAATGATCCAAATCTCCCAGCCAACCTTCTCTTCCTTTTTAATCACTCTCCCTCTTTTCCCCACCTCTTCCCTTTTGCTTCCAGGCGGCGTCCCACCGTCAGCCACAGGAGAGGCCGCCAGAGCTCCAGACTTCCATGCTGAATTGGTAGAACTCCAGCAGATCCCCCCAACCAGCACCAGCCCCACCCCAGCTCCTCTCTCCACTACAATAAGACTAAAAAAGTTTTTTTAGAATGCTTTGTGGTATTATTTATGCAGTAAATTATAATTATAATTATTTATAATTTATTATATAAATTATTATTATGTAACCAAAATTAGGAACTAAATGATTTTCTTTTACAAAGAAGAATATTATAGTTAACTATTGCTTGTACTAAATAGAAAATATAGTATATACATAATATTTTATGTTAAATTTCTCCATAAAAATATGAGATGTTTTAGCTTCCATAAATATTTCATCAATTGTAAATCCTTTCCTCATTTTGTTCCCTAGAGGAAGTGTGATTGAATGAAAGAAAAGCCCTAGTGTGAACAATTGGCACAGACATCTGGACAGAAAGCTTTTTATACTATAAGAAAGCTCTATCGTTTCTAGAAGATGCTTGACACACACTGTAAATTGCTTCCTGTAACATATGTTGCTTTTCTAACATGTCTGTAATTTGGTATTCTGGTCATAATTATTTGATAAAAAATATGCCTTGAACAATCAGGATTCCTGAATAATGTATGTTCACTTTTCTTATTGAAAGCTATTGCAGCACAGTGACTAAGAAACAAGAGTTACAAATTTTGTTTCTGCTGTATTTAGACAAGCTGTTCGCTGCTTCAGACCCACTTCTTGCAAAACAGGGGTAATTATGCTAATTTACCTTCCAGATCACAGCCAAGAAGATAAACTTCATCACTTTTAGCACAAATTGAACAAAGACCTGGCTTGTTATAGGGCTTGATACAAAACTTAGGATTTCAATGCATTCAGTTGAGGTTTTGTAGTAGAATAGCTCAAGGAAGTTAACATTAAAATAGAAATAAAACAAAATTTTATAATTAAAACATTAAAGCTTATCAAACCAAAGCTTTTTGTCAGACTCCATCCTCATATATCACAGACTCACATAGGTGCAAGTGAGCAGAAAGGCGCAAGCATAAAAGAATATCTCACAGAATTTAAGCACTAATGCTTCACTAATTTGGGACATCATTATTTCTACTGTAAATCACAAATAGAGATTAATTAGCTGAAATATTTCATTTCTAGTCCACAAATGAAGAATGATCATTTGCTCAAGCAAGTGCTCATAAGCACTGGCAAGAAAACTGAAGTTTGGGAAATATTTCCAAATTTATGTTTCTATAGCTACTACACAAAAGCATGCAAATATAATTTCTCATGCAACAGCCTTGGTAGCATATGTTCTAAACCAGAGAGAAAATCAGAGGGAAATAACTGAAATATAAAAATAAATAACTAAAAATAATAAATAAATTAAAAAGAAAACAAAAAACAAATAAATTCAAAGGGCAGAGTCAATGAATGGACCACTAGGTCTCCTTTCTCCCATTAGTTTTCTATATTTCTATGTGGATTATCTTGGTTATTGCCATCTATAACTGTACAGAATTTCAGTATACCTCTTCCATCTTCTTTCAATCAGTAATAATTTGTCCATAGGCTTTCGTTAACATACCAGTTCTCCTTCTGAGTCCAGAAATCTTTGGAAAGGCTTTCTTTGTTTTTCCAAGTCTATTTCCATCTTTGAAATTTGTATAATTTTTGTTGTTAGAAGAGACAAGAATCAATCTCTCTGCATTTTTTTTTTTTTTTTTTAGTTTCTCCCAACATCCTTGTCTTTTTTGGCTCTGGCTTTTCTTCTCTTCTTAGCAATTTCCACTGTTTGTTCTGATACCCACTTTACTTTCTTCTGTTTCTTGATTTTAGTCAGTTTCTTTTTACATTCACCCTTAAAAATATCTTTACATTTACACCACAGTTACTCTGGTTGAATATCAATGAGTTTCAGTTTCTTCAAAGCAACTCCAGATATTCTCTTTGAAAATAGTGGGTTTCTGCTTGAGTTCAAATTGTGCAAATTGGTTGCTTTCTTTTCTGCTTTTTCTGACTTGTAAATTACACATGAAAAAATTGTGATCTGTTCCACAGTCAGCCCTGGTTATATCTTTGCTGTTACGGTTGAATTCTACCACCTCATTTAGATTTCAGTGTACTATATCTAGCAATCTCCATGTATATAAGCCTCGTTTTGATTACTGGAAATATTAGAAGTGAAGAAATCATTGGATTGGCAGAAACTGGTAAGTTGTTCTCTTGCTTTATTTGGGTCTCAATTATTTTCCTGTTTAATATTTCCAATTGTGACATTCAAGTCTCCACATCTTGCTTGCATGTTCTGTCAATTTCAAATTTCTTCCAACATATTTTGCATCAGAGGTTAGAGCATAAACTTGAATGATCATTATATTAAAGTGCTGTCCACAAAATCTAACTGAATTCATTTGATCATATTGTACCCAAATACTTTCTTTGCTATATCCTTTTTGATTACAGGTACTCCTTGTTTAACAACTGTTCATTTCATGATTCCTCAAATTAATGACAGTTTTGGAAAGGATGCTCTTTGACCTGTAAAGCATTTCCAATTCCCGCAAAATGTCACAAACATGCACACCATGTCACATGATCACAGTCTGGGTGCTTGGCAATCTGTTTGCACTTACAACAATTGACCTTATGATTGCCATTTCCAATCTTCTCTGCTGGCTTCCGCAGAAAGAAAGGTTGCAAACAGAGGCAATGGAGGGAAGATGAAATCCTTCAGTGAGCTGCAAGAATGGAGCTGATTTTTTTACGATTTCTTCTCCATTCCTGAAGAAGCCCCATAAAGGATTTCCTTTCCATGCATAAACAGGAGGGAAAACTTTTCAGGGGACTGTGCATGAAGGCTAACTGAAATCCTAAGGTGGGTTCAGGAAAGTTTGAGAGTGAAAAGGCTGCCTGCCAGTCTGTGTAGAGCCCAAACCATCAGGCAGGCAGCCCTTTCACTCTCAAAATGCCCCCTGTTGGAAGGCCTTCAGCTCTATAGAGACCTGAAATCTTTCAGGAGGCAGCTCTTTTGGTTAACCACCTGCATATCACTTAATGACCACAACATTAGATACCTGTTGCCATATCATAAACACCATACAGGACAACACAACTAAAACTGAATTACTGTTCAGTTGAATTTTCTACCAGTGCTACAAGCATCAATTTAACAACATATATATACTTTCTACTATGCATGCATACATACAGGGCTTTTTTTCCCATAGAATGCTCAGAATGGAGTTCCTTTGGATGGAACCTTTTAGGGTAGGCAAGGCGGATTGTATGACGTGTATGAGTTCCGGCACCTTTTTTTTTTTTTAGAAAAAAAGCACTGCATACATATATACATACAAGATTTCTAATTTTAATGTTTAAAATCACATACAAAAAGTCTGCTAAAGTTTTAATCTTATCTACACAGATTCTCCACTAGGGATCAGAAGGATCCCTTGAAGAGTGTTCGGAGACTACAATTAGTGCAAAATGCAGCTGTGCGAGCAGTTGTGGGCCTTCCTCATTGTGCCCACATTTCATCAACTCTCCGCATGCTGCATTGGTTGCCTATTGGTCTCCGAGCCCAATTCAAGGTGTTGGTTATTACCTATAAAGCCCTTCATGGCATGGGACCAGGATACTTACGGGACCGTCTTCTGCCATATACTTCCCTTCGACCGGTGAGAGCGCACAGGGTAGGCCTCCTCCGGGTCCCGTCAGCGAAACAATGTCGTCTGGTGGGCCCTAGGGGGAGGGCCTTCTCTGTTGTGGCGCCCACCCTCTGGAACCAACTACCTCCTGAAGTCCACGTTTCTCCGACTCTCCCGGCCTTCCGAAAGAATTTAAAAACCTACCTCTGCCGGCAGGCCTGGGGATGATTGTTGATTGTGGTGTGACTGAGGAGTATGTGTGGGGTTTATTTTTAATGTTTTTTCAGATTTATATTGAATTGTTTATTTGTATGTTGTGAGCCGCTCCGAGTCTGCGGAGAGGAGCGGCATACAAATCCGAAAAATAAAATTAAATAAATAAATAAATAAATAAATAAATTAGTACTCCAAAAGATCATTTCCTGTTCCTCAGAGGCATGTTAAGTGCCATCCAACATGAGAGGCCCATCATTGAGCATTGTATCATCAACCATTTTATATTTCCTGGCATGTGGCTTTATTAGTAAAATACAGGAATTGTTTATTATTGCCCTTTCCCATGCAGTATGAAATGATGTCTTTGCTATTGTAACTAAAGCACTTCTAGCATTTTCCTATATTGCTGCTGCCCAATATAGGTGACTACTTACTTAGCTGGCAGCTGTTCCAAAAATGCTTTTTCAAAAATCAGCTAGACATTTTTGTTTTTCCTTGACGACGTTTTGCTTCTCATCCAAGAAGCTTCTTCAGTTTTGAATGAATTGGATGAGAAACAAAAAATCTTCAAAGAAAGTCCAGTTGACTTTTGAAAAAGCACCTTTGGGACAACCATGATCTGGATGACTAAGAATCTCCATACACATTTAGCTGGCAACTGGATAACCTTTACACATTGGGTGACCCTGCTGAGAACACACACTATTATTTCATTCCACCCAGGTCAGCCACTATAGAGAGAGCACAGCAGAACATGGAGAACGAGTCAGCTAAAACTGTCTTCTAATTATACATTTGTTTATTATACAGGTATTTTTATTGAGTACTACTTCCATTTTGTACTCAACATCTGAGCCTTTCCCTATTACTGATTTTTTCATTCTTATCTTAACTATGTCAGAATCAAAGATCAACATAGATCTTTTTTTGAGTTGTGGAAATAGCTGTCATAGTAAACTATATGAATAGTTTTTCACTCTTCTTATGGCTAATAGATTCTTTATGTAAAAACAAATATACATGCCCCTTTGTTCTTTCAATCATTTGCACTATAGAGACTCACATTTCTTTTTTGAGTGTGTGTTATTAGCACAATGTTTTTAATATTACTCACTGTTTGCTGCAAAATAATAGGACCTGCAAAAGCAATTGTTTTGGGACCGATCTATAGAAGTTCTTTAGAATAATTGCTAACTACTCATTTTGAAAGAAACACCTTTTTAATTCAATAAGAGTTCATTTCATGAGTATTTTGATCATGAAAGGTAGCCACTCATAATCTTACTCTACAAATATTTGCCCTGAACTGGCAACTACCAACTGTTGCTTTAAAATTTATCTTATACGCATTTTGGGGAGCTCTTACAATCATGGCTTTCTATGAGTTCTTAAGGTTTGATAGAAATTGAAAAAAAAAACCCAGGTTAGAATTGTTCATTTTAGAATTGAACATTTCTAATTGAATCTAGTTTAAATTTCTCAGCCAAATTTTGCACACACAGTTCACAGCTACAGAAGGCTATCTCTGCTTCTCCTCCTTTCTCCTACCTGTCCATGAAGATTTTCAATCAACCAAGTTATGGTTGTCCAAAGGTGCTTTTTCCAAAAGGCAACTGGACTTTCTTGGGTTTGTTTGTTTGCTTTATTTTGGGGTGGGGGTTTTTTTGGGAAAACATTTCACTTGTCATCCAAGATGTTTCTCCACTTCTGCTGTCTTGGATGAGAAGTGAAACATTTTCAAACAAAAAAACCCAAGAAAATCCAGTTGCCTTTTGGAAAAAGCATTTTTGGGACTTTCTCCTACACATTTAGTGATCTGTGAGATAAAAAGATCTTACAAATAAGTTTTTCTGTATTCCTGAATATTACATAGATAAGTGGTTTATACCTTGATATGTACACTCTAAAATATTAAATATTTAAACACATAAAGAGAGATAAAGAGAAAGAGATAGAGCTCTTTCGGTCCTGTTTTCTCTTTATCCATTACTAGGAATCATCCTTTTCTTCCTCTTTGGTAATCTTCTCCAAGATTATCTTCCTCTTCTTTATGGACATCGGACTACTTTCTAAATAAGAAACCTTTAACAGTGTATCAAATTGCTATGTATTGTTCTTTATTAAAATCATAAATAAACTGCCTGGGTCGATATATAGGTTTGACTTAGTTGTCTGATGAGATGTGTTTGAATATTAGTAGCTCGGGTTGGTAGTTGGGCTGTTGGTTTGATCTCTGAGCTTGGCAATTTGGCTGCCAACGTTTTGTCTTCATTCAGGGGGACATCTTCAGTGTGCTTTGAATTGTGCTCGTCTGTCAGAGCACTGGCCTTTAAATTGGTCTGGGTGTTATTTGTCCAGATATCTGGTTTCGGACTGTTTGATTGGCTAGTTGTTGTTGCTGGCTCATGGTCTTTGGTGTTTAAGTATCATCTGTGTGATGCAAATGATGTGTGTTTGTTTGGTTGCCTCTGAGTAATGGTTTGGTTTCAGGTCTGGTTTCGGATTGTTTGTTTGGCTGGCTGTTGTTATCAGGAAATGGTCTGGTTTTTGTGGGGGGTTGTGATTTTTGCTGTGTGTTGGGGTGTTTGTTTTTTTAAAATGCTGCCTTTGGTATTACAGTTGAAGTAGTTCTTTCGTTCTCAGCAGTTGGTAGATTGGGTCTATGTCAGAGTGTCTGTTTATTGGTGGGGAACCGCGCATCAAGGAATTCTCTTTCTCCCCTTGATTTCACTTGGGTTACAACTGTGGTCCCGGTTAGATCAAACTTGTGTCCTTCTGAGTCTTCATGGATGGACATGAGGGATAGTGGGTCATATCTTTTGATAGCTAGGAAGTGTTCATGCAGTCTGTTTTGTGGGCTACTACAAGGTCATGTTGGTGTAGTAGTCTTTCTGTCATTTCTGAAACATTCTGTATATAAGGAATTGTGATTTGTCTGGTCGTTGTTATTCCTGTTGTAGTTGTTGTGTTGCTTTGGGTGTAGCGATCTCCAGATGAAGTTTTGTGGGTATCCATTTCTCTCAAAGACTTTATGTAAGTGTTGTTATTCTGCTGATCTGGATTCTGTGGTGTTGCAATGGGATTCTGCTCTCTCGAATAGTGTTCTGACTCAACTTTGTTTGTGGCATTTGGGGTGGTTGCTGTGGAAGTTGAGGATTTGATCTGTATGTGTTGCCTTCCTGTACACAGATGTTAGAAGTTGGCCATTGGTGGTTCTGATTACAAGGATGTCCAGGAATGGCAGTTTGTTGTTATTCTTGGTTTCTATTGTAATCGGATGTCTGTGAAGATGTTGATTCTTTGGTAGGTTTAGTCAACCTGGTTGTACTTGGTTATCACAAAGGTGTCATCCACTTGGGGATTATTGTGGAAGTACAACTTCTTCAATTTTCTGCATGATGACTTTTGCAACCAGGCCAGATATAGGAGATTCCCATAGGCAATCCCTTCAGTTGTTCAGAGACCTCTCCATCAAATTTGAAGTAGGTGATTAAGCATAGCTGGAGGAGTTTGTGTGTGTTTTCTGTTGTGAGTGGTCCTCTTGGTGGTTATGCATTGTCCAGTAATTCTTTGATTAGGTCAGTTGCTAGTTTCAGATCTCCCGATGTGAATAATACAAAGATATTGAATGATATCATTGTTTCATCTTCATCAATGTCTAGGTGTTTGAGCTTGTCCAGGAATTGCATGGTGTTGTTAATGGAGTATTGGGAATCATCAGTTAGATCCTTTAGACATTTCCACATTTCTTTTGCAAGGTTGTAAATGGGTGTGCCAAGGAGTGAGACGATTGGTCTGAGTGGGGTGTTTTCTTTGTGGACTTTCAGAAGTCCATAGAACTGTGCTATGTTTGAATCAGTTGCTTTCATTCTCCGTTATTCCTCTTTGGTGATTTGATTTAATTCCTGCAACTTTTTTAGAGTTTTGTTGATCTTGTTGGTCAATTTCATTGTTGTCTGATATTTACCCCCATCCCTGACCTATTTCTGTCTCAGTCTTCCTAGAATTCTCCTGATAATTTAAGACGAATTATTATTATTATTATTATTATTATTATTATTATTATTATTATTATTATTATTATTATTATTATTATTATTAAATTTATATGCCACCCACCTCCAGTTTCATGTGACTCTGAGCAGCTAGACTAGATATCACCTATCCATGCTTCAAACAGTTGTTCTTCATGAGGTGTCTACATGACAGCAGTCTCCAGCACAGTTAGATCTCTAGGGGATGAAGGAATAGACATCTTTTTGCTCAAATTGTAGTCTTTGTAGGTTGGACACTGTTGTGGGTGTCTCAAGACCGGATGGGGACATATCAGAGGATGACGAAGCACAAGCAGGCCCCTCTGGGTATTTTTCCCTCCCGGCAGCCGAGCTAGACAATGAGGAGCTTTGTATGCATTCTGAATCAGACTCTCAAAGTGATGAGTCAGATTTAGAACAAGAAGATAGATGGCTTGATCCGAGATTCCGAAGGTTTGATAAGCGAAGGTGTCAGTTAAGTGGAAAAAGGAAGTAATGGGGGGAAGTGACGTATCGGAAACTATATTAGAAGGGGAAAGAGAGACTACGCCTTTGTCACGAGCAACGTTAATCAAGGAGTAGCCTGATACCTTGGGCAGTGCGTGTGAACTCAGTTTTCTGGTGTTTTTGAAACCTACGGAAGAATAATGAGGTCTTGGACAATGTGATAAAGAAAGAGTGAGTTAATTGGAAGGTGGGGGGAGAGCATGTTTAATCTAAATGTAAATAAATCAGTCTTGGCCGTTCCGGCCAGCAAAATGCCAGCAGCTTGCTTTGAAGTGAATCCTTTTGAAATGTGTTAAATAAAACTCTTAAAGACATATTTATGTGGATTTTAATGAGCTGAGAGGGACCAGACACAACAGACACTAGGGGAAATCAGAACAAACTAACAATTACAGTGAAGTGAAAAGAACATTCAAACTTTACTTACTAATACAGAATGAAGCAAAATATTTTACACTGGACATATACAAGGATATTTTTGAACAATGGTCCCAGAAGTTAATTTTAGGGAGATCTGCCTCTATAGCTGTTCTGTCTAGCCCCTCTCAGCTCCCAGGAATACACTTAACGAGGTCGTTAAGACTTGGTCAATTAGCACAGTTCACAAGAAGGCAGTTCAAGGCAAACTGCTTTATTCAACAAGTTAAACAGACACACTAGGAGACTCAGTTACAACTCACTGCGAACTCCCCCAGGCCACTCCTTGGGTAAACGTTGCTCGTGACTAAGGCTGAGGCTTCCGTTTCCCTGCTAATATAGCCTCCCACACGTCACGTCCGTCTTCCACCCAACTGACCCCTTCGCCTATCAGACCGTCTGTATCGTGGATCAATCCAATTAGCTTCCTGTTCCACATCTGAGTCATCCTCCTCTGACTCAGCATGCATACCAAGCTCCTCGTTATCTGGCTCAGCTGCCGGGAGGGGAAAACACCCAGAAGGGCCTGCCGGTGCTGTGTCATCATCTGAGAAGTAACCAGCCTGGCCAGAGACACTCACAACAATAGCTAGATTGTGTTTAAAAGATGATATGGAAGGAAGAGACTGATCTGAAAGTGGATTTTAAAATGACAGTATAAGATATGAAAAAAGATGCTACATCTGGCACACAAATTAAACCAGTTAATATCTTAATAATTAAAAGGAATACACAAATAATGAACCAAAAGAGTGACTGGCTAACTTTCCTAAATTAGATTAACAAAATAAACTTGTTAAAGATTTGAAGAATTTTGTGAGAAGACATAAAAGAAAAAGATTGAAATAAAAAAATCAGGTTCTAGGACATTATTTGAAGAAATTTCATCTTAATCGTTGTGTATATAGCATTACAAGCAACTTGACTACCCTAAGATAGGGTAAAGCCCTAGGATCCCCAGCTGCAAATGATTCATTCAAGCATTCTCTGAAATGTGTTGCAATTCCAGTGAAGTTTTTCAGATATTCAATTCAAACAATAAGAGAATCTGCTTTATTTTCAGAACTGGCAAGAGAACTGAGCCCTATGTCTACTCAGTTTCCTTCATTTATGTGCGAACTTACACTTTTGTTTTCTTCCATCTATCATCACCATGGTAACCAGGACTTTTTTCCTCCCTCATTCATTAAATTGGCCAAATGCCTTGTGAATTCCTGGGATATTGACTTTCCCTTTTCACATTAAATTGCTGAGAGGCTAAAGGTCTTTAAAATGAATCTGAGTCAACCCTCTTTCACATGGAGAAGCTATGAAACAAGCAGCAGCAGTCAATGCTAAAATAATGAAAACAGTAAATTTTCTGCAGTGCAATAACTTCAATATTTTTAAGTAGTAGGAAAGAACTCATGTACATTTGGGTTATTTATATATGTGATATGATTCTCAAATGAAATGGGTTATTTATATATGTGATATGATTCTCAAATGAAAATGATTTGTGCAGTTGAAAGTGATGATCAGTATGCTTTAAGCCCAATAAATTTGCAAACCAATCAGAACCTTTCAATATATGGTTAACACATTAGCTAATAATATTTTTCCTGCCAAACTCTCTGCTTTCAGATAACACTGCCCCTTCATTTATCTATTGAGGACACTTTGCACATTGGGACACTTAATGTAAATGCCCAATGTAAATATTTATAAATATAAATAAAATAAGTATAAACAGATTACATTTAAAAACATGGCAAGACAAATATAACCTCACTTTTGCTCTCATGAATTGTTATCATACTTGTGAGTGATTGTGCTTGTGGACAGGGAGCTTAAAATAAATATATTTATACAACTGTATCTATTCCCAGCACACCTACCCATCCTTTCCTAGCTAAATATAATTCAGTTCCTTCAAACTTCTCTCTCACAGAACATAATTAGGACATAATTTCCATAATTGAAAAAAGCATACAATGCTTATACAGTATATGAGTTGACTTCTAATTGTCCATGTCATCATGGGAACAGTTTTGCAGACAAGTAGTTTATAAATGTTTAAAATAAATGAAAAATCAGTTTGGTGTTAGATTCTGAGTCATGTAAATTACCTAAATTGTTTTTGTCATAGTTTTGGTAAATATTAAGTCTATTGCTTTTTTATGATAAAAAAGAGAAATAAGAGATAGATCTCCTCATACTAAAATAATAAATAAGTGGAAGAAGCATTTTAGGTTTCAAAATGTTTGTTCTTGATGACAAACACTCCAAGTAATGAACCAATGTTTATGGCTTTATGTTTCTAAATTTTATTGAAGATGCTGAAAGATATAAATGTGAGCAACCTAGACCAAGCTAATTCCAAAAACACTAAAGAATTCTTTTTTTATTTTGTTTGTATATAACAGGGATGTCAAACTGCCGGCCCACGGGCCAGTTTCATCATACCAAAGCCATGCTCACCCCATTGCCGGCAATGCAAAAAGAGTTGCGATACGTCGCGATACATCACATGACGTGGCGAGTTTGACACCTGTGGCATATAAAATACAAAGAAAAATAGAAATAGCAAATTAAGGGAGGGAAAAGGAGAGGGGAAGAGAAGGTGTGAGGTACAAGGGGAAAAGAAAAAAAAGGTGTTGACTTCCGACTCTTTTTAGCACAGTACAAGATAAAAACACTCCAGCCTCAACTTTTTGTTTTTACACATTAATATATAATATTTGTTGTTATTTCTATAACAACAAATCCATCTAATTAACAAAATCAAAGTCAAAGTTTCATTGTTTTTTCATCACAAGCACAAAATCCAGAAGTGATATCCAAATGAAAAACATACTCAAATATATTCTCGTCTTTGAATAAGACGATCAATTTAACCATTCCTGTTTTATCTTCCTTGCTGTGGGAATAGTACCGTATGTATTTCTATTTGCACCTAATAATCTTTGTAAACTATCACCATTTTTATTAAGAAAGTTAACTATATACTTTCAAATTCTTTGACCTTACTGGGATAACTACTCTTTTTTTTCCATCCTTTTTTTTTAAAATGGCTAGACTTTCTTTAAATACTTTTCTAGAATCAAAACTTTCTGGTACATCTTTTTCTTTAACTTCTTAACATACAGCTTTGAACTTCAGTTTTTAGGTCCTACCCTCCAAACTACCCTTACGGTAATCTTTTTTTCCCCTTTTATAAACATCCTTTTTAGAACATAGAGTTTTCTTTAAACTAGTATATCATTTTCTTTATATATAATTATTTTCAAATTTTAGATTAAGGCTTTCTTTCAGTTACAAATATCAAACTGAGAAAAATCCATCCTCCGTCACTCCCTCATGAGTTGAATCCTCTTCTCTGGAAAGATTATCAAGTAATTATAAGCCTCTCTTTTTATCACGAATTTCTCAATCTTGTTAATGTCCTTAAAAATTAGTCTTTTTAAAAGTTGCTGGTTTTCTTGACATTCTTCTTTCAGTTGTGTTAAGAGATTTATATTTAAACCATCATAATAAAATTTAATGTCAGGTTTGTATTCCGAATTTGCAATAAATTCTTCTGCATTTTCAGCTGTTTGTGAAGTTGCCTTGGTAGTTTGGTAACTTTCTGGACATGCTTGCATCTCTTGAGTAATTTGAGAGGTTTTTTTTTAATCATCTTTGGAACACAGCTGGTTAACAAATTGGCATATTTTATTTAGAGACCTTTCAAATATATTTCTAATAATTTGTTGCTCCATCTTGGCTCCTTCTTTGATCAGGATCCAAATTTTTTTTAATGAAAAAATTCTTTTATTAAAACAATCAGCATTGAACATAAAATCATAGTATGCATCAATCATCATAGCACCTGATATACATCACTACGTATTAATCTTTATAATCGTCTGGTTTGGTAAACATTTTTCACTCCGCACATCAAGCCTCAACTAAACGCCTGTTACAATTTATTTGCTTGGTGTTTCTCTTTTCTATAGTCTATCCACAGTTCCTAGTCTATCACATATTATTCATCTCAGTATTAGTACAATCTTTTATGATCCCTAACCAATAATCCTGAGGTAGAAATTCAGTATCCTGAGGTAGAAATTCAGTACGCTTTCCCAATATTAAAGCAATCAACATTAAATCTGGGTTCATATTAATAAGCTGTCTTCATAAGACCCGAAAATACATCTCTTGTCTATGGTCTATCTACATTCATACAATCAGCATTGAACATAAAATCATAGTATGCATCAATCATCATAGCACCTGATATACATCACTAAGTATTAATCTTTATAAACGTCTGGTTTGGTAAACATTTTTCGCTCCTCACATCAAGCCTCAACTAGACGCCTGTTACAATTTATTTGATTGGTGTTTTTCTTTTCTATAGTCTATCCACAGTTTCTAGTCTATCCAAAAATTTTAACCACCCACGGCAAAGAAGACCAAGCTACAAGTTGTTCCAATAATAAACTAAAATCACAGCTTTCAAACTTTATTTCTTTATGTTTCTCCATCAGCTTTTTTTTTTTTTTTTGCTCTTCCTTATTTTGGCTTCCCTTAGCAGTCATCTTCCTTGTTGTTATTTAACACTAAGGAAATCTCTAAAATGGTGCAGATCTTTCAAAAAGGCGTAGCAGGCTGTAGCTAAAGAGAACCTCTTTTATCTTGACTTAAGAAAGATTAATAGTCCTGAAGGTGATTAAGAAATGAAAGGCACGACTTACTGTCTGTTTGAAAAGTAAATTTCAAGATGGCTGATTGCAGCCCCTCCTCCCCCAGCTTTTGGCATGCAGATTGCTTTGGAGTCCAGAAGTCATTTGCAGGCTTTCAGTTGTTTTGGAGAATCTTGGGGGTAAATTCTTAGACACCCCCCCCCGATCTGGGTGGGTCGTAAAAACTGAAGAAAGTCCCTTCAGAAAAAAAGCTGAAGAGCTACAACCCAGGGGAAAACCCTTCAGGGATCCCTCCCTGGATGTGTAATCAATCGGCCATATTCAAGGAAGTCCCCAAAACACTAGAGAATTCTTGACACTCAGACAAATAAGCCATCAATAGTCACATGATGTAGAGATAGAGGTCATGTAGAGTTCTGCCTCGGCTCAAATACATGATCTCACCTACATGATCTCACCTAGTTCACATGATCTCACCTAGTTCACACCAACAGGATGTTGCAGAAAACTGCCTCTGGCTGGTAAATTCTTAAGGATTGACAAGGAGTATCCACCAATAAAAGTGTTGTTGCTATGCTGTTGCTACTTTATTTTTTGCTGCTTGGAAAAACTGTATAAAAGCAAGAAACACTGTGAAGGCAGTCAGACACCTTTGCACCCTGCAATGACTGGTCTCTGATTCCGTCACATTGAGATAAACAACATTTACAGACTATTGAAAAGAGACAATAAAAAGCTAAAAAGGAAACAAAAAACAATAACAACAATAAACACCAGATAAGCAGGGTTTAATACCAGAACTTATACTAGACAAGCAGAGCAGTAAACAATACCCTAATCAAGGCTGATGGTTTTCAAACTATGGTTTTCCACGTGATACTCTACAGAAGTGAAAAGTTGGATTTTGAAGAAGCAAGATAGGAAGAATATTAATGCTTTTAAATGTTTGTGTTTGAAAAGACTCATAAGAATATTGTGGCCAGTCAAGAAAAATCAATCCAGAGTTCTCTTGTCAGGCACAAATGAAGGGCTCAGATTATCTTACTTCAGACATATAATGTGAAAATATTAATCTCTAGAGAAGGTGACCAGCAATAAGGTGTATGGACTCAGTTACAATGGCAAGGAGTTCACTATTGGAAGAGTTGAAATACCAGATTAGTGACAGGTCATCAAAATCTGGATTATTCCTGGAAGCTTCACACTCAGAAAAATCAGTCATCAACAGGTATATAAAGATAAATAATGTTTACAGACAGGGCTTTTTTTCTCATAGAATGTCCAGAACGGAGTTCCGGCACCTTTTTTGGATGGAACCTTATAGGGTAGGCAAGGCGGGCTGTATGACGTGTGTGAGTTCCGGCACCTTTTTTTTTTTTTTTTAGAAAGAAAGCTCTGTTTACAGATGATTGAAAAGAAATAATAAAAAGCTAAAAGGGAACCAAAAAGGCCAGAACATTTCTTCACTAGTAATCAACTGCACAACATAAGTGGTGATTAGCCCCGGAATTAATACCCTACAAACAATAAAACAGTAAACAATATCCTAATCAAGGAACTACCAAGAACATATCCACCCATACCAGAGGGCAAGCTGCTGTATATAAACAGAGAGCAAACCAGATTCCTTTCTAACATTGAAGATGTTAACTAGTCAAGTAACGAAACATCTACAAGAAAACAATTACATTCAGAGATACCAAGGACTGCACTGAAAGATTGTCTCTATGTATATTTTTAACAGCAACAAACATTAAATAAAATTAAAATTAAGAAACAAATAAAGTACATTTAAATTTCACACATAAAATATAAATTAATGTTGGAATTAGTAGTTTCTGATGTCAGAACTGAAGTGGGATGAGCTGCAGGCAAAAAACAGATTTATAACTATGAGCCAAACATGCAGTGTGCTTTTGCTATGTTCCAAAAGATTCCAAACTTGATAAACCAGTAGGACATGGAAACTAGTAGGCTTGTAGTTTCTTACCAATTAATTCTATTAGGTGTGATAATTGTTCACAGATGAAGGTATTGGAATTGACAGCTGGAAAAGAATGAGATCTACTTCTTACTGCATACAAAACATTAATTCCATTGTTTTAATGAAAACACTTTTTCTGCAGTGCATCTTCAGCCCTAGAAGATGAGGCTGAGTCTCTAGAATAGAGACTGAGTTCTATTCCTGGCTTAGACACAAAGCCAACTGCATGACATTGGACCAGTCACTTTTTCTCAGCCCTAGGAAGGAAGAAATGGCAAACTACTTCTGTAAAATCTTGCCAAGAAAATTACGAGGTCATCTCCAGACAATTTCCAAGATTTAGACATGATTGAACAGAAGAAAAAAAGCTAGCATCTAATAACAATCCCCTAAATTTTGATCTGATGCTAACCAGTATATGGTTGCAATTTGTGGGCAGCAAATACATCTATGGCAGAGTTCCCCAAGCTTTCCAGCTTTACGGACTGGTGGGGGGGAGAGGGGATGGTTCCATGTGGCACCAGGCAAGCACATATGTGTGCACAACTCCTTTTGTGTGAGTAACAGGCACTCGCACCTGCCACACAAATAGAGAATGTGCTTGTGCACTTGCCCACTGCTTGTGCAAGTGGAGACGTGCATGCTTGTGCACACTCATCCACCACTTCTGCAGCCCAGTTCCAAAGGGCTCAAGGCCGGTAGTGGCCCAGGGGTTGTGTATCCCTGATCTATGGAACAAATTCTGACTTTTCCCAAATATATCCTAGACCTAGACACTTGAAATCATTTTTTTTTGTGTAGCATTGATTAAGATGTATTTCAAAAGATCAAAAGAACAAATGAGGCATATCAAGTAGCAAACACATAATATGAAGATTCACAACAGACAGTATTTTCTTCCCATCTGGGTACAACTACATAGATTTATGATTCTATAACTTACCTCAAAGCCAATGAGCAGAATCTTTTATAGGAGCTGACTGAAGTGCAGCCTTGAAGATGCCAGATCCTGATTAATTTTTCTCTATAGACAATATAAAGGAATTGCAACAAGTAAATCTTGTATGGTATTTACCTAACAGGAAAGCTAAGATTTATTCCAGAAAATTTATCTTTAAAATGGAAAAATTATCTGAGTTTAGATAAGGCTTTTTAAAATATCTTGGATTGGGGTAGGGGTAGTTTATCTTAAATTCTGCCATATTTCCCTTGAATAAATACAGAAGATGTTACATAGATTGCATGAGGGGTTACCACAAAGAAGAGGGAGTCAAGCTATTCTCCAAAGCGCCTGAAGGTAGGACAAGAAGCAATGGATGGAAACTAAAGAGTGAAGCAACCTAGAACTAAGGAGAAATTTCCTGCCAGTTAGAACAATTAACCAGTGAAACAACCTGCCTCCAGAAGCCGTGAATGCTCCAACATTGGAAATTTTTAAGAAGAGACTAGATAGCCATTTATCTGAAATGGTATAGGGTTTCCTGACCTCCAAGATTCCTTCCAATTTTATTATTATTGTTGTTATTATTGTTGTTATTGTTATTATTTTCCAGGTATATATATGTTACCAAAGAAAATGATGCACTTACCTATGTAATGCTGTAAATTATTATGATTCATCACAGTCAGCCAGATATTTAGGCTGGATTTGCTATTTATCCACCTATCAAGTCCTTCCAAGAATCTGGGATAGGTAAATGTTGTTTGATGGCATTAAAGGTATTGTTGTAGGATGTAGGCAAATAGTCAAATTGCAATAAAAGGACATGTACTTTAGATTGCATTTTTTTTTCTTCAAACTCAATTATGAAGTGGCTATTTAGGCTGCAGAATCTTACTTCTGTTGCTTGTTGCAGGCATTCATAGAAAAATGCAGTACAAAGAAAACCATTTTTTAAGATGGGGCATGTTGTTGACTATTTCTCTGTGAAGGTTTTTATATAATAATAATAATAATAAAGTTGGAAGGGACCTTGGAGGTCATCAAGTCCAACCCCCTGCTCAGGCAGGTAACCCTATACTATTTCGGACAAATAGCTGTCCAGTTTCTTCTTAAAAACTTCCAGTGTTGGAGCATAATGCAATAAGGTTTGTCTGGCATGATCTGTTTTTGACAAACCCATGTTGGCTTTTAGTAATAACTTGATTTGCCTGTAAGTGTTCGCTGATTCGTTGTTTGATTATCTTTTCCAGAATCTTCCCAGTTATTGAGGTCAGGCTGATAGGTCTGTAATTTCCTGGATCCATTTTTTTCCCTTTTTTGAAGATGGGAACTACATCAGCTCTTTTCCAGTCCTCTGGTAGTTCCCCAGTGCTCCAGGATCTTTGAAAAATATAGTTCACTGGTTTATGAGTCGTTTAAGAAGATTGAGTTTTAGTGATGATAATTGCAAAATTGATTGATATTATGAGTAGCAGAATAGGATTTTCGATGTAAAGTCTTGGGATATTGATATGTGGTAGAACATTTTGGATGTGATATATATGAACTTAGTAGATTGACTTACAAGTGAAGACTGATAACAAATTTGAAAAAGGAAGCCAATATCTCTCTGTTGGTGGATGTAGAAGAACACTTCTTCAAGTCTGCTCTTCATTCAAATAAGACTTGGAAACTAGCATCAATATTATAGAGGATCTCTGGCCATTGGGATATCTAACATGGTGCATAGCAATGTGATTAATATATTAATAGGCAATTTTATGTGCTGTTATCCTTTGTGCAGCTAGAAATGTCCTGTTAGACTTAAGTGGGACTTGCTTTCGAGCTGACATATAAACTCTTGAATAGACATGAAACATCAGTTGTAATTACCTAATTATAGGAAGGCAATTTGAACATAGTGTAGGTTAATTTTTTCTACACAGCCACTTACATGTCCAATACAGCACATAGTTATTACCAAGAGTGGATGAACATCTCAATTGTGGTGTTTCTGAGAATGAAATCCATCCTCTGTGGAAGCATCTTATTTTTCAATCCTCTGCAGTCACCTGTATATCCAAGGAAGTTAAAGAATATTCAGAATAGATTTTATGTGGGCACTTGCAATGTAAAAGGGGAATAATTTTTTCCTCATTCCTATAGCAGAAATCACTTGTCACCAAAGAAAACTTACCTAAGATTTACAAAAATTTGCCTCAATTTTGGACACATTGTCCTATTTCATGTAACTTTTCTATATTTAAGCTAATACAAATATACGTTGACCTCAACGTACGGCTACAATTGAGCCCAACATTCTGTTGCTAAGCGAAACATTTGTTTAGTGAGTCTTGCCCCATTTTAGGAAGTGAATCTGGCTTCCCAATCGACTTTGCTTGTCAGGTCACAAAAGATGACCTTATTTCATTGTATTGACCCCAGAACACCGCAATCGTCATAAATATGAGTCAATTGCCAAGCATACGAATTTTGATCATGTGACCATGGGGGTGCTGCAATGATCGTAAGTGTAAAAAAATGGTCATGTCACTTTTTTCAGTGTCATAATTTTAAATAATTTCTAAATGAATTATTGTAAGTGGAGGACTACCTGTACAGCATTTTTCTTTTATTGTAGGTATTCTTTCTTCTATCTACCTACCTAATTTTCTACAATCACCTTTTGGGGTTCAGAAAATTATTGTTTTTATTATTGATTAGGACTGTACACTTAATAGTTGGATTCAGTGTTCTGAATAAGCTTAACCTACCTTGTTCCTCTTCTGGAGTACTAATCAGAAATAACTGAGCTCGATCCCTTCATGTAATCATATCTGAAACATTATTGTTTATTGAGCAGTATATCAATATTAGAAAGTATGTTGCATTGTTTGTTCATTTAGAGAAATCATATGGAGTGTATATACTTGAATTATGAAATGTTTTACATGAATATAGAGTTATTTTGGTTGCTGAAAATTATGAGCAACATATGGTGGAAATAAATAGAACACATAGTGAATAGCGTCAACATTTTGCCGAAAGTGAAACTATTTATTTACTATGGTCGCCCCTTGGTTGTTTATGGAAGAACAATAAGGATTGCTTGCAGTGATATGCAATACATGTGCATTTTTATATGCGGATAATGCTGTGCTGTTGGCTGAAAAACCAAATGATTTGCAGCAAACATTGGATAAGTTATACAATGAAACAAGAAATATGAGTTTGGAAAGCCAGTGCCTGCAAGACCAGGGTTAGCTGCGTTTGACTGGATGAATGAAATAGATAATTGTAAGACATACACAAATAGCAGAAAAATTAGTAGATATATTTGCATATCTTACCAGAATATTTCTAACAATAAATGGAGGAAAATTTTCAAGGCATATGCAGTTGCTAACAGAAAGGTAGTAGAGAGTCTGTTGCAAAGAATAAAGATGAAAAGAAGTAAAAAAATGCTGTGTATATAATAATAATAATAATAATAATAATAATAGTAAAGTTGGAAGGGACCTTGGAGATCATCTAGTCCAACCCCCTGCTCATGCAGGAAACCCTATACCAGCAGTTCTCAACCTTTTTCAGGCCAAGACCCCACCTGCGCCGCCCATGCGCGACGCGACGGGCCGAACCGTGCATGCGCGTCGTGACGGGCCGAACCGCACATGCGCGGCGTGATGGACCGAATCGCGCATGCGCGGCACGCGCGCGACGGGCCGAACTGTGCATGCGCGGCACACGCATGATGGCCGAGGGGAAATGGGGGAAAAAATGGGGGGAAAAAATGGCGGACTGCCGTGTTTGGTGATCCCCGTGAAACGGTCATTTGACCCCAAATGGGGTCGCGACCCACAGGTTGAGAACTGCTGCTCTATACCATTTCGGACAAATGGCTATCCAGTCTCTTCTTAAAAACTTCCACTGCTGGAGCACTGCTATCATGTCCCCCCTCGTCCTTCCCTTCATTAAACTAGACATACCCAATTCCAGCAGCCGTTCCTTATATGCTTTAGCCTACAATAAAAGAAAAATGCTGTACAGGTAGTCCTCCACTTACAATAATTCATTTAGAAATTATTTAAAGTTATGACACTGAAAAAAGTGACATGACCATTTTTTTTACACTTACGACCATTGCAGCGCTCCCACAGTCACATGATCAAAATTCGTATCTTGGCAACTGGCTCATATTTAGAATAAGAATGATTCCTGTGATTCATTATCCCAAATGCAGTCATTTGAATACATGGTAAGAAACATGGATTGAAGAGAGAGTGTGTAGCTTCATTCTTATTCTCTTTTTGCCTATTTTTTTATGTTGAGACAGGATCTGTATTGCACTTTATTTTTATGTTTGTGGGCAACTTGTTATTCTTTCCCTTTTTCATCTCTTCCTTTCTCACTTTGTATCAGAATTTCTATACTATATATTCTTTCATTTTATTTAAAGGGGTTATTATTAACACAATTCTGTATTTCTATGGAATTCTATAATTCTATAAGCCTATTTCCATAAACTCAATGTAGTTTGCAAAGTCATACATTCAAAAATCACAAATCCACACACATATTTGTATTCTTTCTTCTATCTACCTACCTAATTTTCTACAATCACCTTTTGGGGTTCAGAAAATTATTGTTTTTATTATTGATTAGGACTGTACACTTAATAGTTGGATTCAGTGTTCTGAATAAGTTTAACCTACCTTGTTCCTCTTCTGGAGTACTAATCAGAAATAACTGAGCTCAATCCCTTCATGTAATCATTCTTATTTAACCCCTGAATCTAATAACCCATTCCATCCCTCCTCTTTCTAATCCATTCCAGGGCTCCATCAAGAGCCTAAGGTAGCTTTTAAAAATGGTGCCCAACAAAACCATAGCTTTTTTTCTAAACCATATATCACAGCTGAAATCCTGCTGAGAATTTTGAATTATTTATTTATTTATTTATTTATTTATTAATCAAATTTCTATACCGCCCCTCTCCCAAAGGACTCGGGGCGGTGTACAGCCTAAAATTTAAAAAACATATAAATATACAAAATTTAAAATAATTAAAAATAAATTAAATAATTTGGCCGAAATCCCCATTTAAAACCCAAAACATACAAAGCTAAAATCTTAAAAAATACTCAGTCCCCCTAAAACATTTTGACCCTATTGGAACCGAAGCTTCTATGCCAGGCCGGCCTGTCGAAAAAGGAATGTTTTTAGTTCCCGATGGAAGGTGCGTAAATCTGTTATTATACGGAGTTCGGGGGGGGAGCTCGTTCCATAACGTGGGAGCTCCCACAGAGAAGGCTCTCCCCCTGGGGGTCGCCAGCCGGCACTCTCTGGCCGACGGCTCCCTGAGGAGGCCCTCTCTGTGGGAGCGTACCGGACGGCGGGAGGTATTTGCTGGCAGTAGACGGTCCTGTAAGTATCCGGGTCCGATGCCATGGAGCGCTTTAAAAGTGGTCACTAACACCTTGAACCGCACCCAAAAGACCACCGGCAACCAGTGCAACTCACGCAGGAGCGGTGTTACGTGGGAGCGCCACGACGCTCCCATCACTACCCGCGCGGCCGCATTCTGGGCAAGTTGGAGCTTCCGGATGCACCTCAAGGGGAGCCCCATGTAGAGAGCATTACAGTAGTCCAGCCTGGAGGTCACGAGGGCATGAGTGACTGTGCGTAGCGAGTCCCGGTCTCGGAAGGGATGCAACTGGCGCAGCAGGCGAACCTGGTAGAACATCCTCCCGGCCACGGCCGTCAGATGGTCCTTTAAGGACAGCCGTGAGTCCAGGAGGATTCCCAAATTGCGAACCCTTCCTGTGGGAGCCACTGTTTTGCCCCCAATACACAGCGATGGAATCAGCTGGCTGTACCGGGACGACGGTAACCACAGCCACTCGGTCTTGGAGGGGTTGAGCTTGAGTCCGTTTCTCCCCATCCATACCCGCATGGCCTCCAGGCACTGGGTCAGCACGGCAAGGGCATCGTTGGGGTGGTTTGGTGTGGAAATGTACAGCTGGGTATCATCAGCGTACTGGTGGTACTCCACGCCAAAACCACGGATGATCTCACCCAGCGGCTTTACATAAATGTTGAACAGTAGAGGCGAGGGGACCGACCCCTGAGGTACCCCACATACGAGGGGTCTCGAGGTCGACCTCTGGCCCCCTGTCAACACAGACTGCATCTGGCCAGAGAGGAAGGAGGAGAACCACTGCAAGACAGTGCCTCCTATGCCCAGCCCCTCCAACCGTTGCAGCATGATACCATGATCGATGGTATCAAAAGCCGCCGAGAGGTCCAATAGCACCAGAACAGAGGAGCAACCCCTGTCTTGGGCCCGCCAGAGATCATCCACCAACGCGACCAATGCTGTTTCCGTGCTGTAGCCAGGCCTGAAGCCTGACTGGAACGGATCGAGATATGATGATTCCTCCAGGTGCTGCGGGAACTGTCGGGCAACCACACTCTCAACAACCTTTGCAAGAAAGCGAAGGTTGGAGACGGGACGGTAGTTTGATAAAACAGCTGGATCCAGGGCAGGCTTCTTGAGGAGGGGTCTCACCACTGCCTCTTTCAAGGCAGCGGGAAAGACACCCTCACTCAAGGAAGCGTTGATAATTGCTCGGAACCAGCCTCGTACCACCTCCCGGGAGGCCAGCGCCAACCAGGAGGGGCACAGGTCCAGTAAACATGTGGTCGCCCTAAGTCCCCCCAGCAACCTGTCCACGTCCTCGGGGGTCACGGGGTCAAACTCAACCCAGGTAATAGTCTCAAGACCAGCCTCCGCCTCTCCCATTGGACATACCCAGTTGAAGTCGAAGCCTTCCCGTATCTGAGCGATTTTATCATACAGATATTTTCCGAAATCCTCAGCTCTACCCTCTAAGGGGTCTCCCCTCACCTCCTGATGAAGGAGGGAGCGGGTCACCCTAAACAGGGAGGCTGGGCGGTTATCTGATGACGCAATAAGAGCAGTGAGGTAGGAACACTTCTCTGCTCTTATCGCCATTAGGTAGGACCTAATATGGTCTCTTACCAATGTTCGGTCAGATTCGGCACGGCTCGATCTCCAACTGCTCTCTAGGCGTCTTTTCTGGCGTTTCATCTCTCTCAACCCCTCATTATACCACGGGGCCGGTCGAGACCCACGCCGAATCAGAGGCCGCAAAGGCACAACTCGATCCAGGGCACCGGCAGCCGCCCTGTCCCAGGCCGCCACCAGCTCTCCAACCGAGTCGTGTGTCAGAACCTCAGGAATTGGCCCAAGCTCTGCCTGGAACCGCTCGGGTTCCATCAGCCGCCTGGGGCGGTACCATCTCACCGGTTCCGCCACCCTGCGGTGGGGTGCAACGGTCCAAAAGTCCAAGCATAGGAGAGAGTGATCAGACCATGACAGGGGTTTAATGACTATATCCCCTACACTCTGACCACTCAGCCACTGTCCAGAGACAAAAACCAGGTCAAGCGTGTTCCCCCCTGTGTGTGGGGGGCCTTGAATTACCTGGGTCAGGTCCATGGCTGTCATGGAAGCCATGAACTCCCGAGCCTCCCCGGACGCCCCGCCCCCGGACGGCAGGTTGAAGTCACCCATGACTATTAGCCTGGGGACCTCAACCACCACCGCGGCGACAACGCTCAGGAGCTCGGGCAGGGAGGTTGATACGTGGCAGGGCGCCAGGTATGTAATCAACACCGCCCTCGGACCCCCTAGGTCCCACTTCACCAGAAGGGATTCACAGCCTGCCGTCTGAGGAACAGTGACCTCCCTCGGCCTGAAACTTTCCCTGATCACGACCGCCACTCCCCCACCCCTGCCCTGAGCTCTCGGCTGGTGGAATGCAAGGAAACCCGGTGGGCACATTTCCACCAGAGGGACACCGCCCTCTGGTCCCAACCAGGTCTCCGTTATACCCGCCAGGTCTGCTCTCCCCTCTGAGATTAAATCTTGAATGAGGGGGGCCTTATTTACCACAGACCTGGCATTGCACAGCATCAGCCTACAGCCAGGGCCCTGTGGTTCTGAACAACCCCGAGAACAGATTGAGCCTTGGGGGTCGGAGCGCACGACTGCCCGTAAGCAGCGGGTGCGCGCTCCCTTATTATGATACGGCCCCCTGCTCCCACCATACCTGCCCCTCCCGCTAACGGTACTTATTGGAACTGAGTTAGTCTTAATCAACCCCCCGTCCGCACCCTCAGGACTCCGTCCCCTTCCGTCGCCTGGCCTGTCTTCTTGTTCCCTTCGGACAATTTCTTCCCCTGCCCTAAACACCCCTTCCCCACCCCTCCCCACCCTTAAAACTTTGACTAAGTACCTATTTAAAAAACCCCAAAGCCCCCTTTTTTTTTGCATGCCATCTCTCAGGACTCCAAAATCCATCCTCGATATGGGCCCTTGATAGAACAGAGGGCCATAATTGCGAGAGGGGGGAGTCTCGCAATGCAAGAAGCGTCCACTTCGAGTAAGCAGCCAGTCAAGTAAGATGAATCGATAGGGTCCGGCAAGAAACCAGACAGTCAAGTCTGAATTAAGGTCCAAGTACCAAGTTTCTATCAGGGTGATGGTAAAAATAATAATAATAATAACAATTAGGAAGGTAGATTTTGAGTGGTAATAGGGTGAGTTGGACATATAGATGAATTAAACACTACTATGTGTTCTCCCATTCGACATTGATTTCACTTCTTATTTATGTAAACCTAAACAATAATTTAAGAGCAATGTTACAGATTTTTCTGGGAGAGAGAAGAATTCATAAAATGATATAAGAATAATTGTAATCCTATTTGATAAAAATGCAGGGAAGAATTATTTGTTTTCTCCATCCCTAACGATGGACTACAATGAGGAGCTCATGTCTACATAAAAGTTTGTAAAAGATCCAAGAGATGAAACCTATGTCACAATATAATCACAATATAAGCCACATAACTTACATAGCTCCATCAAACATCAGGAACTGAGCATGGCTGTGTGAAATTTGCATAATGATGTCACTGAGGATGTGCATTTTTTTTGTCATAGTGACTAGTAGAAATTGAAAGTGCTAGTTAAAGACCCTCATGACATAAAGTCTGAGTATTTACCAGACTATCTGTCTCCCATGATCTCTGCCCATACAATAAGATCCAACAAGGTTGGCAGGCTCCCAGAGATGTGTCTCAAGAGCCGTGGTAGCACAGTGGTTAGAAGGCAGCACTGCAGGCTACTTCTGCTGACTGCCGTCTGCCACCATTTCAACAGTTCAGTTCTCACCAGCTCAAGGTTGACTCAGCCTTCCATCCTTCCGAGGGTAAAATGAGGACCAGATTGTTTGGGGCAATATACTGACTCTGTAAACCTCTTAGAGAGGTCTGTAAAGCACTGTGAAGTGGTATATAAGTCTAAGTGCTATTGCTATTTTCTCTTGCTGTGCCTATCATTAACATTCACCCTGAGAATATATGACCCTAATCCTGCCTGCCTTTCATAAGTCTTTAAAAACTTGCTTGTTCTCCCAGGCATTAAGGTGGTCTTGTGTAACCATTGGTTTATTTGGTTTTTATTATTAAATTACCTCTAGCGTAATTTGTTTTGTGTCTTAATTGCATTTTGATAACTTATTTCCATTGCATTAGTGTTTTAATTGTACACTAGTGTAAGTATATGTCAAGAGGGTAGCTTTATGAGTTGACCATAAATAAATAAATGACAGCTATGCCTGTCCACATCACTGTAGAAGCTGACTAATTCTGCTTTGAACTAGATTTTCTGGAGAATGAAGCATTCTCATAATGAACCATGAAATCACTCATCAGTAATTCTCAAAACCCTCTCTTGCTGTGATGTCAGTTTTCTAAAATCCTTATGTCAGTTCTCTTGGACTGATTTTTAAATGGGGAAGAATGAGAGCCCCAATAAAGAGTGCAGTGCCTCATTTCAGTTCTTTCTGTTGTACAGTAAAAAGTTATATATGTGTTTCTCCATGGATTTTCTTCATAAATTAATTAGTTACAGATTAATGTGAAATTTCTATTGAAACTCCATCTTTCTCCTTTCAGAACGCAAGTCATGCTATAACAGGATAACTAGTTGGTTGTTTAAAACAAGATAAAGTGTGTAGTAGTTCATTAGGTAACTGATTATAAACCAAATAGTGAGATTGTTCTTATATTATTGTTTATTGAGCTAGTAAAATAACTTCTCAAGTTAAATTGATCCATGAAAAGAGTTCTATTGACTTACAATGATGGTTGTAAAGCTGAATACATTTCCTCCAGAAGTGTCCTTTTCTGACCACAAAAATGTTGATGCTTTGATGCCTGAGAGCAATTTCAGCAGCAGTTAAGAAGGGCCTGTGAAGTCCTTTCTTCCCTCAAACATCAGATTATGATAGATCTAGGTTTGTTTGAATAAATATTGCTCTAGCCAGAATTTGTGCAGTTTGTATCAAATTAATCAATATTATGTTTTTAAAATGAACAGTCTTCTAATGAGATGCAATACTTTAAATGCATGTAAACATAAAATACAGATGAAGTCCCTTTTCTGTATAGTGTTCAGAAGCATAGATTGGCAGTTATTACATCATTTGCATGGAAACTCTGACACATTCTTAATAGCTATTACAGGTATATTTTTTAGAATTCCTAATCATCCTCTCACCCACCCACTTGGTGAGTAATTATACAGTGAATAACTCATTCTGGTTACGTAGATACAGAGACTAGAATATGACCTTCTTGGACTTATGTACAGATATTTTTTATCACAAGGCCACCTAATTGGCTTATTTTAATGTATGTATTTTGATTTTATTTAATTGTGTAAATGTAGTCTCAGATGCCTTTGGTATAAACAATGAAGATAAGAATATCCCTTAAACTGGAATGAGCAACATTTTGCTTCTAAATGAGAGGGAAAATAGCCAGAATAAAAACCAAGACCACTGTTTTAAATTTGGAAAAGAATAATTTTTTAAATAAGTTGATTTTTCTGTACATAGTCTAATATAAGAAGTTGAATCCAGTGATGACTATTATCTTAGATGAGTTAGGAAAATAAAAATAAAAAAATAAAAATTACCTGAATACTGCAAATGTTTCCTAGTTTTTGTTACTTCACTTTCAAAATCTCTCCTTAAGAATTCCAGTATTCTTAAGAAGTGCTGGGAATATTGTAATTTGCAGTTTATGCTATATTTAAACCAAAATCAGTTTTATTCTGAATGACCCCAAACATGTCACCAATTAAAACCAAAACTACATGCTAGCAAATGGCATTACAAAATTATTTTAGACCTCTTGTCTAATTAGCTTGGGGTAGGTATGACTATCATATTCCTCAGAAATAGGCAGTATTCTGCTGTTAAAAATAATAAATTTAATTACTGAATTTAATTCATTTCTCTACAAACCAGCCAATGAAAATTGTACATGTTTTTATTCCTAACTAGCCTTGCATACTGGTCATAATGAACAGGTTGCTGTGGTAAATAAAATAAATTATGGGCACAACAAAAATCATTTGATAATTATTAAAGCAAATTCTTATAAATTTGCCAACCTTACAGATGGAGAATTAAATATCCAAAAAATGAAAATATCTTATTTGGGGCATTTTCAGAATATTATTGATGACTTTTTAGATCCATTATTGTCATTAACATTAATAGGAATAATACAGCTAACAGGGTATCAGGGTAGGAGCTGGACTTTTCTCAATAATAACATTGTAACTTTTTGTACAGCTTGGGTTTCTATTACAAATAAGCATTTTTTTTCCTATGGCTTCTTTATAAAACCCAAGACAGAGTACCCTTCTTCAATCAGCGGGCATTTCAGATATGTTGGAATTTATGACTTCCAGACCTGCTATGAAGCATAGCCAAATATCAGAGCTGGGAATCCGAACACATGTAACGATGTGGGTAGAGAATAAGATTGTTAGGCTCATATCATGCTTGACTGTTTATGTATACAGCAGTGTGATGTACAAGAGAAGAATGTGAGGATGCGCAGAATGTAATATTTTTAAGGAAAAAGAAAAACAAAAACAATGACTTCTTTAACCAAATCATCATGCTAACTGATGTATACTTTCTGCCTTGGAAAGTGAATAAGATATTATTATAACTCTCACGGCATTAAAATTGTAGAGAAGAAGCTAAATAATTATACCCTTTGATTTGATGAGATTTTTTTATTCTGCTCAAATGTGTAATTAAAAGGTAAAAATGCTTCAGGTTGCTCATTGTCTTTTGATAAAGATTGTGTTTTATTTGAGAAACAGAGACTTAGTAGAGCTTACTGCAAGTAAAACCCAGAACTTTAATCATATTCTTCCTAACAAATCAAATGTTCTTATGTTACATACTGTATATAAAGTCCCATAGTCCTGTTGCTTTTTCACCATATTTTTGTTATCTATTCCATGACTCCAGTAAGAATAAATACAGCCTATGTCCGTATATTATTCTATTCTATATAAATTGATGGCATTCTTTGTAAAAATTCCACAACTTTGCATGGATTGAAGATATATATTTTATGCAATGAATATTTGCCATGATTAATATAATTATTTCCAACATACATGTGATGTTCTTTAGACAACGTCCCTATGCATGCTCTTTTTCATATGTAGCTTCTCTATATCTTTTATTTAAACACATGTAATTTGTAAATGCAGTTTTCCTATATGTATGTTGGCTTAAATGAACTGCAACTCATCGTGCAGATACCTAGGTGCCAAGTTATGTAGGACTCTACACATAAAAAAAAAGTTTCTTAAATTGCATCCATTATTGACAGTCAATGCAGATATAATGTGGTGCTGCTGTCCTATGTTGCATTTTGCACAAACTGTAGTTTCCATGTGCTGTCAAAGACAGACCTATACTGAATCCATTGAAATGGTCTGAATAGTGAACAGAGGAAGAGTTATAAGTGTGAATAAACTAGGGGCATCTAGAGAAAGAAAGAGATAGAGAGAAAAAGAAAGAAAAGAAAGAAAGAAAGAAAGAAAGAAAGAAAGAAAGAAAGAAAGAAAGAAAGAAAGACAACTGAGTATGAAGGCATATAAAAGAAGAGCAGAACCCAGTCTCTTTTGTTTTAGAGCATAGAACTAAATGGATTTAAATTACAGTTCAGATTCAGTTGAATATTAGAAAAAAGAATTTCTAACAATAAAAGCAGTTTAATAATAGAGCTAATTAAAGAGATGATAGGCTTTATTCCACTGGATGTATTCAAACAGAGGAAGATGATTCTATTCATTAATGTTACCTGGGCTACATCAATATTTTAGGAGATGGAATGTGCCATTTTCACAAAATGCAATATATTCATAACAGGATTTATTCTATCAGTCTATTCTCAGCAAAGACCTACGGAGAAGAACAAAGACAAGGAATTAACTTTTTTGGGGAAGTGATGGAAGCCAAAAGGATAGACTAGTTAATCAAAAGCAAGCATAGCTGCAATAAGTAGGCCAACTAGGAAGAAAGACTACTTGAAATATTATGGGGAAATGGTCCCTGTCGTTCTCTTGCAACATTCTTCATTCATGACAAAGTGAAAATGAATCACAGCATAATGGAGAAGCTGAAGTGGGGACCAAACAGAAGAAACAATTAAATTTGTTTGGAAGGGGATTTGTTTCATGATCATTTCAATAAGCAAAACAGTTGATGTTGACAATGGGAGTGCAAAACTCATTCTATAAATTTCATTGTTTTTCCAGTGATACAATCTGAAGTATTAAGAATAAGACTATTTAAACATCAAGGTAATAATGATCTAGATTACTTGATTATTTTTCATCTTACTGAAAATAGATTCACTTCTGCATTCTAAATATTTTTGTAATTGTTCCTGGATTATAGAATTTTGTGCGCTTCTCTTACTTTTACCTTTAAAAATCTATTTGAATCCTGAAAGGCATTATATTTTTATTTATTTATTGTCAAATTTAAACCTAGAACTCCTGGCACAGTCTGCCTGGTTTCAAGCACAACACAAAGTATCAGTAAGTAACAATTAAAATTTACGGTAAGTTTAGAAATATCAGGTTAAATAAATACAGTATTTAGACAATCCAAACATAATACAATAAACACCATCAATTTAATCCACTTCTCCCTTTACTCATATTAAAACTAAAGATCACAACAAATGAAATGTAGTATTCCATTCATCTAATTTACTACAATAAGTGAAAATAAAATGAAAAATGTGAATTTCTTCTACTGTCAGCAAGAATGGCTTATAATGTCAGTTCCCTCTTAATTCATACATTTTCTTACATATGGTGAAGGTGTTTGCATGAATTTTAAAAACGAATGCTATTACCCTTTCAGATTCACTTCCATCTATAGAATATTAAAACTAAGCTCATTTTAAGATGAATGCTGATTATCTCAAAATATTTCTGGAGTCTTAAAATGCCATCAGTTTGTCACTGTTCAATTTCTTTTATTTTACAATACATATTTTTTTACAATGTCAGAATCCTAAGCAATTTTCTTTTTAAGACATGGAAAACTCTAGATTGCACTGAATTACTACAGAACTCTTCCCTTTTTCATAAATTATCTTAAAGAAGCTGCTCTTCAATAGCTCAGAAGCTGCTCTTCAATTTCTCAAATCATTTTAACTGAATTTGGCACTTGTGTTACCTTTCATATTATTGGGAAATGTTTTTTAAAAGTTACATTTCAACATTATTTTACTGAGCAAACATGCTGGGTAATATTTTGACTTTCAACAGACATCAGTGCAAAGTCTCTCTCCTCTGCTTGACTCCCTGAAGCACAAAAATAAATCAAAATAAGCTGGCATTTTATTCTCTACTAATGTAAAACATGAGGTTGTTCCTGATACTGCACAATAGCTCAGTATCATTCTGTTCTTGCCCTAAGTGACTTTTAGATCACTATCTTACTGTCTTCCAAAAATGAAGAAGGTATCCCTCATAATCATAAGAATGCCTTCTGCCACTTCTGATGAAGCTGTTGATGCTCTTTGTACCATACCAAAATGGCTATGTAGTAAGAAAGATCAGTGTTGGCATGTGTAACTGTATCAATCAATAAAGAACCCTTCACTAAGCAGAAGTCTTTGGAATTGACTTCCCAGATTTTACCAATATATGACCTGGCAGGCCTTTATTGTAGGCTCCTCCAGTTTCTGATCCTCCCACGCCTAAAAATTCTAGACATTGTCTTATGCAGAAAAATATAAAGTTTCCACATTTTGGTTAAAACCTCTAAAAGCAGGACTCCTGAATCATGAGTATTCGATATCCAGCATATTAATTATTCAATATATGCTGAATGCTAGTTTCCCCTGATTCAGGCTCCTATATGTTTTATGTATGTATGCTACGTTAAATATTTTGGGGGAGATAGTATGTAATAATTTATAATGATAGTTGATGGCATGCTTTAAGAATATTTATAATCATAGAACTATGGGGCATAATTATATTTATACACAATTCAGCTCTTTTTGAGCTAATATTTACTGTGACAGATACTGATTGCTAGGGTGAGAAGTGAGACAAGAGGTTTGAGGGGTGAATTAAGAGATATAATGACTGGTCTCCGAATTCTCTGATTATGTTAAATATAGGGATATATATTTTTGTATAACTTTCTTTGTATCTGTAGCTTATAATAGCAACTTTGGGGGAATAAGCATTGTGATGCAGATCAATAGGAGGGATTAAGGGAGAAATCACCATAGAAAGTACAGCTCCTGTATGAGAATATTAATGCTGTTGAGATACTTCATTAGTTTTTAATTTAATTTAATCTTTTAAATGCCTTTTCTAATAAAAACCAGAAGACAGTTGAGGTAAATTGTAGATTGATTTTTTAAATTGAGGGGAGGCCAGGTTACAATGATATAGCAAAAGTGACTAATTAGAAGCTGAGCCATAATGCCTTCCAGGAAGGCACTGATGTGATGTGAAATTACTATTCAGTTCCAGTTTGATCTTTTGTTCCCTTAGCTTCTCCTAATAATAAAATGGGAGAGACTGACCTTTTCACAAAAAAGGGGACAGAACTTTCAACTATAAACCTCTAAGGTTCAATTTACAGTTGTAAAATATATCCTTAACTTCTATGTATCATGGCCTGCATTTTAACTTTTCATCATCTGTCTCAAAATGCTGTTGCACTGGTCTTTATTGATCCATTCAAAAATAGCAGAAGACAACAGACGTACTTGAAACATTTCTCATTTGCTTCTACACAAATATTGACTCCCATGCTTCCATTATCTTTGAATTTGATATCAAGATGAGACAATCATGGGTCCATAAGCCAAAGCATGCTCTGAAGGAATGAAAAAGAGTGACACTGATAGATTAGTAAGATGGTTAAAAAGAATGTGGTGAGGAGGAACCAAAATGGTAAACACTATTTCTGACTCAATGAGCCAAAATAATATTTATCTTCTACCCTCTATAGAAGTTTTATATAATAAATCATAGCTGAACTATATAAGCCAAGTTCACACAACATTTTGGTGTTACATATTGTTTGCTGGTTTGTGCCTCAGTGTTTTGCCAAAACCCATTTGGAACAGCAAATGTAATCCTTTCCTTAGCTTTTGTCTCTAAGAGGTAGAAGAAAAAGACAAAATGATCGATGTGGTCCAACCCTGCCTCATTTAATTATGCATCACACAGATGATAAAAAAGAACTTTGTGGCTTTAATTGCAGAATTGTGCCTATTATCAAAATGTTTTGACATATCCACCAAATACCCTGGTTGTCTCATAGGGCTTAGCTCATGTTGGTCTGGCTTAGGTATTGCACTGAGCTAATGTTGATGTGTTTTGCAATTTGCTCTTCTTATCATTGGACTCATTTTGCACATGTGCTCTCAAAATTTCAAAGAGGTTTCCTACCTCTTATACAGCTGGTTAATGTTTTGAGAGAATTAGGGCAAAGCATCTCTCTGAATCTTGCCAAGATTGCCAAACTCATGAAATGAGGTAATGTTTCTAGTCTGAATTTTTTTCTCTAATATTCAGGTGATATGCAGATCTAACTCCAAAGAATCTTGGATTTTAAGAGAGTTAATTTCAATAAACTTAGAGAGAGCTTGGGAACGATTCCATGGATGAGAATCCTCAAGGGGAAAACAACTCAAGAAGCTTGGGAAATTTTGAAAAATGAAATAATAAAAGCCCAGTCTAGCACAATACCAACAAAGAAGAAAAATAACATCTCACAAAGGAAACCAGCATGGCTCCATAAAGAACTCTCTGATAAATTGAAAGATAAAAAGGACAATTATAAAAAGTAGAAAGAGGGGCACATAACTAAAGCAGAATATCAGCAAATAGTCTGAGCCTGCAAAGATGAAGTGAGGAAAGCTAAGGCTCAAAATGAACTAAAGCTTGTGACCAAAGTAAAAAAAAAAAAGCTTCTTTCAACATGTAAAAAACAAGAAAAAAGTGAAGGAAATAATTGGTCCATTAGTGGGTGAAAATGGCAAGAAGGTGACAAGCAACAGGAAGAAAGCAGAACTATTTAACTCATTTTTTGCATCTGTCTTTACACAAAGAGAAAAACAGTCCAACCTCTCAAAAACAGTACCATAAAACATAGATTAGAAACACAAGATAGGCAAGAAAATGATAATTGAGCACCTATCCAGCCTAGACGAGTTCAAATCACCAGGACCAGATGGATTATACTGCAAGGTTCTCAAGGAACTATCAGATGTGATCTCAGAACCATTGAACTATATTTTTCAAAGATCCTGGAGCACTGGGGAACTACAGGAGGACTGGAAAAGAACTGATGTAGTTCCCATCTTCAAAAAAGGAAAAAAAATGGACCCAGGAAATTATAGAGCTATCAGCCTGACCTCAATACCTGGGAAGATTCTGGAAAAGATAAACAAAGGCAAACAAAGATAAACAAAAGGCAAACAAAGTCATTACTAAAAGCCAACATGGGTTTGTCAAAAACAGATCAAGCCAGACAAATCTTATTGCATTCTTTGACCAAGTGACAAAATTAGTGGACCAGAGGAATGCTGTGGATATAATTTACTTGGACTTTAGTAAGGCATTTGACGAAGTAGATCACAATCTACTACTTGATAAGATAGAAAAATGTGGGTTTGACAGCATCACCACCAGATGGATTGGTAACTGGCTGACCGGCCGTACTCAGTGTGTGGTCCTCAGTGGAACTGCATCTACATGGAGGGAAGTGTGTAGTGGGGTGCCCCAGGGCTCTGTTCTAGGCCCAGTGCTCTTCAACATCTTCATCAATGATTTGGATGAGGCAAATTTGAAGACACCAAGCTGGCACGAATAGCCAACACTCCAGAAGACAGGCTTAAGATACAGGAGGATCTGAACAAACTGGAACACTGGGCGCTATCTAACAAAATGAAATTCAACGGTGAAAAAAGTAAAGTTCTACATTTAGGCAAGAAAAACCAAATGTACAGGTATAGTATAGGGGGTACCTTGCTCAATAGTAGTAACTGTGAGAGAGATCTCAGAGTCCTAGTGGACAATCACTTAGATATGAGTCAGCAATGTGCTGCAGCTGCCAAAAAAGCCAACACAGTGTTAGGCTGCATTAACAGAGGGATAGAATCAAGATCACGTGAAGTATTAATACCACTTTACAATGCCTTGGTAAGGCCACACGTGGAATACTGTATCCAGTTTTGGTCACCGCGAAGTAAAAAATATGTTGAAACTCTAGAAAGAGTACAGAGAAGAGCAACAAAGATGATTAGAAGTCTGGAGGCTGAAACATATAAGGAAAGGCTGCTGCAATTGGGTATGTCTAGTTTAATGAAGAGAAGGACGAGGGGGGACATGATAGCAGTGTTTCAATATCTCAGAGGCTGCCACAAAGAAGAGGGAGTCAAGCTATTCTCCAAAGCACCTGAAGGCAGGACAAGAAGCAACAGATGGAAACCAATCAAGGAGAGAAGCAACCTAGAACTAAGGAGAATCTTCCTGACAGTTAGAACAATTAACCAGTGGAACAGCCTGCCTCCAGAAGTGGTGAATACTCCAACACTGGAAGTTTTTAAGAAGAGACTGGATGGCCATTTGTCTGAAATGGTATAGGGTTTCCTGCCTGAGCAGGGGGTTGGACTAGATGACCTCCAAGGTCCCTTCCATCATCATCATCATCATCGTCATCATCATCATCATCATCATCGTCATTATTATTATTATTATTATTATTATTATTATTATTATTATTATTATTATTATTATTATTATAGTATTCAGTGGGGAGAACTATGTTTGCTATGAGTATTGGACTTTACCTAATTGGTCTACTAGGAAAGAAGAAAGTTGTGATTGCTTATTTCAGCTTCTTTCTATATACCTTTCTGACTAACACATTGTCCCCTCACACTGTTTTTGAGCTGCACAGCCAGCTTTCTCTTCATATTCTGATGTGGCTCACAATGGCAAAATAGCAGTTTGCTAAAGAATGTAAACTGCAAATTCTTGTCCATCAACAAATCAAAGCAGATTAGAATGGTTTTAGTAGATAGAGGGAAATTTCCCTGTGGTATTAGAATTCATCTCTTGTATAAATTAGACAACCCACCCAAACTCATTTTTCTTTTTTCCAGGAACAATTAGATGAATTCCACCCTTATTCTCCTGAACATGTTGTAGGAATTAACTGACTAGAGAAAACGGGAGAGTCTTCTAATTAGGAGCACTTACATCACTAGAACTAATATTAAGTACTTAAAGGATATGAGGAATTTCAATCAAAATAGATTCCCAGAGCCCTCTACATCCTTTCTGCAGTATGAGTGTTCTTAAATAGATTTGTTTGATATTTAGCATTTGTGCAGTTGCTGTTAGCTGCTTGAAGCAGAACTGTATGAGCAAGGAATATAATCATAACTGCTGAGTTTTGATCAGAGATTAAGAGAGCATTATGTGATAATCCAAGAAAAATGGAAAAAAGAGAGTTGCAGTGATCCATTGAAAATACTAATACCATTTTTCTTTTGAGAAATGGTAGAGACCCTCAAAGAAGCATGAGGTGGAAAGCTAATAAGCTGTTTTTAGCGTAAGCTGCAATCCCTAGTTCTCAACTCTTCGCTGTTATTTTACAAACAACCAATTTTGAAAAGAGAGATGATTGAGTTATATTTGAAGTTTTTCTGAAGCTGAAGACTCCACCACAACATTCCAAACTAGATTGTGTTACTTCCTTTTTGTATCCAGTTGTTGTTGTTGCTGCTGTTTTATTGTTCTCCCCTAAAGAATTCCTGATTTGAGCTTGGTACAATGACAAATCTCCATCCATGCAAATAAATCTTGGTTTAATTTATGTAGGGGCACCAAATCTTATGGAAGGTATGAAAGATGATAGAAGCAATTGAGATCTGTGTAATGCATCTTTCCATTAATCTGTATTCTTGTAAATATTGGGCACATCATAGAAATATTAAATTTATCTTCCAACTGGCAAAGGTTTGTTCAGCTCTTCATAAATAGATACTACACAGTGCTGTATTTGGACACATCATATTGTCAACATGGCACTGCATGTGCATTTTTTTTCCATATTGTATATCCTGAACCAATCCCTTTGAACAATCCCTTTTGTTAGGTTATGGCAACTACAGTATTTCATTTAGATAAGACTTGGTGGCTTTTTCAGTATCCTGTTCTAAAGAAAGCACTGGCATTTCTCTTTGAGCATTGGGACTATCCCATGAGTTGCATTTTAAAAGTAGCTTGTAGCACTTGAATAAATAAAATGTTTAGCTAGATTATGCAAATTAAAAATATATGCCAAAAATTGACTTGTCAAACATCCTGCCATCTACAATCTCTTCTACAATAAAGCCTAGTGTCAATGATGCCAACATTGGATGTTCTTGCTCTGACAAAATACATTAATATTGAAACAGATAGGAGAAACACCAATCAAAATAAAATGTAACAGGAGTATAGTTGAGGCTAGACGCGAGGAGGGGGGAAAAAGGCTTACTAATTCAGACGTTTTCAAAGACTAACACTTAGTATTGTATACCAGGTGTCATGATGATTGCTGCATAATATGTTTTTATATCCAATGTTGATTGTTTTAATAAAAGAATTTTTATATAAAAAAAAATATGCAGAGCTGTGTGGTATTTTTAGAGTTAACTTAAATGATGCTGGGAGGGGAGGAGAAAGAATGTGTGTGGGGAATTAGTGAGATAAGGAATTGGCTGGGCTGAAAAATGGAAGAGAACCTTTCACCTTCAAACTGATTGGAGAGTGTGATTTATGACTGTAAATAAGAGGAAGGCAATAGGCTGGAATATTATGTGCTCATGGGAAGGGGAATTTAGATCATGGCATCCATCCATGCCATGCTGGCAGTTGTTACATGAATAAAGACGTTTTAGGATAAACAATGCCTGGAAGTTCTTTGAAGTGTTTCATTAGTCAGAACCATGACACCTAGTTGGATAGTTTATATCACAGAAAAAAACAAAAACACATTGAGAGAAAAATGGGAAAGATGGGTATTAGAGAACAATTTATTGTTAATGTTCTTTATTTTGGGAATAGAAAAGCAATACAATTATATTGCACACCACCCAGAACCCCTCTCTGAAAGAGATGGGTGGTTAATAAATATGAAATATAAATAAATTAATAAATAAAATATGTTCCATACTAGAAGGTTAAAGGAATTTTTTAGAAAACAAATAAAAAAATTGCTGACAAGCCTCAAAGGATAGCCCTGCTTAGGTTTATTTTAACTGTTGAACCATTCCAAACTGCAAAAGCAAGAAATGAAGTCATATTCTACACAATTAAACTTGGGGATGGAAATAGAAAAATAGTTCCTAAAGTTTCTACATGTTAATTTTGAAATGTGACACACATTGGAAGAGGAAGAACCAAATGAAGCTAGCCTTTCAGCAGAGTCATTCTAGGGGGCCCTCTACTGCAGTTTGAGTTAAATGGCTTCCTTTTCTTCTCTCAATACAAGAAATCACTTGTGAGGAGAGACAGTCCATTCCCTCTCCCACCTGTTTGTCTGCATAAAGGGACCACATGATGGAACTTCACATTCTGGCTTTACTGAGGAAGCAACAAGGGAGGTTGGTGGCAGGAGGAAGAGACAAGATAGAGGACAATGAAACCAAAATATGTATGTTTTGAAGAATTATGTGTTCAACTGTGGTAGAGTGAAATGATCAGTTTCCTGAATAGGTGCTGATTGTAAGGGGTAAGACTTTAATATTGCTGATTAAAATTGTGACTGCTGACTAAGCAGTGACTATTATGGATAAAATAGAAAACAGTCAATTTCTAGAGTAAGTGATCATGGAACCACAAGAGGCTGCAACCATCATAAATGTGAGCTGATTGCCAAACATCCAGATTGTGACAGCAGAGGTGTGATGATTGTAACTTTGAGGTCGGGTCATAAGTCACTTTTTCCAAAGCTATCATAACTTTGAACCATGGTTAAATCAACAGTCATAAATTGAAGGCTACGTGTACAAATGAAGAAACAAGAGAGACAATTTGGTCTAGTGGTTATGCACAGACTAGAAATCAGGAGACTGTGAATTCTAGTCCTGCCTGAGGCATGAAATCCAGCTGGGCCAATCACTCTCTCTCTCAGCCTAATTCACCTCACAGGGTTGTTGTCAGGGAAACAGGAGAAAGAAGGTATGTTGTATTAGGTATGTTCTTGAGTTATTTATAAAAATAATAAAGGCAGGATATTTTTTAAAAAAATACATGTTTATAGTAATGCTTGAAAAATAACTGCAAATTTAAATAGAGGGCAGTTACCTCCTGCTGATAGACTTTCTTGATCATATCAAAGAAAAAGAAGCATTGCAAAAGAAATCAACACAGAAAACAACTCTCTGTAAGGGAGAGAACAAACTCAAGGGAAAATAGTAACTATTAAAAGCTAAAGATAAAATATATTTTGCATTAAAATTCAGAAATAGCTTTCAAGAGGAGAAGGAGGAGGAGGACGAGAAAGAAGAAAAAAGTTAAGCTACTCAGTCTTTGAAGGGCAGAGAAGATACAGCTGTGCCCTGCAACAAGACAAAGATAAATATTGTTATACATAGTGATTAATCACTATGAGGACTAGAAGCAAATGTGTAATCACTATACTTATTGGGTCATGAAGGATTTTGTCTGCCTCAGGAGCAAGAGATGAGGGATGTGACAAAGTAAGTTCCCAGCCTTACCAAATACACTAGCCATATCCTTTTCTTCTAATCCATGCAGGAGCATGACACTGCAAACCACCATGATACAGCTCAAGACATTGGGGTTTCAAGTGGTGGACCCACTTGAAAGAAGTAGCTTGAAAAGGGAAAGAATATTACAAGAAATGAATGGGTGTGCAAAGTGCTGACAGGAAATATTTGGTTTCTGGGATCATAATTTGAGTTAGATAATGCATTACTTGTGTGAGATGGATTGCACCTCAAAAGGCTTGCAAATTTAACTGGAGCATGGCAGGTTTTATCAGGAATTTAAACTTAATATTTTGGGGGCTGGAAATGAAAATCCTGAAGTCAGAAGCTCAGATAAAGGCTTGTGTGTTAGAGAAGGATATAGAAATGCTGCTCTGATGGCATCTGTCAATGTCAGGTAGTGCTACCAAGTTTGATATTTTATCAAGTATTCTATAATATTTTTATTATTAACTTTAATGCAGAAATGTCTGAATATTTAGCAAACTTGCATATTACACAAAATGAGGGGAGAAGGAAAAAGATAACAGGGCAGAGAGATAGGTTGAAAATCACAGCATGAAATGTAATAGATGTCAATGTAAAATTCTTCACTTGTGAAAAAAAGGTATACAACTATAGAATTAAAATCTGATTTGGAATGAAAGATGTATAAAAAAGAACTGAGAACTACATTATAATAAATCACAAGATGAATATAAATCAGCAATCTAACATATTTGCTAAAAAGAGACATGCAGTTTTAGAGAATATATTTTGTATTAGTGAGACCACACTTCAAACACCTTGTCACATTTTTAGCACTCAATTTTTTGAAAGATCCAAGGAAGTACAACAGGTACAGAGAAGGGCAAGGAAGATGATCTGAGGAGTTGAAACTAGGTGTTATGAAGAAAGACTAAGACAGTTGGGTATTGTTAGCCTTAAGAAGAGACAACTGAGAAGTGATGTGATTGTATTTCAAAAGTATCTGAAGGAGCATCATAAAAAAGATGGTCACAATTTCTTCTCTGAATGATCATACAGGAAGACAACCTTCCTAAGAGTAAGAGCAGTTTGACAATGGATCAGGTATGATGAGGGATGTTCAAGCAGATGTTGAAGAGCTATCTTTCAGGGGGGCTTTAATCCTGTCCTTAGGCAGGATTTGACCTTGATGGTCTAACTTGCCCCTTCTAACCCTATGATTGTATAAAACATTCTCTAAAGGTATGTATCTCAAATGGCAAGCAAAGGAATGAATTTAACTAGAAAAATAATGAATTTGAGCAGCATAGTTTTCAGCTAATTGTTCTGATGTTGCAGCAAAATTAAGATGTTTGCATTCTTTGTTCCAGTACAGCTTTGCAATAGTGAAATAGGCTGTTCTCCCTTACCCTTTCTCTAGTTCTCCATAATCTTCTGTGCCCTAAATGATTGACACCATTGGTGTCAGGGAAGGAAGCTTGATTTGTATTCCAACCAGAGCTTTCCTGCCAAACCATCCTCCAGATCTATTTACCGTGACACAGCATGCATACAAGGAAAGCCATTCATAAGGCTTAATTAATAGGAAATGGAAGATTAAATATCTCCTGCTTCTTTTCTTTTATTCTTTTCTGGGTTCCTTTTTGCATATCATGTTTCTGTTTCTCACTATTCTGCCCCACTGCTGTAGAGACATTAAAATTCTCCCCCTCCCTCTCTGTGAGTATGTGTGTGTGAAACTGGAAAGCAAATATTGGTTGGTGAGTATGTAAAGCAGTCATCTGGTTTTTCTGCAATGATGTTCATTAAGAATCATGCTGTAGTTTTAAAGAATACTTTATAGTTTGCCTAAACCTCCAAGGGAAGTTATCCTTCTTAGTATTATTCAACAAAATACTCCAATATTGTTCTTTTGAAAAGATAGTTTGGTTAATGCACATTTACACTTGTATATATATTAAACATACAAACATACACAGGTACACTGACACCCAGATACTGTCAGGTGAGAAAGACCACAGCCACACATGAACTTCCAACCCCCAGGATTTGCTATTCTCCCTCTCCTACAAATATACATCCCTCAGGAGTCCTGGTACATATAATAGAGATAGAGGGAAAATAAATTCTTGCCCTATGTCCTGTTATGATATCCTAATCAATAGGGATTTGAAGCCTGTTAGCGCAATTTTATTCAAATCTCAAAAATATTGTTGTGCTCAGTGCAGCTCACTCTGAGACTAGTAGATTAGGAATGCAACATTATATTACAGCTTTTACAATATTTTGTTTGTGACTGCGGTAGACAAGCAGAATGAAATATAACCAAGCAAAATCTCTAATAGCTTCATCTAATTACACAGTTCTATAACATCAAAATCACTTAAATTTCAAAAGTTCTCTAGCACAGGAGATTATGTGGGGTAATCTAATTTGAAACATGGCAGTTTGCATTTCCTCTTTCTTGTCTTAAAAGAAAATTAAAATAATGGGAAATTTAATTCATTCATATAACAGCAATAAAAAGTCCTCTTCAAAAGCAACTAAAATGGAGTAAATATCTGACTAAACAATCTGAACTGCTATTAAATGCTAATGGGTTTGCAGTTTACCACAAAGTTCTCTCTAACAACATTATGTTTGAAAATAAAAGCCTGATAAAAAGAAAGGTTGATTAAAAGTTCAACACTGGTTGTGTATTAGATACATTCTGGGAAAAAGGAAGAAAAAGATCTAGAGAAGGAAAAATAGTGACATCCACAAAAGAAACACAACAGTAAAGGAAGGAAGGAATCATTTTTCCACAATCTTTTTTTTCTGCTTAAAAAAAAAAGCTTCCCTTAGTTTCTCAGCTTCATTGTTACAGTTCTTTAAAATGCCATACGGAATTGTTTTAGTTATTACATAGATATATTGTGTAGATTGGTATATTTTGTATATTGCAAATGGCCATCTCTTCCCTATCTGCCAGCCATTTGGGTTTCTCAAGCTTTATGATTTGGAAAACCTTTTCTAATGAGTAAATAATGAAATTCATTTGAAAATTATTATTTAATTTCATTTAATCCAATATTTTTCCCCAAGCTCAAGATGCTATGGATCAGTCTTACCTTCTACTTCACAGTCATAACAAAATTTTTGGCATGATGACTCAAAATGAAATAATCCTATTCCTTAGTATATTCTGTGACTGAGTTTAAAGAGTGGATGGGAGAAGGAATGAATAGCATAGACAGAAACAGTTACCTAGGCAAAGGAAGCTACAGCTGTTCTTTAAACCTTGGGAAACAAGAAAATATTCAAAAGTAGTAAGACAACTATCATCTGAGATGAGGGGGGGAGAGGAGTCTGCAAGAATATCTGGAAATCTCCAATCACTTAAAATAAGGCACATTTGAAGAATGTTAAAAGTTTTTCCTTTCTGAAGGGAAATATTGCTAATATTATTAAGTCGATGAAATAATATATAGAAATTCATGGTTTTCTGACACAGTTTAGAATAAAGGAAGGAATTGGGGGAATCAGGAAACAATCAGACTGCTCAGTTAAGATGCTTCCCACATGATGCTCCTACCTTGAGAGAAACTGTTTTGGGGCATGTCCCATGGCTCTTACCTTAAATCAGCGGTTCTCAACCTGTGGGTCGTGACCCCATTTGGGGTCGAACGACCATTTCACGGGGGTCGCCAAGCACCGCAGTCCGCCATTTATTTTTTTGGTCGGCCATTTTTTTTGGGTCGGCCATTTTTTTCCCTATTGCGATGCGGGCCGTCGTGCTGCGCATGCACGATGTGCCCCGTCGCGCCACGCATGCGCGGTGCGGGCCCGCCATTTTTTTTATTTTGGTCGGCCATTTTTTTTTTGGGTCGGCCATTTTTTTACCTATTGCGATGCGGGCTGTTGCACCGCGCATGCGCGATGCGGGCCGGGGTCGAGCCCCGGAAAAGGTTGAGAACCGCTGCCTTAAATAAAGGCCATTAAAAAGCATATATATAATAAAACCCTGGAAGAAACACTTTCCACTTGTATCTTCATAACAATCAAGTTATTGGATATTGTACAATTACATTCATATTCTGCTCTTTCTTTAGGGAACTCCCAGCAGTATATATAAGATTATCTCATTTTACAATAAAAGAGATGAAAAGAGAGAAGAGCTGGCCCAAGGAAATCTCTCAGCTTCACAGCACAATGGGGACTTCATTGTTCATTTTATATGCACGTTGTGTAATCCAGACTTTTAACTTTAATAGTAAACCATGCCTTATTGGGTCATCATGTCAGAGATATTTCTGAACAGAGAAACAAGATGACCATAGGTGGGAGTGGGAGTGACTTCTGAAGTAGCCACAACTTTCCCAAAGTTCATTTTTGGGGAGTCATAGTTCCCACATTTTGGATGCATTCTGTAATGCATTCTTTTGAGGTATTTGAGGTAATTTTGCCTTACAATGCACCATTTTGCCCAGTTAAAGATTATAGGAATGAGAGTTTTAGTAGTATGCAGAGAAAAATATTTATGCAATACCAAGATAGTTTAGAAGAACAAATTTAAAAATCAGTACAAATTAAAAACATAACAAAACTTTAAAACATATAAGTAATACGCTACTGCTGTTCCTCAGTCATATTCAGGTCTTGCTAGCAGTCCACTTGGTAGTCCTAATGTTCGTATTATTCTCCTGTGCTTTTAGTCAAATGTGCAACAGCTACCCTTATTCTGAGTTGAAACAAGCTGTGGATGGATAGATGGCATTTTTATACTGTTCTAAATAAGTAAAATCATGGGGAAAGCATAGATGGAGCATTTTAAACAATAATACCAGAGCTTCCTTGCAGTTTCATGTTATAGTTGCTGTTTTTATTTATCTGTATACCACCGTGTGCATGGATAGATTGATTTTGTATCAAAATCTTTTCTTTGATTTCCCAGAATTTTTCTTCATCTGCCAAAAAAAAGCAGCTCTTTTCGTGCTCATACCTGAAATACACTTCAAAGTATTTTTTGCTGGTCATTTTGACCTGGTGTGAGATGAGTGAATGGTTGCTGTTTTTCCTTTAGACATTTCTCAGTGAGTGTGTGTGTCCCTGATGCCTCTTAGTTTCCCAATCAAAACAAAGGACAGGTTCTTTTCTAATATCTTCCTGTGAAATGTAATAGAAATGTGAAAAAATTCATGGAATTTTTCTTAGGCTCTCTCTGAGTTTGTTAAAATCAGTTCTTTTAAAGTTTAAGATACTGGTTGGATTATATTCTGTTGCTCGTGTTTGCATTATATTGAATTCCAATATGATGTGGTCACTCTCACCCAAGGTTCTGGCAACTTCAACTCCCTCTATCACTTCTTTTCTATTAGTAAGAATTAGGTCCAATATAGTTTTTCCTCTAGTTTCCTCCTTTACCTTTTGGATGATAAAGTTGTCAGCTAGGTTGGTTAGGAATCTGTTCAATCTTCCACTTGCTGCAGAATTTGTCTCCCAGTTGATATCAGGATAGTTAAAGTCTCCCATTACTACTGTAATGTATGTTTCCTACATACATTTGTTAATTGATTAGCAAAGAGTTCATCTAATTCTTCTGCTTGGTTGGGTGGCCTGTAGTATATGCCTATAGCAATGTTATTTTTTTTCCCTTTTATATTGATTCTGCGAGGTTTTGTGTATTTCTGTAGAAATATAGTGATCCTTTATATATAATGTGACTCCACCTCCTCTTTTGTAAGGCCTGTTTCTTTTGCATAGTTTGTATCCTTCTATCAGTATATTCCAGTCATGAGTTTCGTCCCACCAAGTTTCAGTAATGGCAACTATATCATATCTGCCTTCATGTACTAATATTTCAAGTTCACCCTGTTTGTTCCCTAAACTTTGTTAATGTATAGGCATTTGAATCCTTTATGGTTCTTGGGTATGTTTCTTATATTTCCTACTTTGTAACTGGGATTTACATCTTTCCATCACTCTCTATTTCATTATGTTTTTCTTTTCTTTATTTCTTCTTTCTCTTTACTCCTTACCTCCTTATGTGATTGGTTATCTAGTGGTTTTTGCTTGGAATTAAGTTCTAAAGATCATGAAGATTGCCCCCCTCCTTCCTCAACTTTAGTTTAAAGCCCTTTCGATAAGATGACCTAGTCATTTTCTGAATATATTCTTTCCATTTCTTGTGAGGTACAGTCCATCCCTTGCCAGTAGCCCTTCATATAGGCAATGCAAACCAGTTTTTAAGCCAATGGTTCATTTCTAAAATACATGGCTCCTTCATTGGATGGATAGATGAAAACACCACTTTTGCTGCTAGTTCTTTAATTTTTTCCCCTAGATATTGCTTGTCAAGGTCAGATGACTTTCTATTATCTTGGAGTCCTCTTCAACTGCACTCTGCCACGGGGAAATCCTATTTATTTATTTATTTATTTATTTATTTATTTATTTATTTATTTATTTATTTGACTTATATGCTGCCCTTCTCCCCAGACTCAGGGCGGCTCACAACAGAATACAAGTACAAAGATATATAAATCATTTAAAATAATGATACAATATAAAACTATAAAACTATCCACTCATACAACATACAATCACAATCAAAGGCCCAGGGGCAGAGCGTAGCTGACACGCCCCAGGCCTGTCTGCATACATGCGTTTTTAAAAGTTTTCAGAAAGCTAGGAGGGAGGGAGCAGTACGAACCTCTGAGGGAAGTTGGTTCCAGAGGGCTGGGGCAGCAACAGAGAAGGCCCTAACCCTAGGTCCCACCAAACGACACTGTCTAGCAGACGGGACCCGTAGGAGGCCAACCCTATGTGCCCTAACCGGTCGCTGGGATTCGTGGGGCAGAAGACGGTCCCGCAACTATCCTGGCCCATTGCCATATAGGGCTTTATAGGTCATAACCAACACTTTGAATTGTGTTTGGAGACCAATTGGTAGCCAGTGCAGCTCACGAAGGGCTGGAGTAATATGACCATGTCTTGGGAGACCCAAGACAGCTCGCACGGCCGCATTCTGAACCACCTGCAGTCTCCGGACATTCTTCAAAGGTTGCCCCATGTAGAGAGCATTACAGTAGTCGAATCTCGAGGTGACAAGGGCATGGGTGACTGTGAGGATTGACTCCCGATCCAAATAGGGCCTCAACTGACGCACCAGGCAAACCTGGGCAAATGCCCCCCTCACCACAGCCAAAAGATGGTATTCTAAATTTAGCTGTGGATCGAGGAGGACACCCAAGTTGTGAACCCTCTCCGATGGAGATAAAACTTCCCCACCCAGAGTGATGGATGGACAGATGGAACTGTCCTTGGGAGGCAGAACCCATAGCCACTCCGTCTTGTCGGGATTGAGTCTGAGCCTGTTGGCACCCATCCAGACCCCAACAGCCTCCAGGCACCGGTTCATCACTTCCACTGCTCCGCTGTAATGATGCAGGGTAGAGATGTAAAGCTGAGTATCATCAGCATATTGATGAAAACTCACCCCGTGTCGACGGATGATCTCACCCAATGGTTTCATGTATATGTTAAAAAGCAGAGGTGAGAGAACAGACCCCTGAGGGACTGCACACGGAAGAGACCTCGGAGCCGATCTCTGATCTCCTGCAAACACCGACTGTGACCGGCCAGAGAGGTAGGAGGTAAACCACCGCAAAACAGTGCCCCGCACTCCAAGCCCCTCCAACCGGCGCAGAAGGATACCATGGTCGATGGTATTGAAAGCCGCTGAGAGGTCAAGAAGCACCAGGATAGTGGAATAACCTCTATCCCAGGCCCGCCAGAGATCATCCGTCAGCGCGACCAAAGCAGTTTCCGTGCTGTAACTGGACCTGAACCCAGACTGCTGAGGGCCCAGATAATCAGTTTCATTCAAGGACCATTGGAGTTGGAGTGCCACCACCTTCTCAACAACCTTCAAAATGCAGTGATTAGTTATGGACATACCGTGGTAAAAGTATATAATATTATTACTCTCTGAGCATGCTGACTACCGGTAGGCTTCCAGGTGCAGCTCAAAATGCTAATTATCAACTATAAAGATTTTTTAGCTTGTCTTACAAGATCTGGCAGGGTGAGATATTGCTTGCAGCACCTACAGTAAGGCACTGCAAGGGTCCTGAAAATTCAAGTGGCCCCAATTCTGCTGGCTTTCTGCAAGTAATTGAAAATCAGGTTGTTCCTTGGGACCATGGGACAGAGTGTTAAATGAACCCATTCTGCATGGTTTAAGAGACTGCTTATCTCAGACATGTTTGCTTTGTTTTTCTTTTAACTTTGTTATTTTTTATTTATTTTAAATCTCTGTTAGCTGCCCAGAGTTGAAACTGTAATTTGGACAAATTGATTGAATAAATTGATAGATATAGCAGTTATTTTAAAATTAATTCAGGATTACTTGGTTTGATCGACCTTAAGTAATGTAGAACAGGGCTTTTCAACCTTTTCACCCATTGTACCACTTTTAGGATATGGCAATATCCAAGTACCACCAGTCGCCTACCAAGGTGTCAAAAACTTGATGACCAAAAACAAAAAAAAGAAAAAAGTGATGAAGTACAGGTAGTCCTCGACTTACATCACTTCGCTTAGTGACTGTTCGATGGCACTGAAAAAAAGTGCCCCCCAAGGCACAGCCGAGCAAGTCATCTGCCTGCCCGCCCGGCGGCGCTCTTCCTCCTGTCCAAGGTTTTCATTGTTGTGAGCATTTCGTTGAGGATTGGCAGTGGGGATGGGGTGGGGTGGGTGTTTGGTTTTTATTCCCCCCCATCTACTGGGTGGTTGCAGCAGGTTTTGGTCACTTCACATGACCCTGGGACACTGTGACTGTCATAAATATGAATCGGTTGCCAAGATCTGAATGTAAATTACAAGACCCTGGAGATGCTGCAACATTCCAGCTGATTGGCAGTTCTTCTGGACTCAGCAGAAGCACCAGGATTAGTGCCGAGCTCCAGCTGGAGCCTGGTGCTGATCCTGGTGCTTCCACTAAGCCCTGATAGCCCCAAAGAAGCGCTGATCCTGGCACTTCCGCTGAGCTCTGACAGACCTGCAGCTCCAGCTATCTCTTGCTCAGGCTTGTGCGGTGCTGCCAACAGTTCAGCTCATTCTCCTCCCCCGTTACTTTTCTAGGATGGTCGCATGCCATCTGCCAGGTGCCAATATATCACAGGTGGTCCCCGTACCACTGGTTGAAAAGCCCTGCTGTAGAACTTATTTTGGAATCATTACTTACTCAGTAAGGTCCTGCCTCAGCTATCTCCCCAGGAAAGCAAGGCTCTTGAAACAAGGTTATTTCAAAAGGATCTTTTACTGAGAAAAAGTGACTGCAGAGAGGTCAGATGGAATCTGAAGTTCCCGCACAAAAACATTGGGTTAATTTCCCATTGTCCATCCAGAGCCAATCTGCTGGCATGAAGTTGTTATGAGAACTAAGAGCTGAAAAGGTGATATCAAGTTGTTCTCTGGTGCCTTGGTAACAGGCAGGAGCTGGCCAGAAAGAAGTCAAATCCACATGTATTTATTTATTTATTTATTTGTTTGTTTGTTTGTTTGTTTATTAAAAGATTTATATGGCCACTCATTTTAAGGAACTCTGGGCAACTCAGATAATAAATAAATTCAATAAATCCAATGAATAAAACAATCATAAAACAATAAAAACAGTAAAGCAGTAAAACAAAAAGCTTATGCCGCAATCATCTCCCTTGGGATAGTAGTAGTAGTAGTAGTAGTAGTAGTAGTAGAAGTAGTAGTAGTAGTAGTAGTAGTAGTAGTAGTAGTAAAGTTGGAAGGGATCTTGGAGGTCATCTAGTCCAACCCCTCGGACAAATGGCTGTTCAGTCTCTTAAAAACTTCCAGTGTTGGAACATTCACCGTTTCTGGAGGCAGGTTGTTCCACTGGTTAATTGTTCTAACTGTCAGGAAGTTTCTCCTTAGTTCTAGGTTGCTTCTCTCCTTGATTAGTTTCCACCTGTTGCTTTTTGTCCTGCCTTCAGGTGCTTTGGAAAATAGCTTGACTCCCTCTTCTTTGTGGCAGCCCCTGAGACATTGGAACACTGCTATCATGTCCCCCCTCGTCCTTCTTTTCATTAAACTAGACATACCCAATTCCAGCAACCGTTCCTTATATGCTTTAGCCTCCAGTCCCCTAATCATCTTTGTTGCTCTTCTCTGTACTCTTTCTAGAGTCTCAACATCTTTTTTACATCGCGGTGACCAAAACTGGATGCAGTATTCCAAGTGTGGCCTTACCAAGGCATTGTAAAGTGGTATTAACACTTCACGTGATCTTGATTCTATCCCTCTGTTAATGCAGCCTAGCACTTTGTTGGCCTTTTTGGCAGCTGCAGCACACTGCTGGCTCATATTTAGGTGATTGTCCGCTAGGACTCCGAGATCCCTCTCACAGTTACTACTATTGAGCAAGGTACCCCTTATACTATACCTGTGCATTTGGTTTTTCTTGCCTAAATGTAGAACCTTGCTCTCCTACAGCAGGCTCACTTTCTCATAATTTGCATCTGTTCTTGTCAGTGATCCTGCTTCTCTTTGTGCCATGGACCAAAGTCAGCAGTCCAGGAGTAAAATGTGCATGTAGTTGGCAATTGATAGTTAATATATAAAGTTTAATGGGTTTGCAATAATGTTACAGTCACTTATGCCTCTCTTGCAAATAAATTAGCTGTCTTACTATAAGAATATGCAAGGCGGTGTTATTAGAGAGCCCAGAATGAGACACCTGATTGCATTGGCTGTTTTGATATTTTGTGAGGGACAAACTAGAGACTGAAGAATAGGAATGCTGAGATGTTCAATCAACTCTTGATTCATCAGACAACTTTATGTTATAAATGCCATAGACTTTTAAAAGGTATCTATTTAAATTGTCTCAAATCCAGGAGAAACAGAAAGAAAAGCATTTACAAATTCCTCATAGCAAAAGTAGGGAATTTGCTAAATACCAAATAAATACAAATTATGTCTTGAACCTACATTTCTGAATCTCTGAATGTGTTAAATTTTCTAGTTGAGAACTATCAAAATGAACCTTTTTATTTCTGTTTCTCTAGCACTTAAAGTGCCTACATAGCAATGTAATGTACCACAGTTTAATGACTCTATATAATTGTGTGTTGAATACAGGGCAACTTTAATGGAACTCAACTAATTTAAGGAAATCCACCACTATTCTATTAACAACTGCTCAGGCATCTACACAATATAAATGAAACTCTGCTAAATGTAATGAAAGCTTTTCAAAGGTTACATTCAATTATTTTCATGTTGCCTACATTGGATGAAGAAGTGCATTTAATATACAAAAGGTTAATAAATTTCCTTTGTCTGTATTAATACATAGGGTGTGTATATATGTGTGTGTATTAGATTTATAATATACACATAATTAATACAGCATAATTGATTCACGCACATTAATTTGATACTTTTAAGAGACATTTCAAAGATAAAACATTTTGCATTACATAACAAATTCAAGATTAGATGTTATCTACTAAATAGTAGCCTAGAACTTTTTTCCTGAATTCCATGGTATCAGAATTGTTATTCATCAAAATAAAAATTTCTCAGACACATCCACAACTATGAAACCAGATTTAGGTGCAAATGTCTCAATTAGGAGTAAAACCCACTCATATTATGCTGCTCCAAATGACAATTGGTATGTCTATTTCTCTTTCCAGAAACCCTCATTAGAGTTGCTTGACTTCACCATGAAACATTGTTCTCAAATGTGATGCCAGTAGTTACTAATACATTTAGGAACAACTTCTTTATGTCTTCCCTCAATAACTTTAGTTTTATAATGATTTTTTTCCTTCAGAACAGAATTAATTGGGAAGCTGGTCTGCTGTGAAAGGAAGTACCAAGCGCCCATATTTTAACTTTTAGAAATGCTTCTGGATCCCGCCCAAGCCCCATATGTTTTGCCACTCTTTAAGTTTTCAACTGTATGAACTGTTGGAGTCACCAAATATATGATGGCCATTTACATTGAGCATGTGTGTGTTTGTGTATTGTGTAAAGAATTTTTCATTCCCCTTCCCTCCATGAAGTTTTGGCTAGGTATGAATCCTCCTTTTGGAGCTTATTGTTGCCTTATGTCATGGGTGGGGAACCATGGCCACTTTATGACTTGTGAACTTCAACTCCCAGAATTCTTGGAGTGCTTTTCTGAACAAAGCATTTCCATCTGCTCCATTGAAATTGGTCTCTTGCCTTTTTTGATGAAAAATCATGGCACTCCTTTTTTCTGTCACCTTCAGTATTGCAGCAAGTTCATCAAACATGAACAATTGATTTAATCAGGTGTCATGATTAATGTCTAGGATTCACATGGTGTCACCATAACAGCTGACCTTTCTTTTGAACAGAGGTATTTAATCTTGTTTGGTGTGATAAAAACTGAATGTCTCTTTGCGTACACCTAATGAAGCAGTTTGACATTCTAAACAGCCATTTTAAGCAGTCTTGAAGCTCAAATGAAAGCCTTCACGATAAAAAAAATTGCATGATATAGCTTTATATTTTGCTTATTCAAATAGAAGGCTGATCTATCCAGGCTGATCTATCCATGCAGGCTGATATATCCAGGGACCACAATATATGAACAGCTCTAGTTTTCCCTCTCCAAATGTAACTTTGCTACAAAAATTCTTCCTTTATAAGGTAAAATAACCTTTATTGACACTTTTTTTGTGCGAACACACTGGCAAACATTAAAAAATGAAATTCTGATGCCTGCTCACAAAAGAAAATAAATATTACACATACACATACATGCATACACACACACACACACACACACACAGATATATATATATATATATATATATATATATATATATATATATATATATATATATATATATATATATATATATATATATATATATATATATATATATATATATATATATATATATATATGCTACACATACTATTACAGAGTCTAGTTGTTCTGCTTCAGATACTGCGAAGCCTCGTCCCAGAAAATAAGAAAGAAAACCAGTCATGGAGAGGATGTGTTGCATCCCAGACAATATTATGGACCCCGGTCAAGCAGAGCTTATATGCCATGGCCTAAATAGAAGAAAGTGAACATCTAATAATCTTTTGTGCTGTCCTCACCACTCTCTGCACAGCCTTCCTGTCCAAAACAGTAATACTTCCAAACCACACAGTAATACATGTGCTCTTCTGATATGACACAGAAAATGCAGGCGCTGCTGTGCCCGCTTCACCAATGTCTTACTGTTGAGCAACCAAGCTAATCTGTTCGTCAGCTGCACACCCAGAAACTTAATACTACTAACCATCTCTACAGATGAATCAATAATACACAGAGGTGTATGGCTGGGCCTACCTTTTTCTGAAATAGACAATGATATCTTTTGTTTCTCCTACATTTAAAACCAGGCTGTTTTTATTACACCAATTCACCAAACCCTCTACCTTCTCCCAGTAAGCACCCTCATTATCATCCTAATTGAGGCCCACTACTGTTGTATCATCCACATATTTCACAACATGGCTGGTAGCAAATCTTGCTAACTGTAATGGGTCAACAGGGTGAACAACAGCAGACTAAGGACACAGGCCTGAGGAAAACCTATGCTCGAAAATGTCCCAACGTGCACATACTGGAGCTTATTAGTGAGAAAATCAAGAATCCAGTTGCACAAAGGAATGTTGAAGCCTAAAAGGCCCGTTTTGTCTACTAAATGCTGAGGAATGATTGCATTAAATGCCAAACTAAAGTCGACAAACATTCTGAATTCTACTTTTCTCTATATCTTCTCCCTTTACAAAATACCAAGTCAGGATCAGATGTCACAGTAAACTATAGTAAAATAAAGCAGCATTTATTACCCGACAGTTGGCCTTCTTAAATTTTTGTTGTTGCAAAACTATTGTAAGGAGTGGGAAAAGAAAAAAATAAGGTTTTCAAATACATCAATATTGAAGATTTGCAGTGGGGCTCTTTGGGGCTACAATATCCCAGCTAGCAACGACAGAACCCTAAAATTCAATATTATCTTATAAACTTTTAAAAAATTTAAATGATGACTCCAATCTAAACATTGCTACATTTCATAAGCATCCGTTGTTCTTGGATGAGATCTCATAATATTTAAAGCAAGAATACATATGATTTTATTATTCTCTTATGAAATCCTGCAGGATTTTGAGAGTAGAATTGCCAGCATTTCATAAGTATTAATGATCTTGAAAGATTTCAGTTATTTAAACATGTATAATTTGTATTTAGAGTAATGGTACTTAGCACCTGAAGAGGTTGCTGATCCTTGCTGATCTTTGTTTAAGATGAAATTCAATGAGGCACTGTGGGAAAATTACTATGAGAGCTTTGAGTCATTGCACATTTCTGTATAAACAACTTCCCCCTCCCCAAGAATATGACTAGTTATTTGTAAAATAAATCCAGTGATCAGCACACAGACAAAATATGGCAAAGGAAAAAAAGTGAAAATGGACCTCAAGAGAGAGTAATTTGCAGAAGGAGGAATATTGTTCTTATTTATTTATTTAATTTATTAATTTGTTGTCTGATTCACAGTGACTCTAAGCAATTATAGAAAAACTACAAAGCAGACAACAGGTATTATAATGTGCAAAGGTGTGATGTTTCCTGAACTCTATAGATACCTGAAAAAACCTGACTAGAGATGCTGTTGCATAATTAGCATGCAATATTTAAGAAATGTCTGAAATTTCAATAGCAATGAATACTATTAATTACAGAGTTCAAGCAGCTGTTCTAATATAATTTAAACATCACTAAGGAAAGACACATAGAGAGACTAACTGGTAACCTAAATAGCAGGAACAGGTGATGTATTTCATCATAGACCCTAATTCAGTCTCAGCATATTTGAGGTAAAGTAACCAAAGTGTTCAAAAAAATTAAGAACAAATGTTTTTCTAAAGTTATATGGTAATTGGGAGTAAGTATATACTGTATAAGACAGCAATGTAAATGGACTGAAAAGCAGAGCATACAATCTATATTCATGGATAGAGGAAAAGATTATGATTATTAAAGAAAAATAATTAAGTAATATATAATTATGATTTATCTGTCCTGTCCTTTTGCCCCCCCAATAGAATATATTTATTCAGAATCAAAGTCAGTATAAATTTAGGACATGGATCCTGTCTGAATATATATCATAGTTTGAATTCATGAATACTTACTTAAGTATTAGAACATGGGAATGGTGTTACTATTGCATTTCCAAACTCCATTTCTCTCCCCCACACACACTTTCTTTTTCCCCTCTGGTTTGCTTTTTTGTTACCATTTTATTGGTTTTTGGATTTCATTAGCTGTTGCCATATGCTAAATCAATCAATCAATTCATCAGCTGTCTATTAATGAATCCATGCAACTGAAAACATTTTATAAGTAGACCAAATCAACTGAAAGATTTATTTCTGGCCTTAAATTCATAGAGCCAACAGCAGCTTATGTGAAGTGACAACAAGGGTGCTAGAATGATGAAAGCAGGATCACAATACAAAGCCCACCACTTCTGAATATGCATTATAATATCACACATGCATACAAAAAAAGGCAAGATTGCAATAACCTGCTGGGACACTACTTTTGTTGTTTTGATGGAAGCAGCAAGCTCCTGTTGACACCCATGTAGTTAATTATTTTGCTAAGGCCAGTTTCCCTTGCAGGTTCACATTTAATAGAACACAAGCCTCTTTCCATTTTTACCATAGTGTGGATGATATACAAAAGGTCGATAAAGTTAAACCTACCATATTTATGTTCTTAGATCATAAGCAATTTGAAAAAAGCAATGTAAGAGCTACTCTGTCCCATGTTTTATGCATATTTTTCTTAGCATGATTGCACTAATAGTGTTATTAGCTAATTATCTTCTGAAAGCATTAAACTTGAATATTCATGATGATACATCTGGTAACATTATTTCATCAAGCCACAAGCTCAGTCGTTACATTGAACCTGTTTTCACCTGGTTTTCCTCCATCTATTTCACTCGTTAATCTATGACCTGAGCCAGAATACAGAAGTGTCTTGTTTGTTTTGAAAAATTAGAGGCTTAATTGGTGTGTTTTAGCTATTTTAAGTAGTTTTATTTTTGTTTTAAATTCCTTAGCCTTCTGACTCCCCAAAGTGTATTTGTAGGCATTAGATTTACTAAGGTGTGATAAATACTGTAAATACTCACTTAGCTTATTTGGAATCTGAAAATTCTATCAGCAGCATTGGTCCCATTGTTTTAGGGATCAGTTTCTACAACAAATTCCTTTCTTCAGCTCTGGATTGATACATCAGGAAGCACAAATTGTTCACTCTTTTTAGTTGTTTTCAATTGCACAGTTTGTTCTAAACAAAGACTTGAGCCAACAATTCTCTTTTTTAAATTCTGTTTACTCTCTTCTAACACTGGATATGGTTAGTTCAGGCAAATTGTAAAAACTGGGCAAAATGGCTGCACAGGTATTTTAAAGCATAATCTATATTTTACTGATGTTTTTCTGATAATTAAACTGAAAGCTAGGAATCCTAATATATATTTTTTTCCATTATGTTTTACCAAACTATGATAAGCGTTGTACTTGAAATCTGATCAATAAGTTGTTTTTGGTCCTCGCCTACCACCCAGTATGAAGCCTTGTGAAATTTGTTATGAAGTACAGCGAAAGTGCAAAGTCTGCTTCGTTTTTTTTCATTTTATTTTTATTTGGACTTAGAATTCCATTAACCTTTAACATTAATTCAGGACCATTGTTACTTCATTGCAAGGCTTTTGATTTTCTTGTTTCTTTTGTATTTCTTCAGTGTTTAAGTCTTTCTCCTGAACTTTGAACTGCCTCATGTTGCCTAATGATTAGAGAAATATGGAATTTTATTCCTGGTATCATAAGAGAGGTATCATAGAGAAAATAAGAAAAGTTCAAAACCCAAGAATCACTTGAGGCCAAGGTCCTATCTTTTGGGGACTTGATATCACAGGTCCAGTATGATTTCCTGTACCATTTCTTTATTTCTAAGAATTCTAAAAAAATAATGAAGAAGTTCTCAGATTATAGTGAATGTGTCATAAATCTATAGTAGAAGACAAGAGGAATAAGGTCCTTCAGAATGGGTGTTGTGACATGAATGACTTTGTTTGAAGTCTGAGATTCAACAAAGTTTCAGTCTATACCTTTTATTATTATTTTTATTATTATTTATTGGATTTCTATGCCGCCCTATTCCGGGAACTCAGGGCGGCTCACAGCATAATAGAAATCAACATTAAAATACATATAAAAAAGAACCCCTGAATTAAAAAACCAATCATCCAACAAACATGCACACAAACATACACTGGCTAGGGGCAAGATGTTAACTGCCCCAGGCCTGTCGGCAAAGAGATTTCAGGCATTACCAAACTAAGGATAAAATATCTGTAACTTAAAAAGAAAAGCTTCACCATTTATGTACAATAGTATGGTGCAGAGAGCAAAGAGGACAATTAGCTTTCAGAGACGAATATATGTCCCAGTGCTGCATTATCTTTATAATCCAGTGCCAGTTGTCACACCTTTCATAACACAAAAAGACCCTGAGCATAAAATGATCTCTAATGTTATCATTCATGTTATATTCTTCTTTTATCACTATCCCTTATCCTACATGGTTGTGAGTTGCATTGATAGCTGGCATAAAAACCAATTTATTTTATGGAAAGACTAGCTTGGGCATCTCTTACATATTTGCCTCAATCCTCCCAAATTAGCTTCACCAGAATCAGACAAAGTATCACCATTCTTTAGAAAAATCCTCGAACATCTACTGAGCATAGAATGTGCTATTTTTGTTGCAAATCACACACAGAGATTCTTCAATTTTTGGAAGTATGAGACAAATACCCTTCATGTGAGAGATGGGAGAAGGAAAATTGATTTTTACCCATTTGTGAAGAAAAGCCTGGCCTAGACAAATATTTGTCACGAAGATTGGTGACCGTACTTTCAAAACACTTCAATACCATTTTTCACATTTATTCTCAAATTTATTTTCTACCGTAAATACATAAATATTCTAGCTTTGTTACTAAATTGTATTAATATGTAGCTAAATTACATTAATATAATCAATTGTTCATATCTTGCTTTAAACTATTATTTGGGTTTCAAAATTACATACATCGTTTTAATTTAATCATTATTTTGCAACCTGAAATGTCTTTTTTTTAAAGAATGAGAACCTGTTTTTTTAAAAATTGATGTTAGATTCTGCTTCATTGTCCTGATCTAAAAAGGACAAAAAAGTGTCTACAGGATTGTTTCTAATTCTTTGTGCACATTTACCTGTCAGGTGCAAGTAACCAGGAAAAGGAGTTGAATTCAAAGCTTTTTATTATATTATTTTATTATTATATACTACCTATACAAAAGAATCTGTTCTACTAATAGGACAAATTGGAAAACTAGATAAGGGTCAATGGAATTCATGGGGGGCTGGACTCGGATATATTGTGTGAGTGCAGGGACTCCAAACTGATGACAAATTTGACCCCACCCTGAGGCTCAACCTGCTCATCTCCTATATTATCTGAGAATAGACCCCCCATCCTCCTAAGCTCAGTTGCAGTTATGTCATAATAGCAATAGCAATAGCACTTAGACTTATATACCGCTTCACAGTGCTTTACAGCCTTCTCTAAGTGGTTTACAGAGTCAGCATATTGCCCCCAACAATCTGGGTCCTCATTTTGATGGAATCAGTGACTAGTCATTGCAGGGTGCAAAGATGTCTGACTGCCTTTGCAGTGTTTATTGCTTTTTATACAGGTATTCCAAGTAGCATAAAGTAACATGGCATCAGCATAGCAACAACAGTTCTGTTGATGAAACCCCTTGCCAATCTTTAAGAATATACCAGCTAGGAGGCCCCAGACAGGGAGCAGTTTGCTGCAACATCCTGTTGATGTAACCTAGCTGATATCATGTGAACCAGGTGATATCATGTACCAGCCTGGAGTATTTCCCTACATCACCATGGCAATGTGAACGGATGAGATCATGTAGAGAGAAGAGGCATGCAGGCTTTGGAGGGGCAGTTTGCTGCTCACGACCTCTACTTGACCCCTATCTCTACATCTCATTCTTTTTTGTTTTGTTAGACGAAACATTGTCATAAGAGGGGTTAGTAAAAGGATCATAATCAGGAGAAGAGCATCCTTGCAGTTGTTTATACAGGGCATAAACTTGACCCTGAGGCAATGTGGGAGAGGATTTGGGGCTAAAAGCTCTGATATATATATATTGCAAAAGGAAGGAATACACTGAACAAAACAGCACCCACCAATCAAAATAGCACAAGTAATGACTGAATAACGTAGGATATTTCCCAGTAATCCTGTGGGCAACCAAGCCCAAAAGCTTTCCCACCAAGATCCTAAAGTATCAATTTTCAAATCAGAGGCCAAATTGTGTAAAATATTAATCTGGTGCTGGATGGTTCATGAATTATCAGAAATATTGAAACAACACATTCCCTCAAAACTTTCACAACCCAAATGCTGACCCAGAAGCAAATAATCGATAGCAGCATGATTTTGCAAGATAGCCTTTCTCAAATCTTACAGCTCATGGTTGATTGCTGAGATAGCTGAAGAAGTAGCATTAATTGTTTTTGCTAAATACACGCAATAGCGTTGATGTTGAAGTGAACACGAACAGCAAGTCCTGGTATACCCACTAGAGACACAGCCAGTGCTACATATTCTGCTTTATTAAGTCAGGCTGTCTCAGAGTCATAAGTGCTGTCTAGCATGACCCCACTTTGAGAACTGTTCGAGTGAACTTGTTGTTTGGAAAGCAAAACAGGAATCAGCCGGCTAAGGCAACACTGTGCTTCACTAATATTAGCAGGAATATAATTAAAAGTTTCTTGACCACATGTAAAAAACCATCCTTGCAGTGGCCAAACATGTCCAAAATGAAAGGAAGTCTCTTCAAAAGCTGTGCAGTTTAAAACAGGTGAGCTAATGCGACAACAGTGAGTTTTTTTACTTGAAGAAGTACAATTAACTATTTTTGCACATGTTATATTTGCAGGGATTGCTACCACTGGGGTGTGCAAAGCAATAGCACCAGGGGGTAGATAATAGGCAGTGACCCCCCCATCTAGATATAGCCCTTATAGTTAAAGTTCCCATTTAATAAAATTCTACTCAAGCCAATGAAATTTTGAATTACTGCAGAAGGGGTGCAAAACAGGAACTAAACATGTAGAAAGCAAATTTTCCATGTCATATGCTTCAGATAAGCAAAAGACATCATTTTGTGTGATGTTAGCCAGCTGCACCCATAGATTTTTCATTCATTGCTCGAACGATTGTTTGGGTGGGATTACAGCTGCTGTTGCCAAAGGGCAGATGTTAATGATCAGACACAAACAAATGTTGGCTAAGGAATTTGCAGCTAAAACCACAAAAATGGCAGTGCACAGGTTCTCGGGGGTTTGCTATACTTGCTGCTCCTACAGCACTGCCTGCGCTTTGGTGGTCAAGTTCTTCACATCTCCCCACATCACTGGCTGACTGGCACACCGGGATCAGATTGGTCACTGTGCCATCTGTAGAGTCACCCTTGCCATTTCTGGGACCGGGTCCAGGGACTGGTGCCACGACATCCCTGGCTGGGCGAACGTAACGTGCTGGAATCCACAAAGGTCCTGCACAGCAGCATAGCCTCACTCCCAAGTGATCACAGGGACTGGTCCCAACCATGCTTTGTCTAGTAAAGCCCGATAATGTACCAGAGGGGGAGGCAAGCTTGTTTTCTGTTGCAAGTGTCTCTGATAAGCAGTGGAATTTTGAATGGAAACATTCAATTGGTTTAATGTAAATAATACTTTTTTTAACCTGTTGTGTTACCCATGACAAATTGGGTACCCTAGAGCCGCCCTTTTTTATTTGTTTGTGAAAGCAGTCCTTAAAGGACTGATTAGCACGTTCCACAATGGCTTGACCCGTGGAATTATAGGGAAGGCCATGAGTAAGAACAATATTCCAGGTTGTGCAAAATTGCAAAAAGGTCACTGAAGAATAGGCTGGCCCATTATCAGTTTTTAAGGAAGAAGGCTTACTCAAGGCTGTAATGGCTGAAAAAAGATGAGAAATAACATGTGCAGCTGTTTCCCCTCGTTGAGGTGTGGCCCAAATTGTTCCTGAATAGGTATCAATATTTCCAGGGAGCCAAAAAGGGAACATGGGTAACCTCCATTTGCCATAGTTGATTAGAGGCAAAACCAGGGGGATTAGGAAGACATAAAAAAGAGGCCCAGGAAGGGAGGAGTGACTCCATATATGAGAAATAAAATATAAATGCTTTCGGTCTTGTAGCAGCTGCTGTAAAGTTAAAAACAAAGCCATAAGATTGGGGTCGGTCCTGGGCATGATATAAGCATCTGGAAGATTAAAAATAAGTTGGCACACATAATGAAAGTCAGAGATTAAGTTAAAAGGCTGTTGAGAAAAGGTGTGGAAAGCTAAAATAGCAGCAGATAATTCTGAGCATTGTGGTGAGGATTTTATTGCAATGTAGGACACTTTCCAGGTATCATCATGAGGATCCTTGTAAGCAATTGCTCCTCTCATTCACCCTCCATCAGGAAAAACAGTAGGAGCTTGTGGCAAGGGAGAAGGAGAAAGCAGTGGGCGGACAGGAAAGGAAAAAGTCATTGAACAAGCAAGTCAAGGATCTTTAGGCAGATGATATGAAATAGAGCCTATATAGTTAGTTAAAGCACACTGAAGAGGTAAGTTATTCTGAAAATAAAATTGAAAATCAGATTTTTGGGATAGGAAGAACAATATTAATTAAATCAGTCCCATTTCTATGGCAAGCTCGTGTGCGTCCTAAGGTTATTATTTCAGCAATAGCCTGGATAAAAATTAAACATTTTGGGATGGGGAATGGGGTAAGTACAGCCATTCAATACAATATACTTTTTGCACTTTTAACACAGCTAATACTCCTGTAGGTAGCTTACTAGTAGGAAATATCAAAAGTGTTAACTGACCATTTTTATGTGGAATTCTGTCCACAAATTATAGGGCCCTTTAACATCTCCTATTTTTCTCACCATTCCAAGCCCAAGCGTAATGTTCTGGGTGCCCCCCCCCACACACACATACATATATACATAAACAAAACACACTACACATCAACACAAAGCACCACCAGACATTGTCTGACAGGGTTAAACCTAACAGCCACTTGAAGTTTCAAAACATCCCAATTGTTCAAAACACATTGCAGAGGAGTACATTTTGATTTAATTTGTTTCTTTAAATTACTCTGACAATTCCCCATATTAATTTTTTTCTACTTCAAGATTGTTCCTCTAATATTTTCCTTATGGGGGTGTATGATGGCTGGAAAGAAGCAAAAGAATTAGCCTCTTCAGAAGGAGCTGGAGATCCAATTAAAGATGCTTTACTTGACATAATCAGGTGGGGGCCTTGTAGTTAATTGTTGCCCTGCTGAAGCATCTGAGCCAAATTTGTCCACTGCTTGATGGCACTGATACCATCGATGTAATATCTGTACTGGAGCCTGAGGTTCAAGAGGTAAAGTATGCCCTATATTTTCCCAATCTCATAGCCTAAGTGTCCCGCGCTCAGGATACCAAGGGCAGTGTTTCCCTACCTCCTCCACCAGCTTCCTTATGTCTGCTTCAGGTGCTGTCATGCCTGATTTATGTAGCAGGAATCTGAGTTCCTGTACATGTTTCTGCTGGTGCTGAGATAAATTGCAACCCATACTTACTACTGATGGGTCCCAGAGGACAAAAGTGCACTTAGGGGTCTGTTCCAGATGCTGGTAAGTATGTTGGCTGTTGCTCATCCATGGGGGAGGGGTCCCAAATGTCCCTGTTCAGGTCGCCAGCTGATGGAATCAGTGACCAGTCATTGCAGGGTGCAAAGCTGTCTGACTGCCTTCGCAGTGTTTATTGCTTTTTATACAGGTATTCCAAGTAGCATAAAGTAACATGGCATCAGCATAGCAACAATAGTTCTATTGGTGAAACCCCTTGCCAATCCTTAAGAATATACCAGCTAGATCTCGTTAGAAATATATGTACATCCAAAGTTTATTCAATTAAGGAAGATTATAACATATAAAAATGTACTAGATGAGAAAGGTGAATTGAAATCCAGGAAAGCTCTTCAAGACAAAGGGATAGAATTAGAATGGTGGGCATACCTTCAATTACAGGCGAGATGTTGGAAAGACAAAAAAGAATTAGGCATAAAAATAGAATTGATAGGGTTGGATAAAATACTATTAGGTACTGAGGATAAAATGATCAAAAAGTTATGTCATTATTTGTTAGATCAGGCAATGTACGAAGAACAGGTTAAAGAAACCATGTTAACGTGGAGCAGGGACTTTGATCTCAACTTTGATCTGCATATCTGGCAAGAACTATGGGCACGAAACAGGAAGCTCACCCTGGCCACATCCTACAAAGAAAACCTTTACAAAATGTTTTATACATGGCACTTCCCACCCACAAGACTAGCTAAAATGGGGCCAAATATCTCCCCTATGTGCTGGAAATGTAATTTGGCAAGAGGGACATATTATCATATGTGGTGGGAGTGCCCGAAAGCCCGTGACTTTTGGAACAAGGTTAAAAAATGGCTAGAAAAAATACTAAAGACAGAGGTAGAGCTAAAACCAGAACTTCTCTTACTAGGTATTACCACGCAGAAATATGATAAAGGGGCACTTTACTTAATGTTACATATCTTCACGGCTGCCAGATTGGCCTACACACAAAACTGGAGAAATAAAGAAATTCCAACAGAAGAAGAGATTCTACATAAAATCTTATCGTGTGCTGATATAGATAGGCTTACTATGGACAGAAACGGACTATTCTGAAATCTGGGACAAATTTTATTGCTGGTACGAGTCGAGAACTGTTCAGGCTTTAAGTTAGTGTTAAGATTGTGGTATATAAAACTGTATGCTAGTATATAGAGAAACAAATTTGAGACTGTGTTATATAGGAAAATATGTATATATAGAGATTAGGAATTATAAGTATGACAAGGAACAAATTGTTAGGATTATATATACTGGAATGACGTGTTATGTCCTTTTTTGTTTTAACTGTTTTATTAATAAAAAACTTTTAAAAAGAAAAAAAAGAATATACCAGCTAGGAGGCCCCAGACAGGGAGTAGTTTGCTGCAACATCCTGTTAATGTAACCTAGCTGATATCATGTGAACCAGGTATTATCATGTACCAGCCTGGGGTATTTCCCTTCATCACCATGGCAATATGAACAGATGAGATCATGTAGAGAGAAGAGGCATGCAGGCTTTGGAGGGGCAGTTTGCTGCTCACGACCTCTACCTGACCCCTATCTCTACACCATTTTACTGACCTCAGACGGATGGAAGGCTGAGTCAACCGTGAGCTGATGAGACTCGAACTGCTGGCAGTTAGCCAGCAGTCGGCAGAATTAACCTGCAGTACTGCATTCTAACCACTGTGCCACCACGGCTTTAAATATTTAATAGATATGTACACAATAATCCTGGAAAAAAATCATATTGTTTCATATTCCTCACTGCCTCAGATATGAGAACATTCTAAAAAACTGATGGATCAGCATGCTTTTCCTTTGTGAGGCAGCTACCTGAAGAAAGGAAACCTAAATATGACTAGATTTATATAGATTTTAGGGCAACTCATGGCCAAAATCTACTCCATAGCTCTCTTTTTGTAGCTGAGAGAGGCCCCAAGAATATACATTCAAAAATTGGTTGTAAAATGGTTCAGTCCCATATTTGTTTATTTTAACCCCGAACAGAAAAATCTTATCCCAGTCCTTGACAAAAACACACACATAAACCCTCACAAGGAACTCAACTTTGTCAATCTGCTTAAAATTAGAATTTATTTCTGCTCTGTGAGCAATGTCAGATAGCCATTTTCTCTCTCTAGCTAAACAGGTAGAATTGATATCAGTTCCCTAGGAATCAAGGAAAATAATGAATAATTTATATAATAAATTCTCCATTATATAATGATTACGTATCATATGCATTGTATATAGATTAAAATAATAATTTTTAAACTTTGTAGGGAAAATCTGGTTCAGAAAATGATCCCTGAATCAAAAACCATCAAAGTTCATTTTTATAACTCATTAACAGTATTTTCCTTAAATGCAAGAACTAAACGGGAACAGTCATAAGTATGAAAAATATATTTTAACATAACTATCACTTAAGCTCTTGATTAGATGTTAAGTATATAAGACTAAAAATTTCAAAAGAAGCCAAACTGTATTTCACTTGCTTAGTAGGCATATACTATATTTTAAAAATTCTACATAACACAAGTTTTCATAGCAATAATTTGCCTTAAGGCAGTGGTTCTCAACCTTCCTAATGCTGTGAACCTTTAATACAGTTCCTCGTGTTGTGGTGACCCCCAACCCCCCATCCAGCTGGCCGGGGTTATCAAAAACTTGACCAAAAAAAAGGAAAAAATGGGAAAGTACAGGTACTTACAGCAATTCACTTAGTGACTGTTAGAAGTTACAACAGCACTGAAAAAGCGAATTATGATCATTTTTCATGCTTATGATTGTTGCAGCATCACCAGGGTCATGTGATTTACATTCGGATGCTTGACAACTGATTCATACTTATGACATTCACAGTGTCCCAGGGTCACGTGAACAATGGCCAGGGGGCATGGCCAGCTGATCACTCAGGTTGCAGAGTGGCTTTGGGGAGGAGAATCTGTGGGTCTCTAGAATGGGACTGGGGTGGGTGCCTGGCTTCCTTCCCTCCCCTTGTCCCTTCCTTCCTTCTTTTCTTCCTTTCCTTCACCTCCTTCTTAGTCTCTTCCTCCTTCCCTCCCTCTCTCTCATTGTCTCTTCCTTCCTTCCTTTCCTTCACCTCCCTTAGTGTCTTCCTCCTTCCCTCCCTCTTTCCCATTGTCCTTTCCTTCCTTTCCTTCCCCTCCCTTAGTCTCTTCCTCCTTCCCTCCCTCTCTCCCCTTGTCCCTTCCTTCCTTCCGTCCTTCCTTCCCTCTTTGTCCCTTCCTTCCCTCCCTTCCATTGTTCCTTCCTTCCTCCCCTCTCTCATTGTCCCTTACTTCCCTCCCTCTTCATCCCTTCCTTCCTCCCCCCTCCGTGCCCAGGAAGGGATGAGAGTAGAGGGACAGGCTGCCAAAGGCAGAGGAGAGCTCCGCCCAGCTCACTTGCTCAGCTTCGCTGAAAGACATGCCACTTGCTAAGTTAGCAGAAGCTCCAGGATCAGCGCTGGGCTACAGCTGATTCGCACTTCTGCTAAATTAGCAAGCAGGATGTTTTCTAGCAAAGCTCAAGCAAGTTTGCTGGGCAGGAGCCAAGGAGAGCAGCTACAGTTGCAGAAGCGCGGATCAGCTGTAGAGGCTTGCCCTGATCCTGGACAAGAGGGAAGGAAGGAAGGATGGAAGGGACAAGGGGAAAGAGGGAGGGAAGGAGGGACAAAGAGGGAGGCGAAAGGAAGGAAGGAAGGGACAAGGGGAAGAGGGAAGTGAAGGAAAGGAAGGAAGGAAGGAAAGAAGGAAGGAAGGAAGGAAGGGACAATGGGAGAGAGAGGGAAGGAGGAAGAGACCAAGAGGGAGGGAAGGAAAGGAAGTTCCAGCCAGGAGAGGCTTGCCAGCCCGGCTGCCGAGAAACAGAAGAGCGCAAAGCCAAGGAGAAGAAGGTGGCAGTTTCCTCCCAAAGAGGGATCCTTTTGTCCACCCCTTCTCTGGATTTGTGGGGAATTTCTCATCACCAACGCTGACAGGTGCTCCTTTGAGCCTGTCGCAAGCTTTCTTGCCCCCTTTGCTTCTCCCCCCACCCCCCGCTTTCATGAGGATTGTGGCGCCCTTGGGAAGTCGATCGTGCTTTGAAACTTAGGAGAGGAGGAGGAGTCCCTTCCTCCTTCCCTCCCTCTCTCCCTGTCAAGCCCCGGAGGGCTCAACATGAACAGGCAGTGGAGGAGTCGAGAACGGACAGGTGGCAAAGGAGACTGGCGGCCGTCACAGACCTCCCGGCTGACGGGCGCAGATGTTGGGTGCTGCGGCAGTGCCCCCTTCGCTGACCTGCGTACACGAGAAGAAGTCAATCCGGTTGCTGTACAATGAGTCTCTGGGGAGGGCGGGGCCTTGCTCTGCACCTGCGCTCTTCATGCGCCCCCTGCAGGGCATATTTATTAGAGTTTGTCAGACAGCTGCCAAGCAGCATATTTTCCACAAACAAGTAAGGTGTAGTGGAGGGGGGAGGGAGAGAAGGAGGTTGACAAGCCCTGCCTAAGACCATCGGAGATATGTGTTTTTTCTATGATCTTAGGCGACCCCTGTGAAAGGCTCGTGTGACCCCCAAAAGGGTCACGACCCACAGGTTGAGAACCGCTGCCTTAAGGAGTCATATACATTTAAAACATCACTATCTTTTGTTTAACCGTCTCAGTTTCTGCTTATACACAGTATGTGTTAGGCAGGTGATTTGAGACTTAGGATGGATTACAAAAGAAATTAATTGGATTTGCTGTAAGATTTTCTATATGAGAATTGAATTGATTGATTGATGCTTTGGTCAAACTCCAATATTGGTGAAGCCAGTCATTGCAGGGGTTTTAAAAGAATCTGCTAGTGGCAAATGATTAAGCATATAATGCAGCTGAGAAGCATTTTCATTTCTGTTCTTTTCTATTTCAGGAGCAAAGCTTGTAGCACAGAACAAGTTGTTTCTTCTTTTCTTCCTTGCTTGTCTACTAACATATGGCCATATATAATTTGCATACACGTTCATTACAACTAAGTATTTTCATGTTTTATTAAAGTTTATCCGTTCTACAGAATTCAAAATTAAAAATGTCCAAATGAAAATAATAATACAGCATTGTGCCATCATTGAGCCATCATAATAATCAAATTGACTGATGAATCTGGAATTATAATTCCACGACATTTTTCAGGCATCAAGTTGTAAGATGCAGCTTTGATTTTTTTTTTGCTTAATCAATTGTTGTTATGATAGCATTATTACTAAATAAAAATTCAAAGCCAATTCCAAAACAATAAAAACTAATTAAGACAGTATAATATCTATAAATGCAATTTAATAATATATTAAAACTACCATTAAAGAAATTCAAAAGGCTTAGCTAGAGAAAGCATATTAATATCCTCTTTTAAATGTACTGTAGAAAGTATTGGAGACGTATCACAATGCCAAAAATAATACATTTCTCAAATTGTGAGCATACAAAATAAAACCTTTTCCCACTTGCCCAAAAATTCAACCTCAGGTATTGTATCTGAACTATGAACACTACAAATTGCATGGATGTTTTGAGAAAGTTAAAAAGTATACACATCTAAAGAAACAATATTCAAACTGAATCCTCCTATAAGCATTGAGTAGAAGCAAACATTCAACTTAATTGAAGGCTCCAAAATAATGTTATATACCTCAATAAATATGTTATAATTATCTAACAGCAAAGGTAATGCCTGAAAAATATGATTGTTAAATATAGTTAAAATCAGTTTTCTTACATTATCAGTTATGACAAGGGCCACATCAACCATTTTTATTAATGAAAGCCACCATTTCAATTAATGCTAAGTGAATATTGAATTAAAACTTAGTTCTTAAAACATTCATGTGAATTATTTACTTTAAATTAGCATCATATTCTCCGCATGCAGAAATATAATCATCTTCCTAGCAGATGATTTGAGCACCAGAATTTCCCAGCCAGCATGGCTATTGCTAAGATTTCTAAGACCTGAAGTCTACACTTCTCAAAGTTGCCCAGGTTGGAAATTATTAGGTATATCATATGAATAGTCTGCTTGCTGATAAGAACCTAGACATTCTTTGTCATAGAACGCCCAGAACGGAGTTCCGGCACCTTTTTTTGGATGAAACCTTGTAGGGTAGACAAGATGGGTTGTATGACATGTGTGAGTTCCGGCACCTTTTTTTTTTTTTTTTTTTTTACAAAAAAAGCACTGGACATATCTGAGATTGAAGAGCAACAACTGCTTAAGGCAGCTTAAGCACTCAAGGAACCTCAGATTTTTACTGCAATTATAAAAGTTCTCTTTTTATGTTCCTCTTTGCTTTTTTAAATTTATTTTTACCGATATACATGGCAGAAGTCTATGTTTGGGAGGAATGAGAACTAATGAGAACTGGATGCTCACTTAATAAGTGGAATTTGTTTGAAAAATGTCTGGCTTCAGGGAGATTTATGTCATTTCCCCCCCTAGAAAACTGGTAAAGTGGAAGTCACATGAATTAGGAGCTATATATAAGACTAAATATTGCTGTGTCTGAGTGATAAATTGTAAGGACAAGTCCTACAAAATTGCCTCTTTTCAACAGGCTAAAAAGTTTAAATGAAATCAGAAATAGCTTGCCAACTGCTTTACTACAAGGAATGTACCTTTTTCCTTCTCTTCATTCTACTTAAACTTTCTGACCCATTTTTGAGAAATATTTTACTGTAAAAGTTACATTTTTCCCCAGAATTGATCATTATAAGTTTAAACCTTGTTAGGGGAACATATAATAATAATAATAATAATAATAATAATAATAATAATAATAGTAGTAGTAGTAGTAGTAGTAATAGTAATAGTAATAGTAATAGTAATAATAATAATAATAATAATAATAATAATAATAATAATAATAATAATAATAATAATAATAATAATAATAATTCCTTACTAGGAACTGCTTCCATCCTGCGATGATATCTGTAATACCATCAACATCCACATCTACCTTATCAAATCCCTTACTGAAATCTAAATATACTACATCCACATTATTTTGCTGGTCTATTAGTTTAATCACTTTATCGAACAATGAAATAAGATTGGTTTGGCATGATCAGTTTTTGACAAGCCCATGCTGGCTACTGGTTATAACTTTGTTTGCTTCTAGTTGTGTGCAGATCTGTTTTTTGATTATCTTTTCCAGGATCTTCCCAGGAATTGATGTTAGACTGATTGGTCTGTAATTTCCTGGGTCTGTTTTTTTCCCCTTTCTTGAAGATGGGAACCACATCAGCCCTTTTCCAATCCTCCGGTACTTCCCCAGTGCTCCAGGATTTTTGAGAGATATGGTGCAATGGTTCTGAGATAACATCTGCCAGCTCCTTCAGAACCCTGGGATGTAATCTGTAATCTAATGCTTTATATTCGTCAAGGATAGTTGTTCTCTTACCATTTTCTTGCTTATTTTAATTTTTGTTTCTAGTTTGTCTTTTGCAGTGGGTTGTTTTTTTTTTGCATGTTGGTTTCTTTTTGTGTGAAGACTGATACAAAGTATGAGTTAAGCAGTTCTGCTTTCTCTCTACTGCCTGTTATTTCCTTGCCATCTTTTCTCTTTAGTGGGCCTACAGTTTCCTTGACTTTTTTCTTGTTGTTAATATATTGGAAGAAACATTTTTTATTATCCTTGATTTCTGTTGCAATTCTTTGTTCATTCTGAGCCTTTGCTTTCCTGACTTCTTCTTTGCATGTTCTGGCTGTCTGCTGATAATCGGCCTTAGTTATGTGACCCTCTTTCAATTTTTTATATTTGTCCTTGTTGTCTTTCAGTTTGCCAGAGAGATCTTTGTGCAGACATGCTGGTTTCTTCTTGAATTTCTTGTTTTTCTTTTTAAGTGGTATTGTGCTGGATTGGGCTTTTATGATCGCATTTTTCAGGGTTTCACATGCTTCTTGAATTGTTTTCCTCTTTAGGATTTTCATCCATGAGATCTTTCCTAGGTGAATTTGTTAAAGTCAGCTCTTTTGAAGTTTAAGATCTGGTTGGATTGTTTTCTGTTGCTAGTGTTTGTATTATATTAAATTCCAGTATGACGTGGTCACTTTTGCCCAAGGTTCTGGTAACTTCAACTCTATCACTTCTTCTCTATTAGTAAGAATTAAGTCCAGTATGGCTTTACATCTAGTTCCCTCCTCCACCTTTTGGATGACAAAGTTGTCAGCTAGGTTGGTTAGGAATTTGTTTGATCTCCTACTTGCTGCAGAGTTTGTCTCCCAGTTGATATCTGGATTGTCACTCATTACTACCGTATTGTGGTATGCTTCCTATATACATTTGTTAACTGGTTGGTAAAGTGTTCACAGTGGTCTGTAATATACACCTATGGTAATGTCACTTTTTTCTCTTTTATATTGACCCATATGCATTCTGGAGAGATTTTATCTTTGATTTATCTTTTTTTTTTTCTTGGCGACACCAACCCTTTAGTCAATGGTTTATTTCTAGAATTCTTCTTCCACTCAGTGGGTGTTGGCCTTTCATTGGGAGTACTGATGAGAATACTACTTGTGCTCCTAGCTTCTTAACTTTATTGTCTAGTTGTTTGTAATCTCTCACTATTGTACTCAAGTTGTTTGTTGTGTCATTCATCCCAATATGCAGGAGGAGGAAGGGGTAGTAATCTGTTGGCCTAATTATTTTGTTTAAGTTCTCAGCCACATCTTTGATTTTTGGTCCAGGGAGACAACATACCTCCCTGGATTGTATGTCTGGTCTGCAGATGGATGATTCCATTCCTTTGAGGATAAAATCTCCTATAACCAACATTTGCCTTCTTTTAGGAGGGGCTGCAGTTTGGAGTGCTTGTCTATTTATCTCTCTCAGCCCCTCATTATACCAAGGGGCCGATCGAGACGTGGTGTGTTTGTTGATGTGACTTTTTTAGGGATATTTGAAGTTATTTGAAGTTATTTCCTTGCTAGGTATCTGCATGGTTTTTTTGAGTGGAAGGTTGTGGGTCTGTAGGGCAGTGGTGGCAAACCTATGGCATGGGTGCCGAGGCAGGACTCAGAGCCCTTTCTGTGGGCACTCGCACCATTGCGAGATATTTTTATCTTTGTCCTCTCTGCCCTGGTTTGGTCTGCCTTTCTGTGCTCAGCCAATCTTTCTAGCTGCCCCCAGTTGCCTCCAGCCATTTCTGATAAGCAGGTTTAGTAGCCGGGTTTTCTCCGCTGGGCCTTGCCCCCAACTGCCTCCATCCGTTGCTCCATCTCTGGCTGTTGCTCTGTCTCTGATGTACAGTCTAGTTCTCTCAAGCTGCCAGTTGGGTCCTCCGCTGCTCTGCCGCCTCTGTCGTGCTGCCTCACTGCCACCTGTAGGCCTCCTGCTGCTGCTGCGGATTAATTAATAGATTATATAACATAGATACATTATTTCTCAGTAGGTGTAAAGTAGAAAAATAAAATGTCATTCTTACACTATCCCAAATGTAATAAGGCTGAATATTCAACTGTTGCTTTCGGAATTTTGTCCTACAAGGAATTCAATAACATCATCAGGGAATGATATTTATTTGATAATCATCTGTGCAGCAGAACACAGAAGAAAGAATCTGTGAGATATACAGAAGATGAGGTTACATTATTTCATCACTCAGTCCAGGAAAATAGTATTTCAGAGTCAAAGTTAAGAAGAAAAAGGAAAGTTGCTGTTTCAGGATGATCTTGACTGTCTACTGGGTTCAGTTTACTGAGGGTTTCATGTACTTTTCTTCACAACAGTACAAAATTGTCTGTGTGTGAGAGAGAGAGGGAAGAAAGAGAGAGAGAGAGAGAGAGAGAGAGAGGACAAAGAGAGAGAGAGAGAGAGAGAGAGAGAGAGAGAGAGAGAGAGAGAGAGAGAGAGAGAGAGAGAGAGAGAGAGAGAGAGAGAGAGAGAGAGAGAGAGAGAGAGAGAGAGAGAGAGAGAGAGAGAGAATACACACGTGTATGCTTTCAAGTCACTGTTGACTCCTGTTCGTTGCCTGGATGGTCTCTACAGTTTTCTTGGCAAGATTTTGGAAGTAGCTTGTCACTGCCTGCTTCCTAGAACTGAGACAGACAGAGAAGTAAGCTGAGAGAGGGATTAGAATTAAAACTCAGGGTCCCCATTTTCTAGCCTGGCAATTTAATTATTGCAACAAACTAGTTCTCACAGAGGTAATTGGCCATTGCCATTTTCAGGAGTAACTTTTTTTTCAATTTCCCAGTCTAGACAATAGCTCTCAGATTTCCTGGTTTTTCCCTTTCAAAACTAACTGGGACCAGCCCTGTTTAGCTTTCTGAGATCAGCCAAATTTGGCCTAATGCTGCTGCTGTGTACTTGGCACTACATTCAGAATAGCAGATCTTATTTATGACGAGAATATTTCTTCTAAAAAAGAAAGTAATGGCTTATTTTGTAGCATTTATAGGTATTAAAATCATGTGTAATTTAGGGATTCTCATTTATGTTCAGGAAAAAGGTAAAGGGCATAGACCTGCAGGAAGAAATCATAAGCCAGTGTCACAAGTTTATTATCATGCTTGAAAAAAGTACTTAGAAATGTTCAAAATTTGAATAACTGTTTTCATGTCATTAATGAGAAAATAAAATAATATTAAATGTACGACAAAGATGTTCCCATAAAAATAGACAGAAATGGAATAAAAGAAAATATTAGCTTATACAGTTGGGAATCTCACAAAGATGTGAAGAATTTAAGATATCTGTAGAGGATTGTCACCACAGCCATGCCCTCCTAAACAGCCCTAGCAAGCAGTGGTGCATGATGTTGTACCAGTAGCAGAAAGTCATATACAAGTCTCACTCTGAATGGTGACAGAAAAAAAACAGGTTGCCTCCAGCTTTCCCCTAAGTCAACATTCTGTCACTAGTTGTCTATAGACCCACAACTCTTTCCTTCAATTAAAATGGCTGTGGAGGAGGAATGAAGTGGACTAAAACAGTGTTCTCCATCAGAACTAAAAGGAAGGTAACTTTCTGGCATGTTCATGAGGAAAAGTACAATGGGGTCTCCAGGTTTATTTCTGAGATATCTCTGGAAAAGTGTTGCTTGTAAAAATATAGTGCACCCTCATATATAACGATACAGACAAGACATATGCTTAAAGTATATTTATATTCTTCTAATATGGTAGATTTCCACCTTTCATATATTGCTGCTTCAGCACTGTCAAGGACAATAAGTTAGGAGACTCCTCAGCTAATCTTCTTTAATCAAGAGTGGTGCCTCTACATAAAATAGATTACTTGCCCATGTGGATGGGGATTAAAATAAATATAAACACATACCATGTTTTCCCCAAAATAAGACCTGGTTTTATTTTTATTTTTTTGCCTCCAAAAGAGGCATCAGGTCTTATTTTCGGGGGATGTCTTTTCCATATTTTCACCTCATGGCAGCAGCACTGACAGCCCCCCACAGCCATCCCACTTCTTCTGTGGCCGCTCGCCGCTGCTCATACATATTGTCCCCCCCAGCATCCTTTTCGCCTCAGGGGCTTTCAGGAAATACCACTGCAGCTGAGAACCAAGCTCTGGATTGATGCGCATGGTGACCCCTGGCCTCCAGGGGTGCACCATAAAATGAAGGCCTCTAATGGCGAAATGAAGGCTGCGGGATGCCACGTGCATCAATCTGGAGCTCCATTCTCAGCTGCAGAGGCATTTCCTGAAGGCCTCGGACAGCAAAATGGAGGCCAGGGGTGAAGCATGCACATGAGTGGCAGCAAGTGGCCACAGAAGAAGGGTGAGGCAAGGCAGGTGTCGGGGCATGGGAGGCCTGGCTGCAACGGTAAGAAGGTGCAAGGCGTTTGGGGTAGCTCCACCCCCACACTCACCCTAGCTTGATTTTTAGGCACGCACCTCACACCAAAACTAGGGCTTATTTTGGGGATAGGGCTTATATTAGGCCAACCCCCAAAAATCAAGCTAAGGCTTATTTTGGGGGTAGGTCTTATTTTCAGGGAAACAAGGTAATAGAGCTGCCTAAGGTACTAGCCTTAACTTCTGTAGGGACCAACTATTGCTATCCTGGCTTAAAGGGACACAACAAGACAAGAGCAGCACAGGTGCTGGTCAATTTGTAAACAGTCTTTCCTCTCACACTAATACAAATTAATATAGAGCAAGGAAGGGAAAAAAGGAAATCAAAGAGAGACCTAAACGTGCAAGAAAGAAAGTAAAAGGAAAAGAAAAATAGAAGAAAAAGAAAATAAAAGAAGTGCTTTTCAATCTTCTATACCACAGTTATAAGTACAATTATAAATGTACTTCTTTCTCTAAAGTTACATCATAACTCTCTTCTTTCTATAATATATCATATCTAATTATCAAAAACACAAATCGTAAGTTCAGTTTTTGCAATTTTTATTTGCATAATTCCATAAGGAATCTACAACAAATACAGATTTGTCATTTCTCTGTTCAAACAAGTCAGTTTGGCCATCTCAGCACATTTGATCATCTTCACCAAATATCCTACATTGTAGGCATTGCCAAATCTTTTCATCTTTGTGCATACAATAGTCTTGCTGCAATTATCATATACCAAGTTCCATGAATTTTTTCCAACTATTTGTCCATCAGTCTCAAGAGGAGTATTTCTGCTCTCAATGTATATTAATTTTTTAAATTCTCTGAATCAAAGTATGTATTTGAATTCAAAATGTTCTACCTTTTTTATATGTCCACCAAGCATGATAAAATGTTCCTTCGGTATGTCTAGTTTAATGAAGAGAAGGATGAGGGGGGACATGATAGCTGTGTTCCAATATCCAATATGCCACAAAGAAGAGGGAGTCAAGCTATTTTCCAAGGCACCTGAAGGCAAGACAAGAAACAACAGATGGAAACTAATCAAGGAGAGAAGCAACCTGGAACTAAGGAGAAACTTCCTGACAGTTAGAACAATTAACCAGTGGAACAACCTGCCTCCAGAAGTGGTGAATACTCCAACACCCAATTCCTGCGCCTGTCAGCTGGCAACCCCCGAACTTGTGCTTGTCAGCCAGGAGGTCTGGTGACGGCTGCTGGTCTCCTTTGCCACCCCACCCATCCTCGACTCCTGCTCTGCCCATTCATGTCGAGCCCGCTGGGGCTGGACAGGGAGAGAGGGAAGGAGGAAGGGACTTCTCCTCCTCTCCTAAGCTTCAAAGCACGATCGGCTTCTCAAGGGCGCCACAATCCTCATGAAAGCAGAGGGGGAGAAGCAAAGGGGGCGAGAAAACTCACGGCGGGCTTGAAGGAGCACCTGTCAGCGTTGGTGACGAGAAATTCCCCACAAACCCAGGGAAGGGGTGGAGAAAAGGAACCCCCTTTGGGAGGAAACTGCCACCTTCTTCTCCTTGGCTTTGCGCTCTTCTGTTCCTCGACAGTCGGGCTGCCAAGCCTCTGCTGGCTGGAACTTCCTTTCCTTCCCTCCCTCTTGGTCTCTTCCTCCTTCCTTCCCTCTGTCTCCTTGTCCCTTCCTTCCTTCCTTCCTTTGCCTCCCTCTTTGTCCCTCCTTCCCTTCCTCTTTCCCCTTGTCCCTTCCATCCTTCCCTCTTGTCCAGGATTAGGGCGAGCCCCTACAGCTGATCTGCGCTTCTGCAGAACAGCCCAGAAGCGCAGATCAGCTGCAGCTGCTCTTCTTGGCTCCTGCCCAGCAAACTTGTTCAAGCTTTGCTAGAAAACATGCCGCTTGCTAAGTTAGCAGAAGCGCGAATCAGCTGTACCCGGCGCTGATCCTGGAGCTTCTGCTAACTTAGCAAGTTAGCTTGCTAGCATGTCTTCTGGTGAAGCTGAGCAAGTGAGCTGGGCGGAGCTCTCCTCTGGCTCTGCCTGTGCACAGGCAGGTTTGGCATGTCACCATGGCCACCGGGAGCAAAGCCGCCAGCCACGCTGGCAGCCTATCCCCCTCCCCTTGTTCCTTCCTGGGCATGGAAGGGGGAGGAAGGAAGGGATGAAGAGGAAGGAAGTAAGGGACAATGAGAGAGGGAAGGAAAGCAGGGACAAAGAGGGAAGGAAGGAAGGAAGGAAGGAAGGAAGGAAGGAAGGAAGGAAGGAAGGGACAAGGGAGAGGGAGGGAGGGAAAGAGGAGGAGATTAAGGGAGGGGAAGGAAAGGAAGGAAAGAAGGAAGGAAGGAACAATGGGAGAGAGGGAGGGAAGAAGGAAGAGACTAAGAGGGAGGGGAAGGAAAGAAGGAAGGAAGGAAGGGACAATGGGAGAGAGGGAAGGAGGAAGAGACTAAGAAGGAGGTGAAGGAAAGGAAGGAAAGAAGGAAGAAAGGGACAATGGGAGAGGGAGGGAAGGAAGGCAGGCACCCACCCCAGTCCCATCCCAGAGACCCACAGATTCCCCCCCACAGGCACTCTGCAACCTGAGTGATCAGCTGGCCACGCCCCCTGGCCATTGATCACGTGATCCTGGGACACTGTGAACGTCATAAGTATGAATCAGTTGTCAAGCACCTGAATGTAAATCACATGACCCTGGGGATGCTACAACAATCATAAGTGTGAAAAATGATCATAATTAGCTTTTTCAGTGCTGTTGTAACTTCAAGTTACTAAGTTACTAAGCGAATTGTTGTAAGTCGAGGACTACCTATACTTTCCCATTTTTTCCTCTTTTTTTGGGACAAGTTTTTGATACCCCCCAGCCAGCTGGATGGAGGATTGGGGATCACCACAACATGAGGAACTGTATTAAAGGATCGCGGCATTAGGAAGGTTGAGAAGTACTGCTCTAGTGGGTTCAGGTCAAGCTGTGAACAAAGGACATGTAATGAGAAATAGAGAAGTTGCCACTCTATTTCATATTACACTTTGTTGACATGTACATAAAAAATTTCAGAATGTTGTTGACATTTCCTAATGTGCAATAACTTCCAGCTTTCTAGCTATGGGTTCAGAACTGCCCTCACATTACTAAAGTGCTTTCCTTCTTATGTGCTTAGAAACAGTAATTACTGCAAAATGTGCTGGTTAGAAAATGATTCTTTTCTATTAATTTCTCTAACTTCCAGTATGTTTTCCATTATAATTTCATTCTCTTCTGATTTTACTGCTTCTTTAGAGTTCACTAGGGTTGCTTTCAGCATGATACTTTATTCCTCCATTTCTGCTAAATGTGGCTTTTTATGAGAAATTTTAATCATATTTTAATTATATATGCTCCACCATGGGGTATAATACATGCAGAATGAAATTTGTAAATTAAAAAAAATAATTTATGGGCTAATTACAAATTAATATAAAATTAGTCTATTACTAATTTTAATAAGCACTTGATTAGTCTATAATCCTATTAGTAAATAAAAAAGAGACAGCACGGTGTAAAGATGAAAACATGTGATAAGGATCTGGACCATGCAGAAAAAAGTCCATCCTTAGCTATGGAAATTCACTGAGTTTCAGAGTTTTAAACTTTAACTCAGAGTTTTAAAACTCTGGACTAATCACTTGTCTCAATCCAATCTGCCTCACAGAGAGAGAGAGAGAGCAATATATACACCCCCTCAAAGTGCTGGATAAAAGGAGCAAAATTTTAACATCAGAAACCTGAGCAAGAGATGCTAGCCTTGGCTGCAAACAAAAGTTTGATAAGTTGAGATGATAAAATTTGCTAGCGAATGATTCCTTTCAACATTAGACAGACCTTCACACTCCTCAGTTCATCTATTTACCCACCTATGTCTGCCATCTGTGAAAGTGAAGCTGTAATTCTGTATTTTTGTCTGTGACACTCCCAAAGGAGCAGAACAGCAATCAAATCTGCAGTTGAAGCCATCTAATTTAATTTGCTATATTGAACAGGATTCCACTTTAATTTGAAAATCTTCTCTGAGAAAGGCCTTCAACTGAAACTATGTTGAATTAAAGTACCCTGTTAAAAGTTTCAAGAGTTCTAATAATCAATGTTATGTCCCTTTGCTGACCTGCAACTGAGACCAAAACCTAGCTTCCCACTATGCCTTTGAGTGATTTTCAGTATGTTGTCTACATTGATGAAATATATTTTAAAACTCTCATTTGTTCAAGGTCACCGAAGGGAGAGGGTTTGAATTCTAACATTTTGCTTCCTGATGCTTATGTAATCATTTATTTTACACTACTCAAGGCTCACTTTTTATACAATCAGTCCATACATATCCACCTTTTTTATCTTTGAAAACCAAAGAACTCAGTAGATTTGTGGGTGAATGGATTGAATTCATAGAACTTCTGTTCTTCTCTACTGAAACTATTTTCTGTGCATGCTACAAATCTAGAGAAAGATTTATAGCCAGCAGTAAGTACTGATTGGCAAGCATTTCACAAGGGAATTGTCTTCACCTCTATTTGTCAGTGATCCAAGCTAAGCATTCCTAAATTATATCATTCTTCATATTAACTACTCTGTTCAAAATCCTTGTCAGGAGGATCATTGTTAATGCTTATAAAGCAGATGATCTCCATATGGGAAAAAAGACAAAATAAAGTTATATGAATGATTTCTTATGCCTATCCTAGAATCAATATAGACACAATTCCAATTTATATAAATTTTATAAGGTGACCAATTGTCCTCCTTTAGGGAGGACAGTCCTCCTTTTGTAAGTTCTGTCCTCCCTCGAAAAGTGTTCTCCTATATGTCCTCCTTTTTGATATTTGAAGACTAATCTGCAGGGCTTTTTTTTTCTCATAGAATACTCAGAACGGCATTCCGGCACCTTTTTTTGATGGTTTTTTTTTTTTTCAACTTTTGCATGAGCTGTGCTACTCCCAGTACTGGCTTTTGAAAGCCAATAGGAATTGCTGCTGAGCACGCCAAAACACCCAGCTGGCAAACTTTGCACATGCAAGTTGTCTGTATTATTGTTGCAATGAATAAAATGTTTCTTTTATTTACCATATTTTTTTCTTCAATGTATTTGTGTCCTCCTTTTTATTGTAAAAAAGTTGGTCACCTTAATAAATATAAAAACTGGAATCTCTTTTTCTCCATATGATTTAAAATTATGGATATTTTAAACATATTTTAATAACATTTAATGCTTTTGAAGATTTATTATCCAGCAGTATTTCTGTTTGGTTTAATTTTTCCCTTTTGGCACTTTTAGTCTCCCCTGTAGACTTGGTTGATGAACTGCTGGTAGCATAGTGAACCTTCCATGAAATTTATTATCTTTTCTTAGGTAACATAAATATCTTAAACAAAACTTTGGCATCAGCCTCAAAATTTAAAATATATAATTGTGTTCTCTCTAGCAGTTTTATATTTTATGTATGTTTGATGTTAATGTGAACTTGGTATCTGGCTTTAATAAATAGATGGGGAAGGGAAGACTAAACTGCAGTTAGTTCAGCTGAACACTTCAGTTGTGCAGTATGAAAAGGCGCCTTAAATTTCAGGGAGGTGTAAATCCTCCCTGCCAACGTTAAGTAGTTTTCTGTGTCATGAAGATATTTATAGTGTTTGATAGAATTTTCTGAAGTAATCAGTTAGTTTGCATTTGTAATTTTTTTAAAAAGCCAGTGTGGTCACTGTAGGACTGTGAGGTGTAATCAGTGGGTTAATCTACAAAAGAAAAGTTGATTAATTGAAATAGCCAATGCTAATTGCTAACACCAGCCATAATGATTGGCAAATGTATTTTTTATTTTAGCAACTATAGTGTTAAGGGTAGTCTATCTATATTGGTTCTGCTGGATATCTCAGAGGTACCATTGGCCATAATCATGTTCTGGACTGCCTTTTAGAAATGGGTCTCGGATGTACATTTTTATTATCCAATATTTTACTAGAAGTCATGTTCAGAAAGCAGTGCTTGAGGATTTAAGTTCTGTCCTTTACATGTTGGGATATGGTATTTCTCATGTTCAGTTTTTTTGCCCATGTTATCTAATAACAATATTAAGTCAATCAAGAGATTAGGGCTGTTATCCATATTTGGATGAGTTACAACTGTATTCCTCACTTTCATCTACTACCAAGGAAGCTTATTAATGCTAGCAGTAATTGGCTGAGTGGGGGAGAGTAATAAATAGAAAAATGTAATAATTCATACAAGGCAGAACTCTTCTTCATCATTAAGGTTTCAAGCTGATTTGGAGAGATCAGTCAATTCCATAGTCTGCTGGTGTACAAGGTTGGTGGCTTTACTCGTTGGCAAGCTGCTTAGATTGGGCAAAGCTACCAATTTTGTACACCAGCAGTCTGTAAAATTGATTGGTCTAGAGGCACAACTTCATCCAAATCAGCTTGAACATTTGTTCCTGATAAGGTCATAGCTGATCATGAAGACATATGACTTTGTCACATTCAAACTGGATTACTGGAATTTGTTCTAGTTGAAACAAATTTTCAACAGTCTTCAGAAACTAACATTGATCCATAAAGTAGCTGCAAAAATGCATCCTAGCTGGGGAATTTTGGGAACTGAAATCCATACATCTTAAATTTGCCAATAATAGTGACATAGAGATTCCAAAATATCATAGGAACTTCTTTTATTCCAGTGCCTTGATTCCCTAAGATCTGATAGGGAATCCTTTTTCATACTTTTCAGAGCAAGAACAAAAATGTTATTAGTTGCTAACCTTCTTTTATTGGTATCAGTAAATAGCCTATATTCATAATGTCAAAAATCTGCAATGAATTCCCTCTTCCTTCACTATGTGTTTTCCATTCTTTATAATCCTCATTTCTAGCAGAGTTGCTGGGAATAATCAGCATATAAATTTATTAAATCTCAGAAATCTCAGAAAGCATACACATTTTTTAGGGAAAAAAAGATCTAATATGGATGCTGGAAGGTTTGGAAGGCTTTGCAGGGCTAAGCATGGTCCTCACCTGGGAAAATTCAGCATGGCTGGGTCTTTTCCCCTTTCTCTTTCCTACCTGCAAGGAGGAGATTAAACTGTTCTATTTTAGCTATCTGGTTCCAGTAACTAGTCATTAAATGGTTGAACTGTCAGAAATAGTTTTTATTTCTTAATTATGCTTTGAAAGAAAAAATAGAAATATACCCGAAGCAGCCTCCTATTTTCATATTTGAATTCCAATATCAGACACAAATATGTAATCACAACACACATTTTGACTTCCCTCTATCTCCATAGTTACCTATACATATGACCTTCCTAGTGTCTGAGAAGATAGGTGGGCAGTATGGTTGAGAGATCAGGGTGGTGCAGATCTTCCAAGGGTCTCTCAGACTTGGTGAGTATTCCTATTTATTTGAATCAGACGAGTTTAAACAATAAGAGATTATAGTATTCACCATTAAATTGTTTCAATTACTTTCCCTCTTTGCATCTGCAAGTCGACTGGAGAATAGATGTATTCTCCCTCCCCATTGGTTCTTGCCAAAATTTGGATCTAGGTCAGTCTTCTTCTAAGCAGAATTCCACATGACTACTTCTCATTTTCCAAATTAACTCCTGTTTTTAACCTTGGTAATTAATTCGTTTACTTAGTCATAAGCTGTTAAAGCCAGCCTTATTTTTTAAGGCATAAAGGTTTCCAATTTTGATGGCATAAATGAGGCGTGCTAATCAAAGTGCAAACTTTTGCAAAAGAAGCTTTGTCCTGGATTCTTGAGACTGTAGTAATTTTCACACCATTACTTTCTCACACTTGCATTGCTAATTATCCCTTGGTAATGATAATTATTATACCATAGTGATTGAAGGAAGCACAGGGTAAAAACAATGTTCATCTAAATTTTCAACATACAAAACTGTACTTCATAGTGGAACTCTTTTCTCTTTTCCATGGTGCTGTAGGCAAGGTGGGTTGTATGACATGTGTGAGTTCCGGCACCTTTTTTTTTTTTTTTTTTTACAAAAAAAGCACTGGTGCATAAGCCCTCAGTATACATACAATAGGAAAGTATAATGATTATTGCCCATTTATTCTATTTAGAGTAATACCATCACATATAGTCTGACTTTAATTTTAACCTGGCCATTCTCTATCTGCATAAGATTAAACTAAAAATCATTCCACTTTAATGTCCAAATGAATTCTATACATTGAAACTGGGCTAACTTCCTGGACAATGCACACTTCGCAACACATAATGGCTGCAGTTATGTAAATAATTATGTTAATTAATCCTTGTATAGATTTGATTTATTAATTTAATCAACAGCCTTAAATGGCCTTACTTTTATTTTTAAGTATACTGCATATTTTGAGTTGATGTCAAGCTATTGTCCCTTCCAACTACATTATTACTATTATTATTATTATTATTATTATTATTATTATGGATCATCGCACAGTCAACCAGATGTTCAGACTGGATTTGGCATTTTGTCTACCTATCGAGTCCTTACCAAGGACCTGGGATAGGCAGATGTGGATATTTGATGGTATTACAGATATCGTCGCAGGATGGAAGCAGTTCCTAGTAAGGCCACCTTTTGCAACTGACTAATAGCGAATTTGTCAATGCCAATGGTGTTCAAGTGGTGCTCCAGTTGTTTTGGGATTGCACCCAAGGCGCCTATTAGTATTGGTACTACCCTAGCTTGCTTTTGCCACAGTCTTTCTATTTCTATTTGTAGGTCTTTGTATTTTGTTATCTTCTCCAGTTCTTTCTCATCTATTCTGCTGTCTCCAGGCACTGCCACATCCACTATCCAGACTTTTTTGTCTTTCTTATCGACAATTGTTAAGTCTGGGGTGTTAAGTTGCAGGTGCAGGTGTTTGAATTCTGAAGTCCCAGAGCAGTTTAAATTTTATCATTTTCTATGACCAGTTCTTGCTTACAGGTAAATGATATTTCTTGCAGATCTTCCAATGCACCATTGTTGCTACTTTGTCATGCTGTTGCTTGTAGTTAGTCTGTGCGATCTTCTTGCAGCAGCTTACCAGGTGGTCTACTGTTTCTTCAGCTTCTTTGCATAGGTGGCACTTACTGTCTGTTGCTGTCTTCTCAATTTTGCCTTTATATCCATTTGTTCTTAAGGCTTGGTCTTGTGCAGCCAGAATTAGTCCCTCGGTCTCTTTCTTCAATTTTCCTGCTCTTAGCCATTGGCAGGTCTTGTTATTATCTGCTTTCCCAGCTATTTTTTTAATGTACTGACCATGTAGTGCTTTGTCTTCCTATGCCTCTATTCTGTTCTTCATTTGGTCTTTCTTGTAGGCCAGTTTGGTCTCTACAATAGTCAGTAATTTCAGTGCATCTTCATCACTGTCCTTCAGATATTCTTCCAAAGCCATATTTTCTTCTTCAACCATCTGATGTACTTGCAGCATTCCATGCCCACCTATTTGCCTTGGTAGATAAAGTCTGTCAATGTCGCTGCGTGGATGAAGGGCATGATTCATTGTCATTATTTTTCTGGTCTTCCTATCCATTGCTTTTTAGTTCTGCTTGAGTCCAGTCCACTATTCCAGCTGTGTATCTAATGACTGGAATTGCCCAGATGTTGTTTGCCTTGATGGTATTTCCTCCATTGAGTTTGGACTTTAAGATCGTCTTCACTCTCTTGATGTATTCACCTCTAATCTTTTTCTTGACTTTAGTGTGCTTGATGTTGTCAGCTTGGATGATCTGAAGCTGTATGGAAAAACATCATCTGAAATAGAATCATTGCTCAACACTGTCCGTATATATAGCCAAGATATTGCAATGGAGTTTGGCTTGGAGAAATGTGCCACACTTACTATCAAACAAGGAAAATAGTGAAAACTGAAGGAATTAAGATGCCCCACGAAAATAACATTGAGAATCTGGATGAGGAAGATTACTACAAATACTTGGGTATCCTTCAAGCTGACATCATCATCATCATCATCATCATCATTGTTATTATATTCCTAAGTTACTTTTTAATTTTTAATAAAAGTAATTCTACAGATAGAATCTGTAGTACTCTGGTACTCTTACAACTCTGTCTAGACACACAACATGCGGTCTGGACTGGGGCTGGTTTGTGGCCTTTTTCTGAGTGCTTTGCCAAATCTGAGTTTGTAAAGAATTGACCTAGAAAATTCCTGAGAGAAGGTAAAAAGAAGTCCTATTGTTAGATTTTCCTTTTGAGTTCATAGCTCTACCAGTATCTCAAAGATGAAGTTTAAAAATACTGTGGTCCAGGGACTTGTTCTAGGTGATTACATGTGGAAGCTAAAGTCTTGAAAATACAGATTTTATTTTACAATTCTTCCCATGAGAGCAATCATAGATGAGCTATCCCTTCCCTCTCCAGTCTGGAGTTGTCTATGTTGAGCAGTTGTGAAATTCTGGTTTAGATCAAGGAATGAAGTCACCTCAGACTTAATAGGGATCACACGACTGAATTTTATTTTTGTGAATATTCATTATTAAATCTCTTATGGATATGATTTTGTGTCTCAATATACTGAATGAGGAAGTATTATAATGTTCTTGAATAAGAGTACAATAGCTGACAAGATTTGCTATATAATCCACCTCTCTAAGACTACATTAAAGAGAAGAAATCAAAGTGCTATTACAAAGCTTAAAGATAAAAGCTATTTAAAAATATGGCTTCAGACATACTTCCCCCAATTAATTCATTTCTGAACTCATGGTGATGTGATTTATTGGAATTATGTAAATATATGTCTAATGTATTTCAATATCTCTGATGTATTATTTCTGGAAAAATATTCTGAAAACTATTTTTGTATATGTATATGTGTGCATGTGTGTGTGTGTACAGAAGAAAAAGTCAATTGCAAAAATAACAGCCAATTTGAAATCTTGGTGTAAAACCCTCATTGAAATAAATTGCAAACATTAATTTTCACCCCATTAAATGACATGCCCTAGTAATATAGGGAAGTCTGGAAAATTGACTCTTTTTCTTCTGTACACACACACGCACACATACTCACATAAAAATAGTTTTCAATTTTTGCAATTTTTTTCAATGAGGGTTCTAAAAATTTTTGCAATTGCACAACATTTAGCTTGGTAAATCCACATCTGATCGTATGCCCCAGAAAAGTCTCTTGTAACCCAAATACTGTTAACGTTATCTTCTCAAAATTACACCTTGTGCTACAAAACTTAAAGTTTTTTTCTGCTAAGCAAAGCAAAAAATAATCCATGCAATCATAAACTAACATCAGAAAACAATTATCTGAGTTACAAAAATGTTTAAGCGAGTTTCATCAAGTCTTGCTTTGATTCATTCTTCGATATCAGCTGCCGACTTACTTCTTGGCCTCTGATATAACCCTTACATTTCTCATGTGTATACACTCTGCTTGCTGCCTGTGTGACCTGTTTCACACATCTCTCTATTGATTGGGCAGGACAGAGCCACTGTGGTACTTGCATTGGTTCAATCAATGAACTTTATTTCCACTGTAGTCAGTTTGCACATCAAAGGTGGCTCTTATACACCTTCAGACCAGCCAATCAACTCCAGCAGAGTGGATGCTCTGGCATTGATTAAAGGTGTTTTTCTTGCACAAACAGAAAAATCTCCCAGCATGTCATTGTCTGCACCCCTAAAATCAATGATCTTTTGCACACCAGCTCTCCTCTCTTGAATGTCATCTGAACACAAGAGGGTCTGGATTATCATTTCACTGAAAGCGTACCATGCTGAGCGCTGAATGGTTGGCAAAACAGCATCTACTACAGCAGGGGTTCTCAACCTTGGCAACTTTAAGACTTGTGGACTTCAACTCCCAGAATTCCTCAGCCAGCAAAGCTGGCTGAGGAATTCTGGGAGTTGAAGTCCACAAGTCTTAAAGTTGCCAAGGTTGAGAACCCCTGTACTACAGCCTTCTTTTGCAGTCTGACTTGCTGCAGCTGGAACAACACATGTTGCGAACCTTCAATCCAGGAATCTTTTACTTTGATATTGAACCAGCAAGGATAGTACACACCAACAATGTATTCCACTATCATTCTTAAGTTTTGGAGAGTTTTGCCTTTAAAGCTATGTTTTGAAAGCCATATTCGACAATGCCTATTTGCAGTTGTCAACCAGCATGAATGGCTTACAGGGCCAATTTCCAGAAGACCCAGATCTGTGGGAAGTTCTGTCCTTATTGTCTGCGTGATCCTATATCCATACGCTTGATCAGTAGAGAGATCCTTTATAACACTGTCGCTCAGGGAAATGAGAGGCTCACCAATTCAAACTGATGAATGAAGGATCAATGTCAAGTTCTGTTGCCAATTTTACCTGACCATTTGTTGTTAGACAATGTCTTCCCATCCAATTTTGTGATTAAATGTCATAGGGGTAACTCATTCATGTGGAGTGCACACACCAACCAGATCAACTTCTGGTCAAGCTTGACCTCTATCCAGTGCATGGCACCACCTTTACAGCCAGTATTAATATTTGTAGAATCTCCTCCAATGGCCTTCAAGCTTTTATCAATGCCTTTCTTCTTCATGAAATACACCAAATTATCTGCAATCACTTGAGCAGGTTGAGCAGATAAAGATATCTTCCACCTGGCTCACTGCACACAGAATAATGTTCTTTGATGGTACTGGGGAATTGCTGGTCTGAAATGCTTGCTTTCAGCATAACTTTAGTTGCATCTATACGGCTGTTGAAGAAGATGCATTCTACTTCGCCCTTCTTATAGAACTCATCAAATTCTTGATCTAGGAACTTCATATTTTTTTCCTGGGCTCTCTTGACTTTATTGTGGTCAACTCCAAGTCTCTTGTCTTCTTTGGTGATCAAGCCAGCATCTATGAAGGCAGCTGTGGTAATGGCAGCAGTGGTATATAGACCAACACCATATCTTATGCTCTGCATAGTGACATTTGTTATTTCTAATCTATTATATTCTGACTTTTCTTTTGAATTAGAGGGCATGGGTGTTTGGTCTAAGGCCTCTTCCTAACTTCCATCACATTCCTCTTCATCTTCATCATCAGTTGTCTGTCCTTCATTTGTATCATAAGAGATAATTACTTCATTTGTCAGTATCGAAATGTATGGGATACTTCTCTGCTTATTTTTAGCCAGTCTTTGTCTCTCATCATCTTGCTGCTTTTGTCTTTTGCCTAGTGGTTTCTGCTCAGCCACATTTGGCAAACCAATCTGGTGTGATCCCAAAGAACCAATCTTGTCTCTCTGACATTTAATGAAAGCAAGTTTCTTCAATGATATCTTCATCTCCTTAGGGCAGGTACAGTTAATGTGAGCTTCTTTTTTGCAGCCAACAGGGCAGCCAAATTCAGCACACAGAACAATTTGACACTTGCAGTTGAGGATGTCAAACAGTTTGTTAAGTTTCACAGTGAATGTCTCTTTGACATCTAGCATTCCTCTACCAAGAAATATGTTTTTGGCTTGATCCAGCTCTCTTGGATCATGTTCAAGATTGTCACTCATGAATTTACAACAGGGATCACAAAAGAACTGTTCACTCATTCCCACTTTTCAAGCCCTTTTGGCCATTCGTGTCTTGCAAGACTGGCTTTAGCATCATCACTACTTTGTTCCCTTATCAGTAGGCCATATCTGAGAATGTCTTGCAGTGTTGGGAGTTCAATCCCAGTTAGGTTGCTCATAGGAGTGAAGGTTCCCAGTCTCGTTCTTTTTTTAGAAGCCATTACAGATCAATTATCACAGGAAACAAGGCCAGCAGTATTATCACTCTCAGGCAAAATAATTTTTAACAAAAAGAGAAAGACAGCTGAACCTGTGAAGCAAACAAAATGTTAAAAAGTTATGATATTTATGTAGTTATTTACCAAGCACATCTAAATTATATTAAAGTAATCAAAGTATCTTTACAATCCCCAAGGCATGTCATAACTTTTGAGCAGCAGGAATGTTTGGAAATTGAAAGCTGAAAAAATTGAAACGCAATTCATTTGTCTTCTACTTACATTGGAAAACCTTTGGGGGGGATGCCTATTGAGGAGTACACAAATTAATAACTTTCAAAATGTCTCCCATTCAAAAAGGGGGAAGGAGTTCCCAGGCGACACAGAAAAAGTGGCTGTGTTATGTTTGTTTGTTTTTTATCCAGTTCTGCCCTAGATTAAATAGTGTAGAACACAAGAAAACTGATCCCCTGTAAGTAGATCAAAACAAATGGGAAAAAAGGATTTCCATATGCAAGGTTAAAAAAATGTAGCAAAGATAGATTCTTTGTGTCTTAGTATGATAATAATCTTAGAGGTAGAACTATTGTACTGTATAATGAAAATGTATATCCCAACTTTTCATTTAATGACTTATTTCCATGTTTTAAAAAAAATAGCAAATGTTTGTACAATTCATGTGGATTACAGCCAATATTATAAGATTTTCATATAATAAAAAATATTATTCTGACATTTCCATAAGCTGTGAAATTAAGCTAGACAAATATCCCTGTAATAAATGCATAAAGATAAAACAAGCTTTCCATCTGTAATTCTGGGTTTTAAAATGCAACATTTCCACATTTCTCCAATCTGTTGGGCTAAAATAATTATACCTTAGTAAAAAGGTCCAACAAAATTAAGCCAAAATATCCAGTATATCTATTTGTTGTACCACACTGTGAGGGGAGGGTTCAGCTCTAAGGCTGTATGTAGTGGTTATACATGTACAAAGATTTTTTTTCTCCCTCATCAGTAATCTTGATGCAACAATAATTATTAGGAAAGTAAAGAAAACCAGATTGTCTGATATTTGGGATTCTATTCTTAAGAGGTTCCTACAAATAATAAACCTTTCAGAAACAAAGTGTTTGAGAAATTGAATGCATGAGCAATTTAAGCCAGGAGATGGATGTAAGCCCTGGGACTGTTTAGTACCAGACCGACCTATACTGTAACACAAGCCTGAGATAATGTGTGTGGCCCAGACACCAGAAACATGACACTCTAGAGCTCAATAATAGAAGATTTGACTCAAGATACTCAAAACTTGCTGCAAATCAGGTGTCTGATAGCACTTTTTCTGATTAATATTTTTATTAAAAGGCATAAATGTTTGTGAGCTGCCACTCATGTCATCAGATGCATGGAATGGCTAGGGTACTGTAGGATTTAAATTGGAATGAAACAGAAAAGGGAAGGGAAGATGTACTGGTTGTGCAGATGAAAATTACACATACATTTATTTGTAAATGTAAAGGAGCAGTTGTTAATTAATAAAGTATTGGTAATCTGTCTCTCATTGGTTCTCAAGGATTTTTCAAATATATGATCATATTGTTACTAGCATTCCTATGTAGTTACCATATGCTGTATACTGTTGTATAATTTCTTTGGTTCCTATATGTATTTATACCTTGTGCCATTTAGTTGTGTTATGGAATAAAGCAAGCCATAGAGGTTGAAGGATTTGTTCTAGAAGATATCATTTCAAGGAGCTTGGACCAAATATAATGGTATTTCTAAGAGGATTAAATAAGAAATGGTTTTCAAAACACAAGTAGTTCCCAGGTGAAATGGATGAGGTAATAACACTAAATGGACAAATACCAGGACATAGGAGATTAGTACCAAGCTGACACCTTTCTGGAAGTTATAAAAATAGATGGGAACTATAGCACTTGGAAGCTGTAACCTGGAATATATATTGTGGTTTTCTCACCTTGATTATTGGAACTTAGACCTGGACTGGCCAGCTACATTTTGAATTAGGTAGGTGTTCAGTGCTTTTTTTGTAAAAAAAAAAAAAAAAAAAGGTGCCAGAACTCATACACGTCATACAACCACCTTGCCTGCCCTACAAGGTTTACCTTTGTAATTGAAAAAAAAAAACCCTTCAATTTTTAGTGTATCTAAAAGAATAGGATTTTGTTCAAGGTAAGTTAATACTATTAATGTTACCATGCATTGTGTGGCTTTAAAATTACAAGAAAGCATTTTATTAATATTTTGGGACATTTACCACTGGCATACCCATTTAGTTTAATGAATGGAAATGCCAGCTTTCTATATGGAATGAAATTGGCCCAATAAAACAAAATTTGGTTGCTTGTAAAAGATTAAATTATTTTTAAGAAGTTGTCAAACAAGGTGGAAAAATTTACATTTGGAGTTTAATATGGATATTGACTTGAAACAAATTAAAGTTGAAACTTTGTCAGTGAACAGATTACTTTTAATTTGCCTTTAAATTAAACCCAATTTAATAAATACATCTGATTAAACCTCATACTGTAGGTCTACCTTTACATCTGACCAATACATAATTAATATACATTATTATTAATAATAATACCTCCAAATAACAAGACATTGGCTTTATTCTTATTCTTCCCCTCTGCAGTTTGAATATAAAGTATAAAAGACTAAAAAGATATTTTCATAGACATCCCAGCCTTTCAACTACCCAAGGAACTGAAATAGCAAAGTTTTGCTATTGGGCAAGCTTCCACGCCATCCGCCTTTCTTTCCTCTTTCTTCGCCTCTTTTTAACCTCACACCCCACTTTCTGTAAGGGACGGCAAAAGGCTCACTCACCCTCTCATGAAAGATGGCCTCCATGTTTATGTGTCTCCCACCGCCACTATTGGCTTCCATACCACATGGTCCGACCCAGCCAATCAAGCCACGCTCTGGCTGTGGTGCTCCTGTGCTTCATGGCTCCTCCTGAAGGAGACAGATAGTACCGGAGGGGACCCCACTCACACCGTACCACCAGTGGGGCATTTTCAAAAACAAATGAGGATAGGAAGGGAAACAATAGGAAAAGAACGCAACTCTGGAAAATCTGTCAAAAAAAGTGCCGGAACTCCGTTCCAGTGCGTTCTATGACAAAAAAAAAAAGCCCTGTAAGTATTTATATCTTTGTATTTGTGTATGAATAAGTGTGTGTGTGTTTTGTTCAGAAAATATCAATAAAAATTGTAAACCAGCATTTGTTTCTATATGTCCTAAATCTTCTGATATACAGTACAATGGTATATTATAGCAGGGGGTATTATAAATGAGATAATCTCTGAATAATCTCATTAAGATGCCATTCAGCTTGCTCATAAGATTTAAACCGGTTCAGAATAAACAGACACTCCCTGATTGTGTTTCCACCTGAATCTTCAGTCCTGCTTCTTCATTCTACAAGTTGCAATTCCCCAGTGGAGCATAATTTTTCACAGATAACTAAGCCAAAAATATTTGAATTAAGTAAATCTCTTAACTCTCTTAGCATTGTGGTGACTTTGTTGAGCAACTTATTTTTTAAGGTATCTGAAGGCCTCTTTTTTACCTTAATGTCATTTATCAACATCAGCTAATTCTGTTTTTGGTGATCTCTTTCTGCCTCTTATATGTACCATTTTTGTTTTGCTTTTGGTAAGGCTTTTTGTACTGCTATCCTGACCTTCCTATATTGTATTCCATTTTTAAGCTCCTAGTTGTTAATTATATTTTTAACATTCCTTTTTTTTAAAAAAAAGCTCCCACTAAACTTAAGTTCCTTTTCAAATTGGTTTCTTCTCTAATGGCTTTCAGTTTATTAAAATCCATGCTCTTCAACTAAAGGAATTTTCTATAATGTTTTCCTTTTCTGGAAGACCAGAATACATATTTAACTACATACCCAACTTAACATCCCTTAAAATTTCGTTTTACCCAGCTTTGTATGATTATGTTTTACTCATGTCCCTGTGACTTCTACTTCATCTATTAAATCTTCTGTTCTGGTTGAGAAAAAGTCTAGCATGGCTGCTTGTTTTATGCTTTCTTCTATTTTCTGAAATTCAGCAAGCTGGTCAGAAATTTCCTGGAAGGGCTATGCTTTGTAGAATTGTCCCCTGAGAAATATCAGGATAATTAAATTTCCCATTTCTATCACTCCAGGTCTTTTTGAAAGATAGAAATTTGTATTTAGAAACTATCAAATCTTTATTATGGCTGTAAGGCTAGTAGTTAAATACAAATATTAAGGAAAAGAGGAAAGAACTAATATAATTCTTCAGTCAGAAAGGAAGATGGATGGTATATATGGAAGTACAAGATTCAGCAAACTTGGAAAATATGGCTGGACAGGAAAAGCAACAAATATACATTGTGCTCTCTGCAGGGAATTTTATCAGTAAAGGATAGATGAAAATCATCCAGGATTCCCTGTGGAGATAGCAAAAAATGAAGGAGGTGGCTCAAAGATTCTTCTGAGCTAATTCCACAGGGATATATTCCCTGGCATAGAGAAGTATTTTCATATGAAATTTCCATTTCAATAGAAGAGGGCAATGCATCCACCTGGCCAAAATGAAAGTCTAGGGAAATTTCAGAAATGAGATGGAGGAGAGATAGGAAGCTGACTTATATCCATCTGGAAAAAAAAGCTGTAAAGTTAGGATCCAGACTTAATTGATTTGAAGATCAGTGTTCAAGATATGCTGCTTAAAAGTACTTCTGGCATTTTGTAAACCTAGTAGCCAGAAGCTCTCCAATGAAATTCCTAGAACATGAAGCTTTCCAATAATTGTTTAATGCCGTCTTAACTTAGAATTGTCTCCAAGAGCAAGTGGAGCCAAACCCACTGAGAAAAAAAATAATTTCAGCCAAAGATTAAAATAATAACACCAAACCCATAGCATCCTTACCTGTTTCTAAGCATAGAACAGCATGCTTAATAAATCTTAGAATTGCAAAGATAGCTATATAATAATATCATTTGGGCAGCTTCAAGGATGTCAGATTTGGGCACTATAAGGAATATCTTTCACATTTTCTCATGGTAATTGTTGTCTCCTGGGCCTGCTGAAGCAATTCTCTCACTTTCCATTTCTTCTGGCTCCAAGCACGCAAATTGTCTCTCAGATAAGGGAGAGACATTCCATCCCATGGGGGAAGGGCATCCTGCAGACAGTGCCAAAGCAATCCCAAAAGCTCCCTCCCTCCCAACAGAATGGCATGCCACAAAGAAAGGCTACAGAAAGGGGGAAATAGGCATAGGGTTAACATACAGTTCTTTGGGGACCTGACACAGTCTCTTGTGTTTTAAAATTGGGCAAGAAGATGCAAAGCACTTAGGCATAGAATGAAGAGAAAGGTCCTTTAGGTAGTGGCTAAGAACCCAGCTAGTATGTTGGAGAGTTCAACCTAAGTACCTTTTTCCGAAGACCTGCCAGTGAAGTTCTAAATTATCTCCATTCTTGCTTTCTAACAGCATTTATGGCATAATAAATGCAGTATTTCTACATCTAGAACAGTGGTTCCCAACTGGGGGTGCGAGATGATATTATAGGGAGTGCGAAATCTTGGGTTTTCAAAATGATAGTGTATGTGCATAATTCATTGCCATTATTTCAAACTTTTGTAAGGGGTGTGAGAATATATCAGAAGTGTTCTAGGGGTGCGTGGTTGTTGTGAGTGTCCCTAGACCAGCTTGGGAAGTATCAGAGGATGAGGATCAGCAGCCAGGCCCCTCTGGGTGTTTTCCCCTCCCGGCAGCCGAGGAAGAGCAGCCAGGCCCCTCTGGGTGTTTTCCCCTCCCGGCAGCCGAGGAAGAGCAGCCAGGCCCCTCTGGGTATTTTCCCCTCCCGGCAGCTGAGACAGACAGGGAGGAGATTTACAGGCAGTCTGGGTCAGATTCGCAAAGTGAGGGGTCAGATTTGGAGCAAGGAGATAGATGGCTTGATCTGAGATTCCGAAGGTTTGATAAACAAAGGTGTCAGTTAAGTGGGAAAAGGAAGTAATGGGGGGAAGTGACGTATCGGAAACTATATTAGAAGGGGACAGAGAGACTACGCCTTTGTCACGAGCAACATTAATCAAGGAGTAGCCTGATATCTGGAGCCGTGCGTTTGAATTCAGTCTTCTGATGTTTTGGAAATCTACGGGAGAATAATGAGGCCTTGGACAATGTGATAAAGAAAGAGTGAGTTAATTGGAAGGTGTGGAAGGAGCATGTTTTAATCTAAATGTAAATAAATGAGACTTGGCTGTTTCTGCCAGCAAAATGCCAGCAGCGTGCTTTGAAGTGAATTCTTTTGAAATGTGTTAAATAAACCTCTTAAAGACATATTTATGTGGATTTTAATGAGCTGAGAGGGGCCAGACAGAACAGTGGTATAGAAAGGTTGGGAGCCACTGATCTAGAAGATAAAGGAGTGGGGGGATGGGGAACCTAATCAGAACAGTGAACAATAATCTGACCTATAAAGATTCTTCTGATGATGTGTAAAGATCACCTTCCATAAACTGATGTTTTCCAGATGTTCCTACATGCACACAGTGCTTTTTTTTTTCAGATGAAGGTGAGATTTCCAAGCATGCAGAAAGAGCCATATCTGTGTACATTTCTGCATAGAATCTTCAATTGTATAGGGTCTCCTGCTTAAGCCGGGAGTTTGGATTAGAAGACCTCCAAGGTTCCTTCCAACTCATTTATCCTGTTAATTCATGTTTGTTAAGTGTAGTGTTTTTCTTCACCAATTCAATCGTTTAATTCTCTGTGTTTGACTGTAGATAGATAACATAGGTTCATTACAGTTCTGAACACTTCTTGTTTTATTCCATTCCAAGTAAGCTTTGCTTAAAATGTAAATCATTTTTTTCCTAATATACACTGATAAAACTCATTATGACCCAATTTTATTATGTACACATACATATATTACACAATCCAATCTGGGTCAGTCAGCAGGACCAGAGATTTTGTCTTCCAAGCTTTTGAACTTGTGCTGGAGCCCATCCTCAGGGAACTTCTCTAGGTGCTTTGAGCTGTTCTACAGTATGTCTACTAGTATTTATCTGGTGCCTATTTTGTGTAACTTTTTAGATTTAAATTGGGGAGTTGGGGGCTGGCTATTAAGTCATTGGCTGTTTTTTCCTTGTGCTGCCAAGTCCACACCTCTTAAGTACTTGATAAGCTAGGGGTAAGTCAGCATTCCTGTGATTGATAAGGGGCCTGTTTCCCAGGCTTCAATCACTTCCCTGGCTGTTTTTGTGCCTCCTTCTCCAACAATCTTAGCAGCTGCAAAATTGAATGTATGTCCTTGTTTATTGCAATGTGAGGCTATCAATGAGTTTGGATCGCCTTGTCTGACCACTTGTTTATGTTCTTGCAATCTGGTGGGTAGCTTCCTCCCTGTCTGTCCTACATAGTCACAGGGGATCTGGTAGATTGCATTGGAAGTATCTCCCACCTCCAAGCAATCTTTACAGTGCATAATTTGTCCTCGTATGGTAGCCTCTGGGCAGTGGGTGTTGCCCACTTACAGATCTTGGAAGCTGCGTTCTACTGTTTATGAAATGTTTTTGATATATGGCGGGATGTGCCATGTAGTTGGTTTTGTACCTTGTTTCTTCCTTTCTCTCCCCACCATGTTGCACAGGCATATAGTAACAAATGATTGTGGCCACCCATTCTGCCTGAATTATGCACATACAATAGGTACCTGGTCTCCAGCTATTTGGCTTGCTGAGTACTACAGTGAGTTCTCACTTTTGTGTGACAGTGGATAGTTGCTATTGAAATTCAGAATGTGGTGGGGTAATTATGACCTTGCGATAAACTGTGATTTCTAGGCTTCCATCTTCTTGTCTGTTGACAAGCACATCTAAACATTATAATTAACATGATATTACATGTCCTTGATGTATGGCTATAACTGAGCCTGCAATTGATGTGAGTATGCCCAATTTTATGGCCTTCTTTTGCAGAAGTAATTAAGCAAATGCCACAGTAGTTAAGTGAATACTGTGATTGTTAATAACTGCACTGGTTATTTATGACTCTGTTTTCCTTAATGGTCACTTTTGCCAGAAACCAGTGGTAAATGTTGAAAACTGACACACACCCCCGAAAATGCCAAAAATTGTGGTCATGTGACCATGGGATGCTACAAATGGCCATAAAATATAAGATGTTTGCCAAGTGCCCAAAATACGATCACATGACCATGAGGTTGTGTGCAGCCATCAGAACCTCAAAAATGGAGACCCTGGGGAGGTCTATCATAACTTCAAACAGTTGCTAAGCAACTGGTCATTAAGCAAGAATTACTTTTATATTTGCATTATAACTAAACTTCAGACCCTCACATGTCACATGATGCTACCCTTTTTGACTGTGTTGCTTTATGACCAGACTTAATTGCTATTGTAATCTGAGGATTACCTGTATAGCATTAAGACATACACAAATGTTGTAATCCACTGTTCATGTATTGCTATGGAAGTACTCAAGTACTGCAATACAGCTACAATAAACTAATATAAATGTGCAGAATATATTTTCTCTGCACCTGAATGATCAATTCATGCCCTTTCAGCTATATAAATCAGATTTTTGAAGTCCAGAGTTTTTAAAATATAAAGAGTAATAAAATATTCTGCAGTTAGCTTTGACCTTGTGACTGAATCATGCTAGATAATACTGGGGGTTTTAGCAAAGAATATGTATTGAATTTACAATGAAAATCTTGAAACATTTTGTATTTGCCTAGAATTCATAATGTATTTTCCTCAAAGTTGATAGTTAATCAGAAAAGCATTTTTTGCAGGAAACTGAACATATCATAGATATAATTCATGACTTTAAATATCTGCTTAAGAGGACAATTTAATTCAGCAGGCATTGTGTTGGAATATACTGAGTTAACTATTCTGGAACTGTATTGGAGATACTGTAAATTTTAAATTTATCACCACTGTCTATTTTTAAAGTATACATGAAAATACATATTAACTATTTTGAATCTTGAATTTTATTACATTTCTCAAATGATTTATATTGAAAAAAATATAAAATGTTATTGAGATAGAACTTTAAGGAGAAGTAGGGCACGTGGTCTTTCAAATATTGCCAATTCAGAATTTCCTGGATGTTATAGCTCATCAACATCAGGAACACTACAAGTTTCTCAGTTTTGCTTTATAATTGTGGGACTTTTAACTGCAGTTTTCACAGTACTTCTGCTTTACTTTGTTTAAATCATCAGGACCAGCAACATCTAGTTCCAGTAAGAATATATGTTTTCTTTAAATGATATTTTTAATATGTCATTACAAATTGTATAGGCGTAGCAAATCAGTAAAATTAAAGTATGTTCCACTATGTTCAAAAGAAGGATGCTTTTTGAAATAAAGAATAAAAGTGGTGACACATTATTCCATTTTATCTTCTGTTCTGTACAATGTATTTATCATGTTTTTAGCTCAAAAATATTTTGCTATAATAATTTTATTGAAGTTTAAAAATACAAAGGTAAAAAGTAACACATCACTTTGGTACATCCAAATTAAGAAAGATGTCCAAGTTAACTCTTTTGTGTTGAAATCCACACATTCAAGTCGCTCTTCTCATTTATTATTCGTCTGTACTTTTTACCTATTAAAACAGCCGATTTCATTGTAAGGCCTGTCTAATATCTTTATCAATATCATTTTTGTGGTCTATTATTTTTAAATCTTTATCCAAAGCAGTCTGATTCTAAGTTGTTATCTTCTTCTATTTCCTCTTTTAAACCCATGTTCTATAGTAGCAGACAGTCTTAAGAGAAATTTCTGAATACATTGGTGACAGATATCCTTGAATTGAACTGGAATACTTTCCTCCATTCTGTATTAGTTGGCATTCTCCATTTATTATAATCTTTAGTTATTTCTGGTTGCCTCTAGTAACCAGCCTTCAAAGTGTCATCTTACCATGTTTTTCTCTAATCCGCAGTGTTTTCCCAAGGACTTTCCAACTCTTTCCTACTGTTTTTTATTGATACAGGATACAGGATAATAGCAGCTGAGCTGCTAGAGGCAATCTGATTTTACTTGCACTATCAAAGAGACAGAAATTATGTTCAATAGGGCATGAAGACCTTGAAAAAGCTAGTATATCTTGGCTTTTTATACAGTTTTCAGGATATTTGCTGTCAACTGTACACAACTATTAGCTCATGGGGTTTGTGGTTTGAACATGCATTTTGAGAAGAAGAAAGGCAACAATAGAAAGCCAAATTATCTCCAGCATTGTATCTGAAAACTGGTTTTTACACAAGTGATAGCAGTAGCTCACTGGCAGGCAGTCAATGTGAAAGACAAGCATCTGTTTTGTGAGCAAGATAGTCCTAGTTTAGACTCCTCTTTTATGTCCCTTTAATCCCAGACATCTCTATGAACTGTTTGTAAAAGCTTTCAATTTGAACTCTAGTTATCTGTTTTTAGAAAATATAAATCCTGTTGACAAGCTAGAGCTAGACCAGGGGTTCTCAACCTTGGTAACTTTAAGACTTGTGGACTTCAATTCCCAGAATTCCTCAGCCAGCTTTGCTGGCTGAGGAATTCTGGGAGTTGAAGTCCACAAGTCTTAAAGTTGCCAAGGTTGAGAACCCCTGAGCTAGACCAATATCACTCTGACACAATATAAGCCCTATCATCAGTAACAGTAACCAGAAGCTTTTTAAATAAGGCATATATTTTGATGCATTACATTCTATGTTAACCAACAATGATAAAACAATTGAAAAAAAATCTATTATACTGCTTATTAGCCAAGGTTGATTTAGATATTTAGGACTGTTTATTGCATTTCCAGGTGTTAAATATGTTAATAAAGAGTCAATTAAAGAAAAAGAATTTAATAGGATTTAGAAACTTGATTATTAATGGGTATACATTTCTGCTCCATAGATTCTGTAATTGCTTACAATTACCAATCTGGTTCATATGAGACAGTCATGACTTCTTTAGCTGACAAGATTTTATCAATCCATAGGTAAGCTGAACCAAATTTTGGGGTGTGTGTTTTGGAACGTATAATTGTTGGCTTATTCATGAGTATATACAGCATGTTGATGAAGTAATTCTTGATGGACTGTTCCATTGATACTTTTTAATGTAAACTTTGTATTTCTCTTTAAAACTATAAATGTATATTCTCCCGCTTACAGTATTTTTAAATATTTACTATTGTGTAGATTCTGGTTCTAGTTGTTTTGATTTTCAGTTTTTGTTGATCATGTTCAAAAAAAATGACACACTTTAGAAAAATAGAAAAAATGGCTAGCTACTGATAACTGTCAAAGTCTACTCTATACCAAGCTGATAAATACTATGCAGATGGTAGAAAGTCTCTTTATAATATAAAGCTGCATTTCAAGCAGCAAGGAAGGTTAACAGAATTGAGCTGTTTCCTCTTTTACAAAATTATTTCCCACCTTCTTGTTGCAAACAAAGTAATTGAGTACAGTAGGAATTTTCACCCTCCAAATGTTTTGGATATAACTTATCCAAACCTAGTCTGTTGTCAAGGGATTATCAAGATTGTACAGAAGACACTCGCTAGACATTTGGAACTTTGTCATGATAATCCATTTTCTAAACCTCTGAGTGCAGCTTCTTTGTCATTCCAGACTATTGGAAGGTGACAAGTTGCATATTAAAAGGCTCTCAGTCAGCAGACTCCATGCAAACATGTTTCGTTTCCAGCAGTTGCTTCTGGACTTTTCTGCTATCAAGTTATCCAGACATTGGAAGGGATGGAGGTTTCTACATCTAATCTTTGTATTCTGTGAACAGTAGCCTCCCCCTAAAAAAACACCTTAATTTCTTTGTACCTGTTTAAACATACAGTAAGTAAATAGAGATTTGTTGATATCATTGTATGCAAAATCATGCTTCTAAAATATAATTTAATAGGTATTGTTTTACTGCTGATGACTGGCCAAAATTGTAAATGAAAATAATAATAATTTCAGTGCCTTTAGGGTTTTTTGGATCCCCTTGCAAGTGATAGACAACACTTCTATTTAATGCAGCTTTTTCAGTATAGTTTATTTATTATCTAACAACCTCTGGACAGTTTTTTATTGTAGGTAAATTTCAAATCACTGTATTTTACTTTGTAATATATTGTTTAAAATGCCTCTCCATATTTCACTATGTTAATAGAAAATTGCTTTCCCTTATCTTTTATGGAAAGGCATTTTGATTTTTTTTTAAATAAGCAGTTTTGCTTTTAAGAAAAGCCAGAGACACGTGTATGTAATAATCTTCTAAAAATCTGTAAGTTTATTTTACTTTCTTTGAAGGCATTATTTAAATTGAATGGGCAAATTTAAAGTAATCCAAATTCAAACAAATTGTTGACAATTCTGTAGGGTATGCCAGTGCATACATTTGCCAAATTAACTGGACCTAGTTTTTATTCTTCCTCCCAAACTTTTATTCTTTTTTTTCTCAAGACATTTGGAAACCCAATGAAGCAAAAAAAAAATCATAGATGCCACTCTTTGAAAATGAGATATCTTTAATGCATTGAACCCCATAAGCATTAAACCTGAACACTCAGTAGAAAGAGGAAAATGGTGAGGTCACTTTGGCTTTCAAGAAAAAGATTCCCTGAAGCTGCCAAACAGGCAGAGGGTTTGTAGAATATTCAATAGATTATTTTTTTCCCTACTGGGCAAACTGGGTAGTCCAAGAAATCTTGACCATCTCTCTGAAATGCCATGCACTGTCAGTCTACTGAGGTAGTTTAAACAGGAAGCAGGAAACATACCTAACTGCGCTAATTCTATTAGGTTATATTACTACTAAGGTTATATTAACAAATTTGCAAATCTAAAAGTAGATTTCTTTCCTGTTGCCTTTACAGCCCAAGAAACTAAGGAGGATCCCTTTTGAGATGTTTCCAATGCCCATTTGGGTTAAGCTGAGTTATGTCTGACTATTATCTTGGTTGTCCTCTTCTCCTTATTTCCCAGGGTCATTCTCACATACCAATACATCCACAGGTGGCTAATAATGATTCACCAGGCGCTATAGACATTGAACTAATTAACCTTGGGAACTCTGTATAACTAGTTCCGTTTGGTGAATTAACACACTATAAGCAATTCAGGCTGGCTGGAGAACCTGAAGTGTCTATGTCCACCCATGCTTCCCATGGAGATCCTGCTTAGCAACCCCTAGCAAGATCATTCTCGATTTGTTAAATTTCATAAAACATATTGGATACCATAATGATTGGTATCACATATTAAAATATGACCCGGACATTCTGAAGTGTGAACAACAATGTTTAGTGTGTGTGGCAGAGCTGGCTGTTCCATAGACCAAAACAAAGGATTCCTAATGATCCTGTCCACCCATACTTTCATGTCAAACTATAAAGGAAGATTGTTTTATTGAATAATATTTTTAATTGTTTGGGTTTAGTTTCACCTTGCCTGCATTCCTGTATCTATAACACTAAATGGGGAAAGTAAAGATCAGCAAATGTCTTTGATTTAAGAGTGAGATGGCTTTCATTCACTTCTTGTCTTAACATTCTATTTGCGTGTGAGGCATCTATTTAGTGCTTGGACTAAATAGTAATGTTAAAAGCAGAAGACAGCTAAAATGGCTAAAGTTAAAATTTCCATGATTCAGGTAGAAATCCTTTAAATCTTTCCTTAGGAGTGAACAGAATGAGACTTTCAGGCAAAGCTGGTTAATGTTCTTCAGAGTGGTTGCATATGTATTTCAAGAAAAAACAGATTTCCTGATTATTTAATTTATTACCGTTAATCTTACTGCAAAGAAGACTGCCTTGGGTGACAAAACAAGTTGGTTATCCTGAAGGACTAAACAAATCCAAATGATGGGGAAGAACAGAGGATGTTATTTCCTTCTAGGTGGCCAGCTATACATAAGGAACTGTTTTCTGTTCTTAGTCAATGGATTTGCAGCCACTTAGTCTAAAACCAACTGACTGAAAGCAAACCACAGTGTTATTAAATTTAATTGTCCACAATTGCCAACAATTCAAACACACCGAGGATAGAAATTGTAACTCTTGGTGAAGCAAATGATCAGTTTTATTCCATCTAGTTACTTCATTTAAGTTGATAAATGCAGGTAATAGCATGTTGACTTGCAAGGTAGTATTTACATTAGTGTTCCCAGCTGGCATGATTGCACTCAGGATAAAACTGGACTTTGATTGGACTTATGTGTATCAGCCAAAATGTGCCAAATTGATATTTTGCCATTATTTTAACATGCTTTGTGTATATGGGATAGGCACATATAAGAATGATAACCTGATTTATTCCTCCTTCTTACTAAAAAGGATAATGCAAGAGTGTATATTGACCAAAGTAAACCCTCAGTATTCATGAGCTCATCTGTTAATAACCACAGGGTATAAATGATTGACACTTGAATGGAAGTGAAGTATGAATGAAGTAAAGGAATGAAATTTGTGTGACATGATATAAAGTGTGTGTGTATGTGCGTGCATGCGTGCGTGCGTGCGTGCCATAGAAAGAGAAGGGAGGAAGGGACATTAGAAAAAAAATGAAAGTATGTAATAGAACTGAAACATGGTGATCCAGTCTTGGGAAATGTGATATCGAATACATGCATGGAAGTGAAGGTCTAAGGTTAAGTATGAGTCAAAGAGTTAAAATGTTTACCAGAAAGTATGAACTGGTGCCACATGCTTGCAGTTGCCTATGAAACTAGTTGTGGGTTCATAATTTATAGGCTGGTGACAGTTGCATGCGGCTTTTCATTATTATCTGTGAATGGTAATAACAAAAGAACTGGAGATGAGATTTGGGGGAAATTATGCAACATTTTGAATGATTACAAATAAATAAATGGAATGAGTTTAATAAAATTCTGGCTAAAGATGTAACAGATGACTTTGAGCAAGATTTGGAAAGAGCAATCCGTGGAGAGAAATTGTACAGATCAGAGACATGTATGCATGTCAGGAGTGTGTTTATGTTTCTGAATTTAGAGAAAATCAGCTATATAGTAAAGAAAGGGGACAATATTCTGAATCACACTGCACATCCAACAAACAGCTCATTGGGATTCATACACTACAACAATATATTTTATGCATGCTCAGAACCCAAATATTTGTCAACCCTTTCAGGTATTCCAGACCAGAAAACCAACTTTATATATTCTATTTTTATTATAAAGTTACAGTAACAGATAGTTGCAAGTATGAATGCACCTCTCCTATCTCTGGCTTTACATTCCAGAAAAATAGGGAGGATCAATCCTGAAACACTTTCTCAAATTCCATTCCTGCTTTGGACTCAGATTTTATTTATCCCCCTTCAGTCTAGGCTGCAGCTCTTCCTCTTGTTTCTCAAGGTTATTTCTCAAGGTTATTCTCAAAATTACAGCATTACATACAACTCAGCTTTTTATCTGAATAAAATAGCACAACTAAGAATTGTATGTGTAGATTTGATTGAGGTAAATTGCAGGGTGATGCAGAAATATGAATTGCATTTTCTTTTAGTTTTACTATTTTATTACCTATGGTCTTATTAATCTCTTGTATTTTGCATTCTGGTATGTCATCACAGCTAAGTTTATAAGTTACACAAAACATATGATAAAGTGAATTGACTTAAATCACAGATGTTTTGCATTAATATGGATGGATAATATTGAAGGTTGTCTTATTAATTCAATAAGAACAGTATAAGGTAGATTAAAACACATAAGAATAATATTAGTGAATAATTCCACAGTGACAAAAATGTTATTCCATGCTTTTTCAATGTATTGATGGATACAGGATACTTAGGATAATGGTAAAGGAGTATTGGTCAGGGAATGCATGTATTTATTTGTTTATTTTTAAATTTCTATGCTGCCAATCTGTTACAGCAATTCTGGATAGCTTGCAATATGATAAAAAGGTAAAAGAAGAAATACAAAATGATTACAATTAAGAGGGTTGAATATGAAAGTAAAAACCAACAGGACGGGCAACATGGGGAAGAGCAACCCCCAATGTAGCATGCCCTTATCAGAGTACCAGGACAAACAGCATGTCAAGGTTTTCTGGCTCTTCTGGAAGGCCAGGAATGTGGGGGTGACTTCACCTCCAGAAGGAAAATATTCCAGAGGGGGGAGGGGGCAAAAAAGGCTTTTCTCCTGGACCTGCCAGCCAAATGGTATAGGATCTAAAGTAGGACTTTTCCACTGGAGAGAAGAACGAGTGGGACAGGTTAGTCTCATTGGGATGAGATGGCTTCTCAGACAGCCTGAATGTACTCTGTATTGATTTGCAGATTATGCCATATGGTTTTCTGAGAACCAAGAAGAAACTGGACAGCCCTTTGTCCAGAATGGTGTAGGGTCTTCTCCTTGAGCAGGGTGTTGGACTACAACACCTCCAAGATTCCTTCCAACCCTATTATTCTATGTCCTTTGATTTCCAGCAAAGAAATAAAAAAGAAAGAATGGATAGATTTTGAAAGATTGTGGACTAAATACAAAAGTGACCAGTACCAAAGAAGTAAGTTGAGAAAATTTGATTTTATAAAGAAAATGAATACCAAACAAATTGCAAAACATATGTGTGAAGGCAGAATGAAGAGAATGAAAAAAAGGGAAAGACAAAAAATTGTAGTTGCATGGTGAGAACTTCACAAAGGAGACATCTAGGACAAAAAGCAGTGTGTGAGTTGGTGGAAGAATGTTTTCAGATAAAAAATATTAATAGATATAAGAAAAGTTGAATTTAGATTTTTTTTCACTTATGTAGCTAGATTTCATTTCTTTTACTTATCTCCAGCTTTCAATTTTTTGTTTAGTATTACTTTGTTTCTGCAGTTTGTATAACATTGTTTAACCCCACCCTAAAGAGAATATTCAATAGATTTGTATGAATATCTGTGATAAGGAAAGTCCAATATATCTAGCCCCTCAATGGATTATTTCTATGGGGAAAGATTTAAAAAAATAATACTAGCTAGCTTCCATCCCATCCAGAGTCCCATGGGAGCAAAACATCAAAATGCACTTTCATAAGGATTCACAAGGATTATTTATTGTAATTCTTAATCCCAATTCTCATGTAGCCCAGCCAGCAACATCTGAGCCATATATGCTCCAACACTGGTTGATACATACCAAGCAGATCATTTATGAACATTGTATTGGTTTTTGAATAGAAGTTGAAAAGGAAATTCTTACTATAATTTTTTGCCTGTCAATTTATGCATTTGTTCCTTTGTTGTAAAATCTTTTTAGGTAGTAGTTGCTCTATTCTATGTATCTAACAGATTTAAGTGCATTATAAGAAAAAAAATGACCACCTTTTGTTCCTGTATCCTTGGTAACTGACAGTGCCATTTCCTCTATACTTTTCAGGTAACCTAATATTTCAACAAATATTTTTTTTTTAAAAAAAAGGAGTTTCTGCATTAGTTTATTCTAAAACATTTTTGCAAGCATTATTTCTGGTAGCATGAAGTTAATCAAGTCTCCATATGCTATAAACAAAGTTCTATCTTTCTCCTTAACCAAGGGCATAATTCTCCATTTGTGAGTCAGTTTTTTCCCCCTTTTGCTGAACTGTCAGAACAATAGATAGCTTTAGTGAACTGAAACTGACTCTCATATTCTCAGCTTCATTTACTGGAAAAAACAAAACACACACAAAAAAACAGTATTGTGCATATGCCATGGAAGAGTATGTTTTAATCTTGTTACACTTCTTGCATGTTAAGTGTAAAACAGTTACTCGTAATCTAATCTTAGACAGAATGCAGCTGGAGTGAGTAGTTAAATGAAATTTATCTGCAAAACAACATCACACTAGGCTGTGAGGGTTATTTGGCATATTTTTATTACAAACACAAGTGTTGCTGCTTCCAAATTCACAACTTATTTAATTTTGAGAGACAGACAGATATCTCCAGATGTAGAGATGCATACATGAATATACACACAAAAATGTACAGGGAGCAAAAAAAAAATCTCTAAAACTGTAAAAGCCCTTGGTATATGTTCCTCATTAACTATAGCAAAAGGTGAGTCAAACCTAATAGTTTGTTCTACATAAAAACAGAATTTACTTTTAGTATCAGGTGTATCTGTGGTAGGATCTGGAGAAAGTGCTCAATTGAAGACCTGAGAGTGAAAAATGGACTGTTCATAGCTAAGAATTCATGGAGACAATTGGATACAAAGGCATGTACACAAAATTGAGAACTTTAAATTCACTTTGAAAGCAACTGATAATCAGTGCAGCTATTTCAGTTTAGAAGTTAAGTGGCTCTTTGGAAAGTTTGTGAAACTCAAGGCAAGCAATAGGATACTTTGTAGTATGAGCTCTGCCACCTATGTACCTGTGCAGCTCCTAGCATCTTCGGAGAGCCAGATGAATTGAATGTGGCTTCCATTAGCCTTGAAAGAGGTGATGATGTGTTCCTTTTTGGAAAAGGTGTCTTTTTTGACAATTTCCATCTTGTCTCTATCTTTTCTTTTTAGGGAATATTGCTGACACAGTGGTAGGGAATGAACTTCAGAGGATTCTAGAGCAAGGGCATAGGATGTAAACAGCATGGGACATTCTAATAGAGGACCTTTGCTGGGACCTGGCTGAAGGGAACTTAATCTTCCAGGTTATTGCACCTTTTGGCATTATGCAATAGCAGCAACCATAGTATCTTCTCAATTACCACCAAGATATGAAGACTGGAACCATTATTTTTGGTGGGTCTGCTTCTACATGAGTAGGCAGTTCCAGTTATAATTAAATGGGAAAAGTGACTAAGTCTGAGACTTCAGTCCAATGAAGTACTATAGAGCTGGGTTTCCTCTTGCATTTAAAATTATTTAATGTTTATAAGCAATAGCACTTAGACTTATATAACACTTCATAGTGCTTTACACCCCCTTCTAAACACAGTCAGCATATTGCCCCCAACAATTTGGCTCCTCATTTTACTGACCTCAGAAGGATGGAAAGCTGAGTCAACTTTGAGCCAGTGAGAACTGAACTGCTGGAAGTCGCCAGAATTAGCCTGCAATACTGCATTCTAAGCACTGTTCTACCACAGCTCGTAAGGAACTGCCAACAGAAGGTATCAGTCAGTATGAAGTTAAATGTCATTAGTAATGGGTGCCACTCAATTATACCTCAACATATCAAAATGCACTGGTGATGCTATGGAAGTTTTGATTTTTGTCTGGAGGCTGTCAGGAAATGTAGGCAACGAGATGCTATTCATACATAACAAATTTGGCTCTCCAGGAACACCTGCCTGAGTTGGTCTAGATAGGACCATGTTCCCCAGAAGGAATAGTCATGATTTGGGGGTCCTCCTGGTATCCTTTTGCTCAAACAGCTTGGGGAAGTTCATGTTCCCAGTTTCAAAAGATGCAGTGATTATAGCATCACTTAGACAAGAAGTCTTAAAGATGGCAATTTATATTTTTTTATATCCAAGTTTTTTATTAATTTTCCAATATTGCATTTACATATTTGAAAAGTAGCGTGGCGGTTGAGCATCATGATTCCATTACATTTAAATATCATCAGTACAAATCTCAAAGTATTACAACAACAAAATTCCCTCTCTTTCCCCCATAAGATCTACTATCATATTCAGATCAATACAGTTCTTATTCTATCAATCAAACAAAAAATACCTTTCTAATATTCATTAATAATCTTCAGTCTATACATATCTTAATTAATTTGACATTCCATCTTTTAGACAATAACCTAATAAATTTTTCTTAACTTTAATTTTGCATTAATATTTAAATTTAACGTTTAATCTTTATCATTTCCAGATTTTAAATGATCCCAGTTTCTCAGTCTCCTATTGAGATATTTACGGCTAATAATTTTCTTTTCCTTTTTTCTACTTCTTTCCTTTCTTCCTTTTCAGAAAAAGAGAAAAATAATTAAATAGACCATCAACATTTATATCACAAGATAATATACAAATTTAATTATTAGTATTTATACTTCTAAGTTTTATTTAACGTGTATCTCAACTCATGACAATATCTTAAATTCAAATCTTAGTTATCTATAAACATTCAAACTTTTAGCAAATCAGTAACCTGGTAATTGATTTTCCCTTAATATTTTAATTTAACATTTAATATTTATCTTTTTTCCAAATTTTAATTAAACACGATTCCTTTGTCAAATTCCACATATGATCTAATATTTAAAATACAGACCTTATATGTAAAATCTATCATATATCTTAACAAACTAATAAGACAATATAATATTCTTATTTCAATATTTATATTTCTAGATTTTATAAAACCAATTTTTTATCTCAAATCATTACAATATCTTATATTCAAAATACATATTCTATCCATTTAAATATATTCTATTTTAGATCTCATACATAGATCAAAACCCCAATCCCTTTCAATCTAATTCTAGCTTTTTTCCTCTGCCAAATCATCTTTCGTATCTTCGCTTTTAAATAATCAAAAAGATCTCCTTGTATTGTTGTAACTATTGTTTGATATTGGTAAAGGTGTTCAGTTGTTGTTTTCTTAAGAAGGCTAGCTGGTTTGACAGGTCGTCTCTTTATTTTTCCAGTTCGATGCAGTTGTCCGAAAGTATTTATCTTGTCTTTCATCTGTTTTTCTTTTTTGTCTTCAAATTCCTTCTGGTTTATAAGGAAAGTCCTTTCCTTGTTCTCTATTATCAGTTTCCTTCCCATGTTTTCCACAGTTTGTATTTGTTGAGTATCTAAATCTTCTGTCATAACATTTGGTTGTTTCCCCTTTTCTATAGAATTCTATATAGATGATTCTTTAGTTGAAGTCATAGTTTGAGCTTGCATACGGAGAGTTTGGATAATTGCTTTTAACATATAAAGAATTTGTTCCTGTACTTCCTCTGTGTGAGAAATCCATTCCTGTTCTTCTTCCACTGTCATATATTAGACTAAATAAAGAACTTACAATCAGAAAGTCCACCAAGTAAAAAGCTGAGCTGAGTTTCTTGCAGCTGGTGCTTCAAGGTTACTTTGTATCTTATTTGTTTTTAAGGCAATCAACAAGTCTTTCTTAAAGAATAGCAGGTTACAGTCTCAAATTTAGCCAGCAAATGTCATCTCAGAGTTAGTTAGATCTTTTCAGTTTTCTTTTCCCCCTCTATTGTAAGGGGGAGAAAAAGAACCCAAATCTTCAATAATAGTTAGAGTAAAAATCAGAGAAGAAGAAAAAATAGAGAACATAAAGTTACAAGCCTTATAATCCACCAGTTTTAAAAAATAGAATTCCAATTAGGATCCCAGTATTTTTCCCAATGTTTTAAACTCCCAAGTAGTTGATAACCACTGTTTCTGGAGGGAGGGCTAAAATCCCCCTTCCCTCACCACATGGGGGAAAGTACTTTAGCAGCTTATGCAGGTAATTAAGTAATTAGGATGTAAGAGAGGCAGATCTCACCCAATCCTTCCCACGCTGCTTTGAAGTTGCCAGATGTTAATGTGACTTCGGCTGTTAGCAGCCTAGGGACGAGCCATATTTCTATGGCCGGTCCTTTTGTCCGCTGGTTTGGAGGAAATGCCAGGTCTTCAGGAAAGTTGCTGCTCTCCTGCAATCCAGCAAAAGCCCCTCCTTGCTGGTCGCCTCTCCGGGGCGATTTTCGGCCCTTTTCAGGGCTCCCCCCAGTGATGCAAAACTGAACGGGGGAGAAAGAGCAGATCTTCCAACCATCCATGGTGGCTGCGTGATGAAACCGGAAGTCAAGATGGCAATTTATAGCCTGACTATCATACCACATGCAATGTTCTGTATGCTGCAGCCTTTAAAAATAAGGTAGAAGCTGAAGTAGGTTGATAATACAGAAGACAGATTGCTAGCACAGGAGACTCACACAGTTATTCCTAGTCTGTAGTAGCTGCACTAGTCACCAGAACCAATTCTAAATGCAAGTTTTTACCTCTAAAACAGTTGACAATAATTCAAACCTGATGCTTTTTGCACACAAAACATGTACCTGACTGGTAACTGTAATTATTTTGCATACCAGTTCTAAAAGTTGGCTTCTTGATCTAAAGCAATGTCAAGGAAACCAGAACAAGCATATGCAAAGCTAAAATTCCAACACTAATACCACTGTTATCAAGGGGAGGAGGAGGAGGAGGAGGAGGAGGAGGAGGAGGAGGAGGAGGTGGAGGTGGTAGTGGTATTGTTTGGTTATGTGAACTCAATTCACACTTCACAAAAAACATCAAGAACTGGTCCAATTAGAATCAAGTGCTTTACTTCAGTGAGCTAATAAGAAATTTGGTATCCCAATTTCTCCCACCATTTCCCTGATGAACTTTCAGCTATGTACTTTTTTACATGAAGAGAGTATGTGGACTGGCACAGGAAATACTGAAGAAAAATACTCCAAAAATATCTGATATGTGCAGATATGTGTGTCCTACTGATATTGATTATTGGGTGATATTATGTTGTGCCCTAATAACACTTCTTAAGAAATGTGTTGAAGCTCAGTGATTAGAGTGTTCTTAGACACTGTAATGTAATTCACACAAGCAGACTTATTAAATTGTGGAGCTTACTTTTGTTATTTGTAATAAGAGACCTGGCTAACTTGCTTGAGTGAGCTACTTTGTACTAGAGTACTAAAAATACTTTTTACATCAATTGCCTTTATTTAGTATCCTATTATGATTTATGTTTTCTTATTTAGTATCCTATGACTATCACTGAGTTTGTATCTTATGATTTATGATGATTGTATTTTATGATCATGATCATGATTTATTACTTGCATTGTACACTGAGGGCTTGTGTACCAGAGACAAATTCCTTGTGTGTTCAATCACACTCGGCCAATAAAGAATTCTATTCTAGTTTTTAAAAAATTTGCCACTACCAGGCTATTTTCACTTCTTCTTGTTGTTATTATTGTCCACCACATGCCGTTTGTACAAAAAATAAACTGAGAGAAATGAATGTTCCATATTAAAATTAATGAAGGACAGGTTATTTATTTTTATATAAAATTTATTTATTGCTCATCTCATGGTTTAGGTGACTCAGAGCAACTTACATCAAAATAAGACAAACATTCAATGATTATAAATGTAAACATGAATTAAAATTAGAAGAATCAAAACAAATGGGTGGGGACACCAATACTAACAGTACTGGATTCTTTGGATTCTACAATAGTAAACCTTTTATCTCCCCACCTCCTATCATTTGTCAGAATAGTTGATGTTTTAGGCTGCACAAAAATATGTGCAGGTCCACATGAGCATGCAAAGAGGAAAACATGCTGTCACTGATATCTCAGTAAGCTGCTAACCAAGCATGAAAATGAAAATATTCATGCATACATAAATAGTGTGTCATCCAAATCAGCACCCATATAAAATTGTGCTCCCTGTGAAGAACTTGAAGGGCACTATCAAGAGTTCTCATCTACATAAATCTGCTTTAAGCCATTTCTGGGATCAGAACTGATTTCAAACAAAAACAGCCAAATAACAGCCAAACATTGTTGGAGGTTATTACATTATAGTGTTGATCTTTTAATTTCACCCTATTCCATTTTCAGAGTTCTGTGAGGGAGCATGCGTTTAACCATGAATAGCTTGCAAACCAAAATGAGTTCATTAGAGTTGGCCAAATTTGGTCATGCTCGTATTCTGCTGACTCATCTACAAAGAAAGGTGTTTCACTAATAAACTATTTATTCTGCTGACTCACCTACAAAGAGAGGTGTTTCACTAATAAAACATTGCGTATTTCTGTCATATGACCTTTGGGCAGGAATAAGAAAAGAAAAAGAGAAAAATGCATGTGACCCTATCTACTGTTCCCACTAGGCTTCCTGGCTACAATCCGGGCCTTGTCCAGGTTATGGCCAAAAAAGACAGACATAAGAAAACATGGAACTTAGATTCCATCATTGAAATCTATCATATCCATTATCCTGGTTGGATTACTGCAACAATCTCTATATGGGGTTACCCTTGAAGAATATTCAGAAGCTACTATTGGTACAGAACACAGTGGCACAGACAGTTCTGGAGATCCCTCGGGTAGCACATGTAACAATGGCTGCACTGGTTGCCATTTTTGCTTCCAGGTCCAGTTCAAGGTGTTGGTCATCACCTTAAAGCCTTCTATGGCCAGGCTCCAGGCTATCTGAGGTCTTACCCTGATAGAACTAGTCTTCCTCACTCATTCCAACAGAAAGGACCTACTTCGGATCCCATCTGCCAAAGAATTTCATCTGGCGGGGTCCAGGAAAGGAGCCTTTTCTGTTGCGGCCCCTGCCCTCTCTGTAATATTCTCCTTTTGGAGTGAAGTTTGCCCCACACTCCTGGCCTTTTGGAAGAGGCTGAAAACTTGGTTCTGTCCCTTGGTCTGGGCCCAACTAGGGCTTTCTAAATTATAGGATGGCTGACTGGGTAGAGAGGATCCCCACTTAAATAGCTTTTCTATTTAATTCTTCTAATTTCAATGATCTATAGTACTTTTTAACTTTTTGTTATACTGTAAGCCACTCAGAGTCACTATATCGGTGACATGGGCAGCATAAAAATTAAATAAATAAATAAATAAATTGTGGCTGCTGTCTTTTCTACTATACTTTGTGTACAGCTGTGGCCTTGCCCTTTAAAGTTCATTCCTAAGCAGGTGTGTTGTAGTTTTAAATGAATAGGAAAGAGAAAATGTAGGAAGGAAGGAAGGAAGGAAGGAAGGAAGGAAGGAAGGAAGGAAGGAAGGAAGGAAGGAAGGAAGGAAGGAAGGAAGGAAGGAAGGAAGGATATCATAACATGGCTCCAGAAATTATGGAGGGGGATTGCCACCATCTAGTGGTTATCTAGATTTTTGTACCCCAGCTATGGTAGCCCTAATTTTAAGATGCCAAATAAAGAGTACAAATGGCACAGTGGTAACTGAAGCTGTATTCATAATGAGACAAGAGAAAGATGATGCTGAAAATTTCCAGCAGAGTAAATAAGGAAGTCCTAGCTACTTGATTGATTAGAGCTAGAGTACGAATATACATAGCAAAATACAAAATTTCCTATGACTGAAGAATCAACATGTCTGATCCTTTGCAATAATAGTGCACTGTTTTAAATTGTGTTCAGAAATTAACTCTGTATAATTTACAGCTTTAAGCTGATTGCTTTTCTAATTAAAACCTTGAGACCCAATTCAGAGAGACCATGATAACAAACTGTAGGAACAGTAGAAAAAATAATCAATATTTTTGAAAATGTTTTAAATAACAAATTGTATAGTGTTATACTAGGCACATAATTTATTTGTACACTTTACTGCTATAAGCTAAGATCTGAGGCTAAACTTAAACTTAAATGAAAAATGAAAGCAGTAAGAATCAACTGAGCCTTTGAAAAGGAAGCATCACTACTTTACCATGGCACATACCTGTCTTGATTTAATAATCCTGCCAGGAAAAGAGCTGGAACAGAAACAATGAGGCAAGAATTCAGAAATACTGTCAGCCAATCAGTATTTCCATAGCCAAAGGCTAAAGTCACAATCTACATTTACTTATTTTTGGAAAGATACTGATGTGTCACTGACAGAAGCAAAACCTTGGGGCATGCATATTATCAGCTAGGGATTCTGTTGACTTTGATGGCTGTGGATGAGATATTTCATGGGAAGAATTCCAGTTTTGTAGAGTTAAAGGGGGAGGATTACTGTATCTCATTAATCATTTTTATTGTTGTTTAATATTTGTTTTAGGAATAGTGCATGAAGGTCTTAAACAAGATTAAGCTTCCATTATGGTAAATGCCATCCAAATGCACTTAGAAGAGAGTCACTACTGTAAAAATCTGTTGCACTCTCACAAAAAAAAGTTAAGGAAGTATAAGAGGAACCAGAACTAGCAGTCAAACATATAACAAAAATAAAGTGTAGTTTGGTGAGAGGGAGGGAGGGAGGAGGAAAGAAAGGAAGGAAGGAAGGAAGGAAGGAAGGAAGGAAGGAAGGAAGGAAGGAAGGAAGGAAGGAAGGAAGGAAGGAAGGAAGGAAGGAAGGAAGGAAGGAAGGAAGGAAGGAAAGATCTCGGATCTTCTGACATTTGCATTGCATACTCTACCTTTGAATCCTAAGGCTGGCATTCATAACTGAATTAAGGTTTCTTTTTTGTCTCCAAGAAATTAAATTGTGAACAAGATCTAATGAGTGGTTTTGAATTTACCCTGACCATTCCCAAATGTGAAAAGTAGGAGTTAGAATTAAAGATAAATTTGTTTTATTTATTGCTGAAGTAGCAACAGTCAGCAATCTTGATTAGGTTGCATTAAGGCCACTGAAATAGCTTGAGAAAAGCACACAAAAGTTGCACAGATTTTAATGGGATGTAAAGAATTGACCAACATAAAAATATAAAAGCCATACTACTATCAGGTCATGGTCTATTCACCCCAACTTTCTGGATCAGGTAGTAGCAAGCCAATATTTCATTATGCTTACATTGACAAGAAGACAATATTTTTCATTCATATCGTACTATCCATGACTCTTGAAGAAGGAATAGCTGTTAAATGTAGGATAGCTTTGTCCTCCACTCCTTTATTTGGTTTCCTTTTAAAACCATCTAAACTAGTGGTCAGCACCATATCATAACTTTTACAGAGTATTTCTTATTTTCCTCCTGAGTTTTTTTTAATAATCCAAGCATAGTATTTACCTTTTTAAATAGTTGCATGAAGATTCTTTTCCTGACCATGCATAGCGAGCTCATTTCCCATTAATATATATTTGAAACCTGGATATTTTATGCCAATGTGCAAAATTTCAGGCTTACACTGTTCTACATTTGCTATTTTGCTGTTCATTCATCCAGTTTGGAAAGATCTTTTGGGGGCTTGAACAGTTGAACATCATCCGCCAACTTGATTATTTGACTGCTGATCTATAACTTCAAAATGTTTTAAGAATAGAGGGAACCCCACTCTGAATGTTTTTCAAATTATTCCAGCTGTTTGTTCTTTCTTCTTTAGAAATACATGTGTTTTCCTATCCTTTGCTACTGACTTTGATCTCAAATCTTGAGGAAGAGACTTTTTCCAAGAATAGTAACTTTCCACTACTCATTTCAATTGGATATATTTGGTAGATTAAAGCATCTTATTAGAGATGGCTTCTTAAAATGGGCTAATTTAGCATTCAGTTACTTAATGCAATTTTCACCCAGTTTCCCCCAGTTTCAAGTCACATCTAAGTATTAACTGAGGGGATCCAAAGTTTAAAATAACCCTTTTAGATCATAAGGTACATCTGCTTATCTTGGGTGCATGTCTGCATTATTTGGTCATGCATGTTAGTTATATCCAGAAGGATAGGCATAATTCAGCTGTCACATTCATCAACAGATGCTTTAATCTTTCATTTACATTTCAGCATTTAGCTTTGTCTCAACATTAGAACCTTGTTTACAATATCTCCTATTTTGGAAAACAAGAAAATTTGTTTCAATGCTCTAGCTCTCTTTAATGCTCATCCCAATTTAAAAAATGTTTGCTTATATGGAATTGACCATTTTTTTCTCTTTTGGAGGGAGGGAGCAGGACCAGTAACTACATTTGGAAATTCTCTGGACAAAACAGCTACAATGGGTAGCAAATCTAAAGTTGTTTCCTGTCTAGATTTTTTTTTTAAAAAAAGCTTTATTAATTTTTAAGAATTACAATCTTTAGAGCTTAGTAAACAACATGTTCAAATTCAAGTGTTGGTTATGACCTATAAAGCCCTACATGGCATCGGACCAGGTTACTTACGGGACCGTCTGCTGCCCCATGAATCCCAGCGGCCGGTTAGGGCCCACAGAGTCGGCCTTCTCCAGGTCCTGTCAGCCAGACAGTGTCACCTGGTGGGGCCTAGGGGAAGAGCCTTCTCTGTTGCGGCCCCGGCCCTCTGGAACCAACTTCCCCCGGAGATCCATGTCGCCCCCACCCTCTCCGCCTTTCATAAATTACTTAAAACACACCTCTGCCGGCAGGCTTGGGGCAGTTAATATCTTGCCCCTAGCCAGTGTATGTCTGTGTGTATGTTGAATGATTGGTTTTTCTTTTAAATTAGGGGTTTTTATATATATGTATTTCTAATTGTTGATTTCTATTATGTTGTGAGCCGCCCTGAGTTCTCCGGAATAGGGTGGCATAGAAGTCAAATAAATAAATAAATAAATAAATAAATGTTATCTGGGTTCACATATTTAACATTAACGTCTTCAATATAAGTCTATTCAGTACTGGACAATCCAGTATTTTTCCCTAATTCTCCTTTCTTCTCCATATTTTTCCATTTTTCCATATTGCCAGCTGTTCTCCCTGAGGCTAGGAATCACCAAGCAAGCAGGAAGCTAGTTATAGTGCTGTATTCAGATCCACCACTAGATGTCATTCAAAATCCATTTTCCATTCTTAAAACAAAGGACTGATTTCTTATGTTTCACCTCAATGTTTTTTTTTCAAAGAGAAAATCTTAACAATTATCTCAGTTCTCAAATTTCAAAATTATAGCTTTATGTTAGTTCCACTTCAATATTGTGTATTTCTGTCCCCCATAGAAATTAAAATGCTGCTTCTGTTCACATTCGGAGGTTTTTAGTTTCTTGGGAGCCTTTCCCAGGAAATTCAGCTGTAAAATAGTAAATAAAGGATCAATATTCTCACCCAGTTCCAAACATGCTATTTACGATGTGTTAATTGGTGCTTTTCTTCTTTGGTTGTCAGCAACTAATGGCTGGCCATAGGAATGTAGCCAGTCTTTCCCCTGCCAGTTTGGAGAGCTTTTCTAAGATTGAATGGAAAGACCGCTGTCTCTCCGTGATCGACGAGACACTTCTTCATCGTCTCTTCAGGGTGACTTTAGACCCTTTTTAGGGTCCCCAGCAGGGCAAAATCAGGGAGAGTCCTGCCTTCCTGCATCTGTCGCCGCGATGCAAAACTGGAAATCATTGCTCTCCAGATTTTAATCTGTCATTGACAGATTGCCATTTAGGCAAGAATGTCCACAGGATATGGTTAAAAAAACACTGGCCATGGCAATGTGATTGCATTTCCTGGTTTTGATATATGCCCTTTCAAATCAAGGTAAGCCTTTGGAGACTTTCAGAATCCCGGAACAAAGAGACCAGTTTTAGATCTAGGAGAGAAGACATTGAGGCAACCACAGAGAAAACCAGGCTTTTGGCCCTCATCCCTTTCATTTTTCACAATGATGAGACTTTGAGCCATCCATCCCTCAATATTCTTATAGGACAGAGAGAATCCTTTTCAATCAGGTATCTCTGATGTAACTCCACACATTCAGGTATTTATAGGCAGTTGTCTCTTGCTTTCCTCTTTCTAAAGTCCCAGTACTCCTTTGTTTTGGGGTTGTTGTTGTTGTTTTTTTTTTTTGTCTTTTTTTTCCCCAACAGGTGAACACATTTCCGAACGAAGCACTGTAGTGAAACTGCCTCCTGCTGTATTTTCTGGAAATGCCTTTGAGCCTTATATGGAGTTAACTTAATAGAAGCCCTAGAAACTAATACCTTGCTTTAGTTCTAGCCCAGTTTTCCCCATTTAATACACTACAATTAAAATAAACATTAGAAAATTAAGAATGTAGGGCAGAGAGTATCTGTGAATATCATGTTTTGTATCTATGCTTCGGTCACTCTCTTTCTTTTCCATTTATTTACTATCTTATTCATTATCAAAATTTAGACTACATGCATCTCAGGATATTTGCAATGCTACCATGTATAGAATGTGGATCCTATGAACTTGGCACAGAAATTGTTTGAAGTAGTTTCCTTCTTCAATATCTCCCAGCTTCCTGATGCATTTTTATTTCCATGCAAAATTATTTTCATGACAATGGTTTTAATTCTGCTTTAGCAGCTTCAAAGAATGGAAGAGCTTAATGTAACATAGCACAAAGTAACCTTCTACACTCATCTTTCCTGTGCGAATATATTTTTAAAAAATTGAATAATTATATCTGACATTATATAAAATATTTTCAGAAATAAAAAAGCACTTAATAAACTGATGGGAATTCCCCCTCCCCTTCTCATTAATTTTCAGATGATACAATATATGCCTCAGTGAACTTCTTAAATTTCTTTTCTCCTACGGATTAAATAAATCCTCTAAATCCTTCAGCTACAAGCTAAATTGCACCAATTATTTAAACTGTCATAAAGTTCTGATTGTCTATAGTAGTTCTCTGATTCAGCATTGATGTAACTAAAACAAACACTTGTTAAGAGAAAACATCCCATTCTTCCCAAGTGTGGTGGGATCTTGAGGAAGGAATCAAGAGGGGTCCAAGTCTAGAGTCTTTTCACCACAGTAAGTGGCACAAGCTGAACTTCCTCCAGAATCCTTGAAGCTTTATCTTGGCATTCCTAAGGGAATGCACTGAGTCTGGAAACATCCTTGTAACATAGCTGAGGAGCAATAAAACTACTGTTGAGATTTTTCACAAGTAGTTCTGGTTGCATTCACCTAACACAAACATGGCTTTTTCAGCATCCTATCTTGCCCTTGATAAACTCAGGATAGATTTGGTGGCTAATATAAAGCAATCAAAGCTCTTACATAGAAGCCATTATGAAATGTAAAAACATAATATTAAAATGATGATAAAATGGCTAGTTAGTGTTAGGTCCTGCCTCAACTACAAGAAACATGGTCTCCAAGAAAGCATAACTCTTGAAACAAGCATTGTTTCCAAAGGAACTTTTATTGAGAGATAGTGATAGCAAGAGAGCAAAGCAAGATCTAAAGTTTTCCCGCACAAATTTCTACATTAAAACTTTCATTTCACAAAACCCCACCCAGAGTCCCAACTGTCCAGTTTGTGTCCAGCCAATCCACAGGTGCGAAGTTGTTATGGAAACTGGAGCTAATAAGGGACAGTTCCCAGATGCTTAACTGGATCTTGCAACGGAGTGGAGGTAAGGCAGATGGTCCCTGGCACATTCCATTCCCCATTTCAGACCCAAAGAGATACATCAAAGTTGAGGAAGAACAAAATAGAGGAAATATATCCACAAGACCCCCTCCCAGGAGAGAAAGCCTCCCCCCTCCATCTAGAATGGCAGAGCCCCAAAAAGAAACATTGAAGGAGTTTCTGACAGTGTATTATCATGATCTCTAACTTTCCTCCTGAAATTCAAAGAAATGAACATGGTTTTATTCTACTGCTATTTTTTCATCACGAACTCCATGGAATGACTAACCCAAATTTGCCTAGCAAGTTTTATAATGAAAGGGCTTCTCCAGTTGTCAACATAATTATTCAAAATGGGGAAATTACTGGATGGAGTTCAGCTCCTGATGACTAGATGGAGATCAGTCAAAGTTAGTGTAGTGTCTCAATCTTATTGAGACAAAATTCTCCCATTAAAAATTATGGAAATCAGAGTAAGATATATCTACTCCTTAATTATCATCTAATCAGACCATTGACCAGCAAGCTTTTCTTTATTCCATTTAAATTTGCTGTGGAAAAATCAGCTAACCATTTCAAGTTAGTCAATCACTAACTTATATTCAGCAATATAAAATGCTTCTACACCATTCAGTGTAAACAAGGTTATGCCCATTGTTTGTGCTGGATGAAAATAATGAGTAATATATATGATGTGTGGAGGACTACCAGACTGAGGGAGTCTGCTTTACATGTGCATTGTTATTAAAATGGTATGTCACAGAGAAGAGGGAGTCAAGCACAATGATATTTTTGCAAATCAGATAAATTAAACACATTCTCCCTCAATAATGATCTCAGTTTAACCAATGAAAGCCTTGGTGAGCTACTAAGCCACATACATTTCCTAAATATTCTATCAATCTGAAGAAAATATTTCTTTGATATCAACACTGGAATACCTCTAAGGACATAAGTCAGACAGGAGACAATATTCATTTTATTAACATTAATTTTAACCCACAGACATAATGGTGTCCTAATTGATCTATTTACATTTAATCCAATCTAAAAGTTTTGACATATTTCTACATATTTAGAAGTATCATTAGAATATAAACTCCCAAGTATTTATATAGTCAATGGAAATCACAAAACTGAATTCTTTGCATAAGTATGTTGATATGGTAGAGCCTAAAGGAAATAAGATTTTTTTCCAGTTAATTTAATAGCCAGATTACTTTCCAAAATATTGTGCTTCCTGTATAAAATTAGACAAGAAATAAAGTACTTATACAAAATGGCCACATTATCGTCCTGTAAAAATAATTTGTACTCACATACCAACAACAATACTAATGATATCTGAGGGTTGCTTTATAATAACAGCTAAAGGTTCAAGGGTTCTTGATCCTTGTCTAGTTGACCTCATACTGTCAGAACAAATCTTAGCCAGTCCCAGCCTACATATGTCCCCTGCATTTTCAATAGTATCACAGATGCAGACAATCGTAATTTGTTGGATCAAGAGGAAATGGTGGGAAGATTTTGATTCCTTATTTTATTCCTTGATGTTAAAATATCAGTCTTGCATAAGCATGATATTATAAACATCAGCAATATTAGCAGGTCAAGAATATATAATTCACTCTGGGGAGATAATGAAGAGATAATTGTGGCTTCTTTCCATTCAAAGATCATGACTTTCACACAGCCTGAGCATTTTTCAGAAGAACAGAAGCAGAGGCACAAAGAATCAGAGAATGTTTATCTGATTTTACAATTGAGTATGAGTATTATTCCAGCAGAAAAGCTATCATTGAATGATTTCTGAGACTTTAGTGAGAGCAAAGCAGCAACTTAGACAGCAATCAGATTGAACAACAAACTTCCACTTGGTGGGGCTGTTGTCAGCTCCATTGAGAAATTCTTGCTCCAAGGTGCATTAAGCTGGTTTCAACAGTCTTACCTGGAGGCATCCAGTACTGCTCTCACATCAGTTCCAAATTTGCCTTTTCTTCCAGCCCTATTTAGTTATATTTTTTTTAACTCCATTAGGCTGCAAACATTGAACAGATTCCATGTTTGAGTTAAAGACCTTGGAACTGGCTCTAAGTAAAACTACAGTAAATCTAGTGAAGGGCTCTTGCTAGGTGGTATAGCCAGCTCAGGATTTAGACTAGTTTAGATTATTAATAGAGCTGCCATATCTATGAATACTGGCTAACTATTATAGTACCAGATTAATATAATAATATTACATAGGACAGAAACATATGGAGGACCAGATGTTGCTGAATTACTAATCCCAACAGCCCAATCCAGCATAACTAAAGGTCAAGCGTCAGTAACATTTGGAAAACTACATTTTCTGCTTATAGATAATGAAATATAATTGAAGCATTTTTCACTTATTTTATTAAAGTTTATTATTTTAACAGGTTGTGGAGATGTTTCATGTTTTACAGTGTTATATGATGTAGTCTGTTATGGCTTCATTTGTGACCCAAGTTATCCACAGGGTATGATTTAAAAAAGGCCAGGATGGATCTGCAATGATATGATAGAAGCTCTTATTTTTAATGTGCATTGCACATCATTATGCACGTCACATACAAAAAAACAGACAGGGCATTGATCACACCATTGAAGCCACCATCTTGACTCCTTTTAGACCAGACATGTCAAACTCTTGACGTCACACACCATATCGGAGCTTTTTCTCTATTGCTGACAATGGGGTGGGCACGGTTTCCTGGTAACACGTCTGGCTCGCAGGCCGGCAGTTTGACACCCCTGTTTTAGACTACACCTTGTAAACACCCCTTATCTGAAATATCATCTGCTCCCATAGGATCTATGTCTTTATAGTGATTCCGTACCATACTCCAGTTTATGCTTGGTGACACAGTCAGCCAAATGTTTGGACTGGACATTCAAGGACTTTGAATAGGCCAATATTGTTGTTTGATGGTGTTAAAGGTATTGTTCAATGTTGAAAATGATTCCACATAAAGCTGCCTTTTGCAACTGATTGACAATGATTTTTGTCAATGCCTACAGTGCTCAAGTGGTGCTCCAGTTGTTGTTTTGGGATTGCACCCAAATTGCCTATTACTATAGGTACTATTAGTTTCTTTTACCTCAAACTTCTATGTGCAGATCTTGTATTTTGTTATTGTCTCCAGTTCTTTCTCTTCTATTCCACTGTCTCCAGGTAGTGCAACACCCACTAATCAGACTTTCTTGTCTTTCTTATCAACAGTTGTTAAATCTGGGGTGTTATGTGGCAGGTGCTTATCTTTCTGAATTCTGAAATCCTAGAGCATGTTAAGTTTCTTAATTTGCTATTATTTTGTCTACTTTATGGTCCCACAGTTCTTGCTTGTAGGCAAATGGTATTTCTTGCAGATATTCCAATGCACCATTTTTGCTCCTTTGTCTTGCCATTGTTTGTGGTCAGTTTGTGCAGTCTTCTTGCAGCAGTAACTAGGTGGACCACTGTTTCTTTGGCTTCTTTGCAGAGGAGGCATTTGCTGCCTGTTGTTGTCTGGCTCTGTATGCTTTTGTTCTTAAGGCTTGGTCTTATGTTGCCAGAATAAGTCCTTCTGCCTCTTTCTTCAATTTTTCTGCTCTTAGACATTGCCAGATCTTGCTGTTGTCTGCCTTGCCTGCTATTTCTATTATGTACTGGCCATGTAATTCTTGCCTTGTCTTGCCTTCCCCTCCCAGCAGGCAGGTAAGTGGTTGATGCTGGTTGAGGGAGGGAGGGAGGGATTGCAAAACTGGCTGGGAAACTATCACTATATGTTGAAAAGGAAGATTACATTCAAAAACTGCTATTCTATGATGCACCATTTTGCCTGGTTAAAGGTTAAGTCAGTCTTTAGTACAGTAGTTAAAGGCTATGAGAACCTTTAGCAGTACAGGTACTTGATTTATGACCAGAACTGAGCCCAAAATATCTGTTGTTAAGCAAGGCATTTGTTAAGTTTTTCCCATTTTATGACCTTTTTGCCACAGTTGTTAAGTGGATCACTGAAGTTGTTAAGTGAATCATGCAGTCATTAAGTAAATCTGCTGTCCTTCATTGACTTTGCTTGTTGGAAGCCAGCTGGGAAGATTACAAATGGTGATCACAGGGCCCCAGAACAGTGCAATGGTCATAAATGCATTATTTGCAAGTTGCCAAGCACTTGAATTTTGATCATGTGACCATGGGGATGCTGCGTTGGTCATAAGTATGAAAAATGGTCATAAGTAACCTTTTTACAACACTGTTGTAACTGGTTGTAAGTTAAGGACTACCCATATATAGATAAATTCTTTGGAATCTTGCACAACATATAGTATGGATGTGCTTTTTAAAAGAACACTTTGTATCTTGGTATTGTTTCAATAATTGCTAATGTTGTCTACTATGTTGTTGGGAGGTTGCAGAGCTTTTTAAATGAACATGCTTATATCTTAGTATTGTTTAAATATTTTCCAGTAAGTCTCCTTAAATATCCGTTGATTCAGTGATCTTTTTATATTTATATACTTTTCCAGATTGACACTGCAGACTGTTTTGTTTTCTTCATTGTTTATGCCATAAAAGAGAATAAAGAAATATATTATTATAGCAGTTTTTTTAAAAAGACTGAAATTCTCCTTTCCTTTGCAATCAGAGGAGCTAGTGAAGCATGGCCCTATCTTGGTAATTGAACCAATGTCTTGCATATAAAATATTTTAGATTTAGTCTCAGTTAGGTCTGAGAAACACAATGTATACGATACTGGTTTAGAAGATCCAGGGCTTGGATTTCATGTAAGTTGCCTTCCTATCAATGTTTGTATGATGTTATCCATGTATTATCTTTAGCAAAGTACTTAGCAATGGTACAACTTTATCTGCCTCCTTTCATTAGGGCAGGGAATCAATTCATTACCTGTTTTAGTTGAGCTCCTATTCTGGTTTCAACTGTATCTTATATGTTTTATGGCTGAGTTAACATATTGGCCCAAAATGGTTCACTAATTGTTTTGCCCTATATAAGCACAAGTTCAGTTTTGGATCATGTAGGGAAATGTGACTAAAAGGCAAACTATGCATCATGGTTATTATATGTGTACAGTCCAAAAACAGTTGTAAGAAGCCACAATCCTTCAATTAGGAGTGTTTAAAATATTTTTCATTTGCTGGAAAGCAGAAGCCTCCCCTAGTTCCACAAAATGTGAAACAACACAAGTAGTCTTGACTTACAACCACAATTGAGCCCAAAGTTACAATTGTTAAGCAAGGCAGTTGTTAAATGAGTTTTTTTCCATTTAATGGCTTTTTATCACAGTTGTTAAATGAATCACTGCAGTTATTCAGTAAATCATGTGGTCATTAAGCAAATCTGACTTCCCCATTGACTTTGCTTGTTAGAAGCCATCTGGGAAGGTCACAAGTAGAGATCATGTGACCCCCGGCACATTGCAACTGTCATAAATACATGCCAGTTGCCAAGCACCTGAATTCTGATCATGTGACCTTGGGGATGTTGCATCAGTCATAAGTGTGAAAAACAGTCATGAGTCACTTTTTAAGTGCCTTTGCAACTTCAAATGGTCACTAAATTAATGGTTGTAAATCTAGGACTACCTATACTCAAAAGAGTTTTCCATGCACATCTGAAATACTGCATGTAACCTAGTTTGAAGGCATCATGGATTAGAGTTAGTTCTTACCTTACCTCCCATTCACATATAGTATATGCACACATGATATTGACAAATCCATCTATAATTTGTTAGCTTAATTCCTGTTCATTAGAGAGACTTAGTTCATTCACTGCTGGTTTGTGTGGAACTGGTTATATGCATTACACACCTGTTGGGGATGCACAAGGGAGAAAAATAGTTTTAATATTATGGTGGTAGCTTTATCATGCAACCATCACATATTCATGTGAATGTGCAGTTTTATGTTTGGAGAAGTGAGTTATTTTCAAGAGAGGATTTTTTTCTACATGCTGTATATACCAAAATTCGAAATCTATTGGTCGGTGAAAAGAAAATAGCAAACCCTTTGCATCTTGCAACCTAATTTTAAGCACAGGCACTGGAGAAAAAGTTGTGAGAGAAAACATAATTATTCTTCAAAGCTGAAAGCTTAATTCACCATTAATGCACAATTTACTATTGGTAGCGGAACAGTAAAGAGCAAAAAGAAAATCATTATGTATAACACAGTTATTTTCATATAAAGGTTTATATTTTTTTAGCACAGAATTTTGATGAGATCTAGGCACTTGTGTTACAGACCAAAGATAGCGATTTATTCTGAGGAGTTGGGGGTTGGGCGCAATGACTATTTTAAGATATAGATAGCAAATGATACAGCTACTATCTCTAGGTACAAAAATAAAGATGACAACTGAATAACACAGAGAGATACCAAAAACTGTCATTTTTGAATTACCTCAATATTTATTGGAACCAACCTGGCTATGCTTGCAAAAATCTGAAAAATTTTTCAGTGGTATTGTTCTTTGTTTCATTTTCTAGAAGGCTTAAAAAGAGACACGGTAACTGTTGTTTAAAAATATAAATTATTGCAACCTTTTTATTTCTTCTTCGTGTGATACGACAGGAGCATAAACATCTGACATTGGTTTGTTAAAAGAACTGGGGTTTAATATACAACATGAAACAATAACATTCAGGGAGCATACAGAATACAAGGTAGTCAGTTATATACAAATGGTTCAGGTGAGTTAAAGGTTCCAAACTGCCATTCTCTTCAGGCACAGTCTCTTAAAGGGACACTAATCCCAAATACTCTATATATTACTTCTGCCAGTCAACTACTAAATTATAATTACCTTGACAGGAACTTTTTCCCAAATTTGATCCTAACCAGTAGAGAAAAACAGATTGAACAGGTAAAAAGCAGGAGGAACCTTGGGAAGAAGTAGGTACAACATCTTGGAGTGTAAGATACTACAGAAATTAAAATTGGAGTATAGTTAAAGATTAAAAATTGGAGTATAGTTAAAAATTGGAGTATAGTTAAAGTTGACAAAGTATCTCTGGTCAAAGTGAACATACGTTGGTTGGGAACTTATCAAAAATGCAGTATCAAACAAAATGTATCTGGCGTACAGTTGAAGCTCGACGTGAAGAGTAAAGAATGTTCACCAAACCAGACGTTTACAAAGACTAATACCTAATGTTGTATTTTATGTTAGATGAGGATTGCCTCTTAATATGATCTTATGCATAATGTTGTTTGCTTTAATATTGAAAAAGCGGATTGAACTTCCAACTCAGGTTATTGAATTTCTACCTCAGGATCTCTTGTTAGGGATTATAAAAGATTGCACTATTATTGAGATGAAGTTAATTCTAAAGTGCGAATGAACAATATGTGATAGACCAGATATAGTAGATAGACCATATACAAGAGCTGTTTTTTCAGGTCTTATGAGGACAGCTCATTAATATGAGCCCAGATCTAATGTTGATTGCTTTAATATTGGAAAGGCGTACTGTATTTTTACCTCAGGATACTGAATTTCTACCTCAGGATCTTTTGTTAGGGATCATAAAAGATTGCACTACTACTGAGATGAATTTACTTCTAAAGCTCGAATGAACAACAGGTGTTAGACTAGAAACAGTAGATAGACCATGTATAAGAGAAATACCAATTAAATAAAATGTATCAGGCGTATAGTTGAGGCTGGACGCGAGGAGTGAGGAATGTTTGCTAAACCAGACGTTTACAAAGACTGATCCTTAGAGTTGTATTGCAGGTTATATGATAATTGCTTTTTAATATGATCTTATGTTTAATGTTGATGGTTTTAATAAAATAATTTTTTTTAAAAAGATAGAAACTGATAGCATGAGCCCCATAAGAGGCTTAATATTTGGGTGGAGAATGCTCTTAACATTTTTGTTGGTTATTTAATCGCCTCTCTTTCAGCTCTGTAGTCATAAAGTTGAATATAGAAATAAAAGGCCACATGCTTTAAAATAAAAAAAATGCTGTATGGAAATTCAGTTGTAAACCATTCCCATGAAAAGAAAAAAGGGGGGGACATAGAACACCATTGTGGTTGTAAGAGGACTTTTTAAACTGAACTAAGCATTAGAACAGGGATGTCAAACTGCTGGCCTGTGGGCCGGATTTGTCACGTGGAAGCTGCGCCCACCCCATTGCTGGCAATAGCAAAACCGGCCCGATACGTTGCACGATGTCACATGACGTCACAAGTTTGACATGCCTGCATTAGAAGATAAATAGGAAGTGCAAGATGGGCATAATCACCAAGAAAGCTTATTAGAAAGCATGTAATAACTTCATGGCAACAAAAAAAACAAAAAAGCTAAAGTATATAAATGAAACTTAGACGAGCAAAGAAATTAAGAACAATAAAATGGACTATTTTGACTATGTTGGCAAAGGTGTGGCTGGGGAAAAGTAAAAAATAGAGAAATGTAGGTTGGACCCATTGCTTAAGAAGCTAGAAAATAAGACTATCAAATATGTAGATAACACATAGGAACAGATTATGGGAAACATGTTACAGAGGACAGTATCAAGATTCAAGAAGATATTGACAGCCTGGAAGAATAGGTTAAAGATTATTTTCATTGGAAAAGCTAAAGACCTTCATTTGGATAGGAAAAGTAAAAGGCATGAGTACAATATGGGAGAGACCATAAATAGAAAGCACTGAACATAGAGAGGATCCAAGTATCACAAGTTGAATATGAGCCAACAGTGTGATGCAGAAGCTGCTGATGTTATCCATTCAGTCATGTCTGACTCTTGGCAATTCTTGGACACATCTTCTGATCTGGCACTACTTCTTCGAGTTGTTCTATGCTCTGCCTGGTGTCAGCTTTGATGATAGTGATCAACATAGAATACAGTCAAGATCAATAGATGGGATTGTTCTCTTTCTGTTCTGTTGGTCACAGAACATATTTCTTGAATATTGCATCCAGCTCTGGTCTCATTTTAGGAAGAGCATTGACAAATTGGAATGTCTAAAAGATAGGAATCAAGATGATAAAAAACGATAGGCTTCCGGTTTGGCAGAGAATGAGACGGCCTCTCAGTCCAGTTTCGCTTTGCCCAGCATTTCTTAAAGGGACGGAAAGTTGCCCTGGAGGGGCAACGAAGAAAGAGGGATATTTCAGGAACTTGGATCTGGTGGCAACCAATCTGGGTGAACTGGAGCCCCTTCTAAAGGAGTGAAAGAAAGGCTGCCAGGAGAGCCGAGGCAGCCCAAGTTGTCTACAGCCGGAAGGGAAGCTATGAAAAACAGCTGATTTTCAACAATGAGCTGAGTCTGGGTGAGCTGAAGTCTTTTCCTTCTACTTGTGATTGAAAATGTTGAGACCCTGAAAGGGAGAACCTGAGAGAGTAAAGACCCCCAGAGAGACTTTTGAAGTGGCAGTTTATTATTAAAGGGAAGCATTAAGAATGTCGGAGTATCGGAGTGATAAATAAGCTGAGGAGGACATCTAGTGGCGAAAAATAAGAAATAAAAAGAAAATGACCTTGGAAAATTTGAGAACAAAATAGTGCCTTGGTTTGAGATAACAAGTGAGAAGACTGTTTATAGCTATACTTGTTGACATCGGCTAAAACCAAATAGACATTATCTGGGGGAAAAAGAAGAACATTTTAGATTTAAGAAGTGACTGGAGGAGGTGGATTTGCCTCACAACAGCTGATTTCTGTTTACATTTTGGATATAGGTTTAAGACTGTGAGCCACAAAGTGAGTACATCTAATATTTCCAGACTTACAAAGAAAACCTCTTCGGCACCCTCTGTCGGACAAGCTAGCCCAACAACTCAAAATTCTGTAGGTGCAATGTTACAACGTGACAAAGTAAGCACTGCTCAAGACGAAACACAGGCCTCATTAAAACTAATTCAAGAAATGATGCAGAGAAACCATGAGGAGACACAAAGCAAACTGGAGAAAGTAAGCAAAGAAATTCTGGATATAAAGGCTCAATTTGAAGTCCAAAATCAAAAGATCATTAAAAATGAACAGAAAATACAGGAAATGGAAAATAAAACTGAGGACATGGATAAAAAGGTGGAAATGTTATTGCAAAAGAATGAAGGACTAGAACAAACAAATCAAGAGCTAGAACGGGCCATGGCAATGGTAGAAATGAGAGAAGCGGAACATTATTTGAGATTTCAAAATATTCCTGAAGATAGTGAAGAAAATATAGAAATGGTGATCATTGCGTTGTTGGCAGAACTTTTAAATGCAGACAGAGCAGATATTCAAAATGAGACGGATCAAATATTCCGCATGAATTCAAGCTATGCAAGAAAAAACAGACTAACAAGAGAAGTACATGTGAGGTTAATGAAGACATCAACAAGAGATAAAGTATTGAGAAAAGTGAGAGAGGAACCATTACAATACGAAAATAAAGAAATTGTGTTCCTAAAGCAGATACCTAAGAGAGTAAGGGATACTTGGAGACACTACCATTTTCTAACTACAAAGTTGATTGCCAAAGGCATATATTTCAGATGGCTAATGCCAGAAGACATTTTAATAAACTGGAATAATACAAGATATCGACTGGATTCAATTTGGAAAGAAGAGGACTTTAAAGTAAGAAATAGAGAACTTTGGATGAAGGACTGCATCAACAACAAGGGGATAAGCAAATGGGAGAGACAGACCAAGGAGCAACAGCACAAGCAGAACAACAGAAAGAGAAAGGCGAACAAACAGGTGAAGGGGAAGGAACTGCCAGAGAACAAAGGATTACAAGATCGACTAGACCAAAATATAAGTAATGGAAAAGGAAATGGAGAAAAAATGGATTTTTTCGATAAATGTAAATGGACTAAACTCCCCATCAAAAAGAAGACTACCCAAGATATTCTTTGACATGGCAGTAGAAATTGGAATACAAGATGTCTGGAGAGAAATTAATCCACAAAACCGACAGTACACTTTTTACTCAAATAGCTATAAATCTTGGTCAAGAATTGATATGATTTTGATGACTTCTGAATTTAGGATGGATATACAGAAAATTGAGATAGAAATAGGTACATGGGCAGATCACAATCCTCTAAAAGTAACATGGAAAGGAATACAAAAAAAGCCAAGATGGATTTTAAATCAATCCATACTAAAAGACAAAGAATTTATAGAGTCAGTGAAAAGAGAAATGGAATTTTTCTTTAAAGAAAATAAAGAAGAAGATACATCACTACAAAATCTATGGGACACAGCTAAAGTGTATTTTAGAAGCATAGCTATAATGTATATGGCAAAGAAAAATAAACAGAGAAGACAGCAATATTTATCATTAAAAGAAAAATTTAGAAAACTAGAGACAGAACTACAACAAAACCCACAGAAAAAGACCTTGAAAAGAGAAATGGAAATAATAAAACATAAGCTGAATTTGTTGGACTCAGAAAAATTGGCGGAACAGATAAAGAGAGCAAAACAAAACTTCTTCGAAAATGGTAATAAGCCAGGAAGATGGCTAGCCTATAAGCTTAAAAAATAGAAAGAGAAAAAAATAATACATAATTTAGTAGATGGGAAAGGTTGTTTACAATTTAAAAAGGAAGAAATAAAAAAGATAATTAAGGAATATTATAAGGAATTGTATGATAAAGAGGAGGCTGTAAGAGAGAGAACTGCTCAATAGTTAGAAGAAAGTAAATTGCCAAAAATTCCAGAGACATTTAAAACTATGTTAGAAGAAAGAATAACAATAATGGAGATACTAGAGGCTATAAAATGACAAAAAAAATGGGGAAACACCAGGCCCAGATGGGCTTCCGGCGGAACTTTATAAAAGTCTACAAGACATATTAAGTGAACCACTGAAAGATGTTTGTAATGGAGTATTGTTAGAGGCTAAACTTCCAAACACATGGATAGAAGCAAATATTACTTTGATACCAAAAGAAGATTCAGACTTGACGTATATTAAGAACTATAGACCGATTTCATTACTCAATGTGGATTATAAAATTTTTACTTCAATAATGGCAGAGAGATTGAAAAAATACTTAGTTGAATTTATACATCCAGATCAAAACGGCTTCTTTCCGAAGAGACAAATTAAAAATAACGCTCAAAAGGCATTTGATAATGTTTCATGGCAATTCATGATTTAGCAACTGCAAACAATGGACTTTGGAAAGAACTTTACAAATATGATAAAAACAATATATAGCAACCAGACAGCAAAACTGATAGTGAATGGAGATTACACTGAGAGCTTTGAGATAAGAAAAGGCACGAGGCAAAGATGTCCACTATCTCCATTATTATTTATCTTTACTTTGGAAGTGTTAAATAGAAGGATTAGACAGGACATAGAAATTAAGGGATTGAAAATAAAAGATGAAACATACAAGTTACAAGCATTTGCCGATGATTTAGTGTTTATCTTGGAAGAACCTTTAGAGACAATTCCTAAACTATGGGGAAAGATAGGACAGTATGGAGAAATGGCAGGACTAAAAATAAATAAAGAAAAAACTAAAGTAATAGTTAAGAACCTTACAGATAAACAAAAAAGGCAAATGCTAGAGAAAACAGAGGTACAAATAGTGAAAAAAGTTAAATATTTAGATATCCATCTTTCAGCCAAGTGTTCGTCAATAAAAGAAGACAATTATACAAAATTATTGAAGCAAATAAAGCTAGACTTGGAAAGATGGGAAAATCTGCAACTGTCAATATTAGGAAGAATTGCTACAGTAAAAATGAATGTGCTGCCGAAGATTTTATTTCTATTTCAAACAATTCCGATAAAACTTGAGAATTTTTTTTTCAAGATTTAAATTCATTAATTTTAAACTTTATTTGGCAGGGGAAGAAAGCTAGAATTAAGATGAAAACATTACAAGATGGTAAGGAAAATGGAGGATTTGGACTGCCAGAATGGGCGTTGTACTATCAAGCATCGGTGTTAACATGGGTGAAAGAGTGGATAACACTTAGAAATAAAAGGTTGTTGTATTTAGAGGGACATGATTTACAATTGGGGTTGCACACTTTCTTATGGTATGGGAAAATCAGAGTTCATAAGTATTTCCAAAATCACTTTATAAGAAATGCCTTGTCAATAGTATGGAAAAAAATTAAAGCTAAAATATATCTAAAAATTCCAGGGTGGTTATCAACGATGGAGGTATTTATACATCCGAACTTGGTAGACTTTGAAAAACTATGGACATATAGAGATATTCTAAAACTGATGGGAATTTAAAATCTAAACAAGAACTGGAAAACCAGGGAATCAACTTGTCATGGTGGGCACATTTACAGATACAAAGTAGATATGAAAAAGATGTAAAAATGCATGGATTTTATAAGGATCAAACTGCGTTTGATAAGATTTTGTTAACTTCATATGAGAAATTAATTAAGAAAATGAATAATTTTTTGTTAATTTTGGATATGGAAAGCGAACAAGTGAAAGAAATAATGATAAGATGGGCGAAGAATTTTGGCTATAATAAAGAACTAGAAAAATGGCAAATGTTATGGGACAGAAATTACAAACTAACAATGTCAACTTCATATAAAGAAAACGTGTATAAAATGTTTTATAGATGGCACCTGCCACCAGCAAGATTAGCAAAAATGTTTAAAAATATGTCAGATAGATGTTGGAAATGTAAACATAATATAGGCACATATTACCACATTTGATGGACATGTGGCAAAGCTAAGGCTTATTGGAGAAAGATACATACGTGGTTAGAAAAAATATTGGGTGAACAAGTTGATTTTAAACCTGAACTTTTTTATTAGGTATAATGCCTAAAAAGATTAATAAGCAGAGACTATATTTAATCTTACACATTACCACAGCAGTCAGAATAATTTTTGCACAATACTGGAAGAATGAAGGACTGCCAGCAGAAGAAGAAATACAGGAAAATATTGGAATGTGCAGAGATGGACAGACTAATTATGAGACTGAAAGATAAAGAAGATACAGACTATTATCAAATTTGGGATTTATTTTATTGTTGGTTAGAGGAAAGAATGAAGGATTAGGAATTGAATATGTATTAGCATAACTAATCCCAAAGAACTCGTTGATTGGAAAAATTAACATATGTTTATGGGAAAAAACCAATAAAATTTTTATTTAAAAAAAGATGATAAAAAACCAAGACAAAGAAAAACATCTTACATGTAATAATTGGAAACATTGTTTATATTTATATTAGGGTGGGAAAGGCTGCAGGAAAACATGATAGCAGTCTTCAGTCTGTTAGAGCTGAAGAGCTAAAAGACATGGTAGACTTCTTCAGTTTTATTTCAGTAAACAAGATAGGAAATAATGGGTTTAAATTACAAGAAAAAAAGATTTTGGTTAAAGCTATTCAATAATGAAAAAGACTGCTGCAGAAGACTGGACTTTTCTTCACAGGAGATATTTAAACAGAACCTTGACAGTCATATCTCAGGGATGCTGTCCTGTAGTAGTAGATAGGATAGGGCCTTGACTACAATATTCAAAGTTCTTTTCAACCCATATGACTTATAATTATGTGATGAAATAATATATTCAGTTTCTAGAGTTCATTGTTTCACCAAATCAGTTTCCATTGTTTCCGCCTAAAATAAAGATAGTGCTCTCTTTTTTAGAAGAACACCAAAGCAATAAAAATATAAGAATCTCAGCATACATTTTTCAACTTCATACTTCTAAACTGAAAGATGATCATACTAGCATGTAATGTTACCTCTCTGTTTGTCTTCTCTTTCCTAACACATTCAGAGTAATGATTTTTCCCGTTACTTAACTGCCTCTAATTCATCTTTTGAAGACTGTAATTCTAGACCTCCTATCTAGAATAAGATTTATTGATTTAGAATAAAAATGCATACAATCCCCCATCTCTAACTGCGGGAGGGAGGGAGGGAGGGGGGAGGGAGGGAGGGAGGGAGGGAGGGAGGAAGGAAGGAAGGAAGGAAGGAAGGAAGGAAGGAAGGAAGGAAGGAAGGAAGGAAGGAAGGAAGGAAGGAAGGAAGGAAGGCTGACAGCCACTCATTTCAGTGATAGGTAGTTTCAAAGTACTATGAATAGATTGTGCAGTCCTTCTTATAAGTTGCACTTGTCTTTTCTTTTACTATATTTGTCTTCTTACTCAGACCCTTCCTTGAGAAGCTAATGTCTATGAAACTAATTTAAAGCTTTGGTTTAAATGTATCAAAGATCCCCAGAGGAAGTATATCAAGCAATCTCTTTTGTAATAAGTAGGGAAAAGAAATAAATCCACGATGGTATAAGAATTCCTGGTGAAATATCTGTGTTAATGATTGAATGTTAATTAAATGTTATCTCTATTAAGTAAGACCATGAGGCATATTGTAAGAATAACTATGTCGCTGATTATCATATCAAAAACTAAAGTAAGAGGACATCTGTTCAAATTTAAAATAATGTTCTCTCTTTAATGTACAAAAAGAAGAAAATGTTTGCTGGAATTGGGTATGTCTGGTTTAACGAAGAGAAGGACGAGGGGGGACATGATAGCAGTCTTCCAATATCTCAGGGGCTGCCACAAAGAAGAGGGAGTCATGTTATTCTCCAAAGCGCCTGAAGGCAGGACAAGAAGCAATGGATGGAAATTAATCAAGGATAGAAGCAACCTAGGATAGAAGCAACTAAGGAGAAATTTCCTGACAGTTAGAACAATTAACCAGTGGAACAACCTGCCTCCAGAAGAGGTGAATGCTCCAACACTGGAAGTTTTTAAGAAGAGACTGGACAGCCATTTGTCCGAAATGGTATAGGGTTTCCTGCCTGAGCAGGGGGTTGGACTAGATGACCTCCAAGGTCCCTTCGAACTTTATTATTATTATTATTATTATTATTATTATTATTATTATTATTATTACTGCTACTACTGCTACTACTGCTACTATTGCTATTATTATTAAAAGATGTAAAGAATGTCTCAAAACAATTGAAAGACAGGTCAGAACTCAGTGTTACTAATATCGTGGGGGAGGGGTATATTATTACATATTTTATGGTTTACCAATTTTATTATTTTTGAGAAAGGTCCCAGCTGTATACAAAAAAAATCCAATTTTATTTGGTAGCAAACAATTAATTAAAACAGTCAACAATAAAGCCACCTTCCTAAAACAAGAGAATGAAAAAAGAAAAGTACATATTTTAATGTATATTTTTAAACAGCACAATGACCTTGGAGGAGCAATAACAATGAAAATGCCTGGGTGAACAAGTTTATATTTGGTAACAATACAACACTTATGAAAAATGAAGAATTGTATGACTAAGGCTCCCAATAATTAGAAATTGAACTTACCACCTCAGGGACAATGATTCAGTTGAGACACAGTGCACTTTTCTGGTTCTCTTGGGAACTGGATTTCATAGAATAAATAGCCTAAAGATCAGGTTCCAAATGAGATTAAGTGACATTGTTAGTCTAAACCCCAACTCACTGAAAGCAATTGAATAATCAGTCAATAGCATTTTTGCTTTTATATCCATCCCATCTTGTTTTCCCAAAGGTGAGCTGTAATGAGGAACATGAAGCTATGAAATCAACAGTCTCAAACTGCACTTAACTTAATAAACAAAGCATTTAACTCATTTCAGCTCCATGTGATACAAAGGAGTAGCATTAGCTAGATCTACCATTGCTTTTATAGACAGATTCCTGCCCTGCCAAGATCTTTATAAGAGAAAGAAATACAGCATGGGAAGCATTTTTTAAAAAAATATTGCATCAGTGAAGGTCAGTCCAACTTATTTATTTATTTATTAGCCCCAGTGCAGCTATTAAGATCAAAGATAATCTCTCCATTTTTAAAAAAATGGCAACTTTGGCAAGGATTTTTTTTTCTTGAGTACCTATGATGACCCTCACAGTCTTTGCAAGCAGCACATTTGTCTAGAAGCATGGAAGATCTAGGGCTTCATTTGTTGAAAGGAAAACAGAGATAAAAAGAAAATTCCTCCAAAAGCCAAAACACCCGTCTGAATACAGATAGTCCTTGACTTACAACCATTAATTTAATGATTGTTTGAAATTATAACAGCACTGACATACAACCAGTCAACACACTTACGACTATCGCAGCATCCCCACAGTCGCATGATCAAAATTCAGTTGCTTGGCAAGCAACAAGTTTTTAAAAGTTGCAGTGTCCCAGGGTCATGTGATTGCCATTTGCGATCTTTCCAGCTGGCTTCCAACAAACAAAGTCAAGCTGAATTCACTTAACGACCACGTGACTCACTTAGCAGTTGCAGTAATTCACTTAACAACATGACAGAATAGGTCATAAAATCAGATGCAACTCATTTAACAATCACTGTTTCACGGTTTCCATTTTACTGTCATAAGCTGCCCAGAGTAGCCCCACGGTGAGATGGGCTAAAATAAATTTAACAAATAATAATAATATCTGTTGACCAGAAAGATAACTGTTTAAAATATGGATCTATATTTAAATATAGAGGCGATTCTTCTGAGATTTTTTCTTGCCCAAGTGAGTCTTTGAAGATGGGCTCCAGCATGAGTCCAAAAGCTCGGAAGAGTAAATTTCTGGTCCTGGTGACTGGCCCAAATTCGATCTTTGAATGTAGTTCTTAGTGCTTTAAATCCACAGTTATAATAAATTCAAAAATAGTACCTCTGAACTATTTATTTACTTTCAACACTCCATTACTGGCAGAGTTTCATCAGAAATCAACTAGGCTCAATCTCTTTTGCAGCAACTCATTTTGTATGTTACTTTTCATGCCTGGAGCAGAGATTATATATGTGGAAACATTACCTCAACTTTAATAGAAATCTGTAAAATTATACAATGGATTTGTTTCCAGCTGTTAGCTTGATTTAAGTTTGTATTTTCAAATGAAAGAAACAGGTTTAGAACAATACAAAGTGGAATTTTTCAGCCTGGACAAGGTACTTTCAGTCTATTTTCCCGAATATTAGCAAAATCTCACCCCAGAAATGAAAATAGGTTGTTCATAACTATTGGCTGAGATAAGAGTTATTCAGGAGAGGAGAGTAATACAGCTGGTGTGTGGAGGTCATTTTCAGTCACCATCAAATTGTAATTTCCATCTGGACATACCACCAAATAAAAGGGGCATGTCCACTACTTCCTAGAGAAGCCAGTACAAAAATACTGAATAAGCCACTCACATCAAATGGATATGATTTGCATCAATTTGCATCATAGATACCATGACATGATTTGTAAATCATCACAATGACATACTTTGTCATTTAACAACTATTTGGCAAGAATGAAGGGGGGGTTGTTGGTTTGAACCAAGGTTATAAAATCATTTTGCTTTGTAATCCTCTTCTAACATATCAAGAACATAGAAGCAAATATAAAGACTGGTATGGATTAAAGAGGTGAAAGGAGAAAAGAAATATTATTTATGTGTTTCACATCTGAACTGATACACAGAGCCATTTTAAATAGTCAACTCACCTCATACTTGTAAAACAATTCATTCCATCAGTTTGTGATCTTGACTGAGATTTCACCAGTTACTGTCTTTACATTTGCAAACATCTCACCACAACTGACATAGCCACAAAAAACAAAGAAATATGGATTCCATGTTCTAACTGAACAGTGAAAAATCACAGTGGTTATAAACTATACAAGCTCCCAGCTTAATGTCCTATATCAAAACCAAGCACCTTCAGTGCATCCTGCGACATTCTCTTCTGAGCTGAAGCTATGGCCTTCACCATAATGTCTGAGTGTGCAATATGCCATGGGGAAACATAATACGTTCTTCCTAATCGATTCAATTCAACTGTATTTATGGACAAAAGGCTCTAAAGCTCTTCCTAATCATATCAATGCTTCTTTTCTAACTCCCCAAAGAGTCCCCTTAGAATCAACCAATCTAATGTTGTCCCGCAACATTTTTGAAGATTAGTGGTGTGTACCTGCAATGAACAATTTTTATAAGCAAGCCATTTGGACATTTTTCCATTAAGGAGATAACGAAAGAAGGCGAGATGATACAGAGCCTTCTCTGATCATTTGTGTCAGCTGTTTCTTGAATTATTTCTCTTCGATCTGTGCAGAATAGAAGTAAACTAGTCCCACATGATTACCGCACAGCAGCAAAAGCCTCAGGAGAAACACAATGCACAAGATTGTTAGGTTTTGTACTAGTGTTATGGGCTGTCAATAATGAACCAGTCAAACCTTTTTCTCATGTTCATTGCCATAGTATTTATGAGTTGTTGCAGAGATTATCACAATAGACAACTGATACGGCCACTGAAACAGTTACCCCAAAAATCTGGGAAATAATTTTTTGACATGAAAAAAAATACTTTCTAGTCTTTAATTTTCCTAATCTCAAAAATAGGCAAGGCAGTCTTACAGGCATCCAAGGCATGACCCATTGCATTCCACATGTGCATACTCCATCTTTGCTTATCTTTGTGTACAGAATTTTATAGACACTAATGTTAACAGTGTAATAGATGCAAAAAGAAAAAGAAATTCATCATAAGTTATCAGTAATTGTAATGGAGCATTTACTTTCCTGCCCAAACCAGGCTTTCAAAAAGAGACTAGACAACCATTTGTCTGAAATGTTATAGGATCTTGCACATGGGGTTGTACTAGAACAGGGCTTTTCAACCTTTTCACCCACTGTACCACTTTTAGGATATGGCAATATCCGAGTACCACCAGTCGCCTAGCAAGGTGTCAAAAACTTGATAACCAAAAAAAAAAAAGGAAAAAAGTGATAAAGTACAGGTAGTCCTCGACTTACAACAGTTCGCTTAGTGACTGTTTGAAGTTACAATGGCACTAAAAAAAGTGCCCCCCAAGCCACAGCTGAGCAAGACACCTGCCTGCGCACCTGGCGGCACTCTTCCTCCTGTCCGAGGTTTTCATTGTTTTGAGCATTTCTGTTGAGGATTGGCAGCGGGGGTGGGGTATGGGGTGTTTGGTTTTTATTCCCTCCCCCTCTCCCCGCCTGCTGAGTGGTTGCAGCAGGTTTTGGTCACTTCACATAACCCTGGGACACTGTAACCATCATAAATATGAATCAGTTGCCAAGCATCTGAATGTAAATCACAAGACATGCTGCAACATTCCAGCTGATCGGCGCTTCTTCTGGGCTCAGCAGAAGCACCAGGATCAGCACCAAGCTCCAGCTGGAGCCTGGCATTGATCCTGGCACTTCCACTGAGCCCTGACAGCCCTGAAGAAGGGCTGATCCTGGCGCTTCCACTGAGCCCTGACAGCCCTGCAGCTTCAACCATCTCTCGCTCAGGCTAGTGCGGTGCTGCCACCAGTTCAGCTCATTCCCCTCCCCCGCTACTTTTCTAGGATGGTCGTATACCACCTGCCAGGTGCCAATGTACCACAGGTGGTACCCGTACCACTGGTTGAAAAGCCCTGGACTAGAAGACCTCCAAGGTCCCTTCCAAATTTTATTATTCTATGTTCTATATATGTGCACCTAGATATTTTGTTCTGCAAGTCCCATCATACCTGACTCAGCCATAGAATTTTATTTAGTTAAGTATCATGTCCCAAAATTTATTGAATAATCAAATAAGCACAAGACAAGACTAATCTAGGCATTTTTCTCAAACTTGATTTAAGTTAAGTTGACCTTCAATTCCTGGAGACTCCAACCACAGGAATCTCAAACTATGTGTCTCTTCTAGAAATCAAATCCAGTTTGAACAGGGTGCAGTTTGATAGGGGGAATCTATCTATGTTACATCTGGGAGTATAATCACTGTCACAATTTTCTTGGCCTGGACAAAATTACTGTTGACTTGTCTGAGCAAAACAAATAAGAATGCTTGGAGTGTGGTCTGGGAGGACTCAAACTGCCTGTGCAAGCCTCATAGTGTGCACATCAAAAGCTGGACTGCTGTCAAAATTTGCTCCTGCTCTACCTGGACATATAGTCAGGATTCTATAGTTGTTGCTATTAAGAGCAAAATACTTACTATGAAGAAGTTCCATTAAGTTCAGTGGCATTTATTTCAGATGTATGTTATTGTATTTTTTAACTATTCTTTAAAGATTTACCATGCATTTAACAGAGTTAGTTTTGTTGACAACTCATTAACTTTTTTGTTATAACTGTAGCTGCATAGTATCTACAGTATTTCAGTATGATATAATCAACTTGTTTGCTGGGGAAAAATATTTTTTTATCTTTTTTTATTGAGCAAGAAAACAGGGCAATTACCAAGACCTTCCATAAGTTACATAAATGACACAAAATGCCAAATTTGTTTAGAAAAACAAAACTCTGTGATGCCCTTATTTTAATACAAAAATATATTCATAAGAGCTCTCTATGTATTTGTTTACATCCAGTTCCATATGCACTAGAGCAGTGGTGGTGAACCTATGGCACATGTGCCAGAGGTGGCACTTGGAGCCCTCTCTGTGGGCACGTGCACCATTGCCCCAGCCTCGCCTGCCCCATGAACCCCTCCTCACTAGCAGCCCCCCTGGAGGAGAGTCACCCCCGAGCGTGGCCCACATGGAGCAGTGCAGCCAAGGACATGGCAGCCAGGCAGTGTAGACAAAACTCTTCCCTCACGCCCCATCGAGCACAGTTGATGCTACAGGGTGTGGGCAGAGGGCGTGGCCGCCAAGGCACTGCTAGGCTGCCTAGGTGAACTACAGTGGGCCCTGGAGGTGGTGAGTGGCCCTGCTGGCAGGTGGGGTGGGGGACAGGGTGGGGGTGGGGCAGGGGCAGGGCAGGGGGTGGAGCAGGGGCGGGGCCAGTTTTGGGGCACTCAGTCTCTAAAAGGTTCGCCACCCCTGCACTAGAGCAATGATGATTCATTTTGAAATGGAAAATACAACTAGTTCAAATCTGAAAGCTTTACTGTTAAAACATATGTGCGCATCTGTGATTCTTCTAAAGATTCCCTATTTAATATTAACCGGTGGCATTTTAAATTATCCATTGTGATGCTCATTGCTGAAATGAATAATGAATTAGCATTTTCTTTCCACAGTTAGTCACCAAGCAGTTTGGGAATTACTTAGAACTGCTCCCTAACAATTTGGCCCATCCTTCTTAGATAAGCAGCCTATTTTGCAGTTGTCAAATATAATTTGACAGCTCTGTAACATTATTTCATATTTGGCATTGCTTGTTCCACTGTGTCAACCATTCCTGTCCTTCTCTAATGATCTTTTTTTTTAAGCCACTCAGCAAGGGTCGTGGGAGGAGCATTCAGTCAGTTGCTTGCTTTGGCTTTGCATTTTTGTTCTTAATATGCAGTGAAGCTTCCCCAATTTTATGGATTAATTATTTGACTAGTAGTGAATAAATTGGTGTGATGTTTTATTCATTTTTGAACAAAGGATTTTTACATTAAGACAGTTCTGTATTAAATTGGAATAGTGTATACTGATTCTTAATAATAAAGAAATCTAAGAAAACTTAAAGGTTAAATTGTCTCAGAATAAAACACAACTTCAAAATTTCTCACTCTTTTGGTTGTGGTTATGGTTTCTTTTCAATCTAATATACAACCAGACAATATCATTATCCAATTTTATCAATACTACAAAAACAAGTATAGATATCTTGAATTCGTCCTTTTCTTGAGCAACATGTGTCTCTTTAAAAAAAATTGGGTTGAGTTTTATGGTTCAAATGTTGAGATTCCTTTTTATATCCACCAATGAGTTAAATCTATTATTTTGAATGAAATCCCTAACATATCCTGATCTTCATATTATGAGTTCCATTACTTTATTGCTTTGCCACACTTATAGGCTCAACTGACACACCAGAGTTTTGGTATGAATATCCAATTTGACATGATTTAGTCCTGTCTCTTGCTATCATTTATTCCTAAAACAAATAAACTGTTTTTGGAATCCTGGTTTTTCAGGATTAAAATTAAAATTAAAATTTGTGGCATACTCTTTATAAATTTTATATTTTCAAAAATGGAAGATAATAATTATAATTCAAATTATATTTGATACAATTATTTATTATAGTAGAACTGCTTTGCCTGATGCTATAACATAAAAGACTGGTGAACTCAAACCTCCTCTGGGGTTTTTAGATGCTGCCCCCACTTCCTATTTTGATGCAGTGACTTAGTAGTTTCTGCTGCCTCTGTCTGTCTGTCTATTTATATGCTGCCTTTATTATTTTTACAAATAACTCAAGGCAATAAACATATCCAGCATACCTTCTTCCTCCTACTTTCCCCACAGCAACAACCATGTGAACTGAGTTAGGCTGAGAGTGCCTGACCCAAGGTGACCCAGCTGGCTTCATGGCCAATACAGGACTTGAGAACACAGTCTCTTGTTTTCTAGCCCACTGCCTTAATCACTAAACCTAAGCTCTATCCCCTATGGGCACCCCACTTAATGTCCCCTTAATCCTGAGGGTTGTGGAAAGTAAGACTTTGACAATCAGTGTTGCCTTGCAGGTCATTAAAAACTTTTTTAAAGATTCCTATAACCTGTGTTTTGTTAAACAGCATCAGAACATCTGGCAAGATGTCAATCCTTCTTATAAAAGAGAAATCCAACTGAGAATTAAGGAGAAATTTCCTATCAGTAAGAACAACTAATCATTGAACCAGCTTGCCTCCAGAAGTTGGATGGACAGCCCTTTGTCTGAAATTATGTAGGGTCTCCAGCTCAAGCAGCAGATTTGATTAGAAGTCCTCTAAGATTCTTTCCAACTCTGTTATTCTGTGTTCTATAATCATACAACAGATAAACAATAGCAAATGTTTATATATTCAAGCTACTGAAGGGGATATTACAGAGCTGTTTAACTGAAAATAGGAGTTTTAGCATGAGAATTACAAAAGAAAATATGGTGTTCCAGACTAACCATAAAATTTTGATGGTCTGCTAAAAATAAATAAAAATCATTATAAAAAGATCGAGGAAGGATTTCAAATTGCTGTTCCAAATCACAAAAAATTCTAAGGAGAAATACTTTCCTCATGTACAATGTGAAATATTCATAAAAAGCTGAAGGACATCCAATTGCTGTATTTACACACACAGAGAGAGAAAAGGACAGGACAGCATAGAAAAATAAGTATCAAAAATCTAAGCCAAATTCCTCCCTTCACTTGTTACCTAGTCTTTCTAAATTAGTATCAGATAGATCTGTTTCATTTTTTATGAACTTCCTTTTGTCTAGAAAGGCTAAGTATTAATCTGAGACTCTGAAATATGGTATTAACTTTCTTTTTTCTCACCCCCAGGTTGGCAAGTTCTGCCTTAATTTGTCAGGCAAAATCTCCGTGAATAGAAAGAGATGTTGAATATATTTCAGTATACATGACACAGAATCATGTCTTGTGAAATGTATACAGGGACTGTAACAAGCTTGCAGGCTTGTATTCACATCTGTTTTTTTCTCTTGAGAAGCTTACCCTATTATATCTGCAAAACAGGGTAGGGTTGTTAAAATGAATTTATTTTCAACATCAGTGCAGATTTTTTTTTTTTGCATGTGCATGGATGACCACCAAAAGCTTCTTGCAATTATTTCCTGTTGTCAACGTATGCTTGTTTTACATTACTATTGTAATGTAATTTTGGTTCTATGGAAATGAACTATTATGAGCAAAGTGCAATTGCTGTCCACAAAAATTATTCATGGTGCATTCATAAGCAAATACCTGCATAGTCAAATATATTCTCCATCATGCTTCCTGGCAAAAGCTTGCAAACATTTCTTTAGATAAAGTTGAGTCAAAACAGTACACTTTTTGAAAGTTTTATGGAAGGCTATCATACCCTTGGGGAATTTGATTAGAAGCCACACATATTAAGGTAAGCTTACATAAAGTGAGAAAAAAGAAGATACTGGAGCATTGCACACAAAAAGGCCTCTGGAACCAGCCACAATGTTATCAAAATTGCAGTTGCAAATGTGTAATTAAAGCCTCACCACTTTTTTGCACATATAAAAAGGGACATGATTTCAGTCACACAGTTGTGACAAGCATTTGACTTTTTTGCCCCTCTCTTGCCAACAACAAAAGTCCAATTCATTTTGCTGTTTAAATTACCACAAGACAAATCAGAATTGGCTATAGTTCCTAAATCCTGAGATATCTTTGTGACTTCTCCAAACAATAAGTGCTTTATTTTTAGAGAAGAAGCAATTCAGATTAGTTGCTAGTTCTGCTTGCTTTTCATTTCCTTCCACTATCTGATTTTTTCTACCTTCTCATTTATTTATCAGGGACTCTATTATAACTACCTATAGTTTTTCATCTTTTTATGCATTAATAAGAAATGACCCTGTTTTTCAAAAGGAGTAACTATCAGGTTAAATGGCCTTCTATTTACTTTATTTTTCCAATCTCTGTAATCACTTTTTTTATGTGGTAAAAAAGAAAAATTATTGAATCATCTTTTTTTTTGACATGCATGTAACTTTCATGGAGAAAATGTAATTGAATTGGAATGGAGGATATTTTTGTTAAGTATGAGTATATTTGTGTCATGTGGTATAAAATATGAAATATTGATTTCCCTGTTTCAATTATCTTCTAGTGGTACATTATGTCCTCTGGTAGAATTCCTGATTATTGCAATATGTTAATTCCTTGCTTTAGCTTTATGACTTTCCAAATTCATTCTTAACACTTATTCAGCAAAGAGATTTAAATGTGTGTTTGGGGCATTCATGACAGATATATTTAATTTTCAAAGTAAAGAAAAAAACTTATTTTTTAAATGTGACAAGCATGTGACACACACATAAAAAGAGGTGGGTTTCAATCACGCAGTTGCAGCTGCCACTTTGACTTGTTTAAATAACCACTCCTCAGAAACTTCTAAGAATATTCCTTTTTGTGGTCAATGAAAATGAAGTTTAACTTCTATGAAAAGAGCTGCGCCTGAATAAAAACAAAATTCTCTGTATATACACTTTCAGTGTTCTGAAGTAATGTGGATCCTTAGTAGGGAGAGGTACATTTCAGAAGAGTAAGAGACAACTCAGCTCAGATATTAAGTGTGAAAGAAAGAGGGTGAGGATGACTCCTCCCTAATAGTTCAAAGTATATTGTAGATGGAGATAACAGAGTCCTCAGTCTGGCAAGATTTTGTTAATTAGTATAAAATAATAAAGAACTCAGCTTGGAATAATTTCCATGTGTTGTCTTAGTTTGGGGTCTGACACCTGTATTTACAATGTAGTTGTTATTCTTCGAACTGAACAAGAAAACATAAATGTCATTAGTTTAGTACTAATTAAGGCAAAGCATAAGTTTTATTCTTCAGTTATGGCATACCTATTCACATCAAAAGGCACTTTTAAGTTTCCTCAATGGCCATTATATCAGCAGTGGAATAAGTGTCCTTCCTCCTACACTAATGGAGAGGCTATTTCCATATGGGCTTTTCTTTTATTAGATTGGAATAACTGCCTTTATTTTGGGATCTGTACCAAAATTTATCTTAATTAGAGTATGGAACTGACATGTTGTATTATCTTGAAATGTTATTGCAATGACACAAATTATTATTGTTATGAAATAAATTTTAGTCAATTAGGCAACATGCTGCTATATTTCAAGGGCATCAATAGATTTTTGGACAGAAGGATAGCACTAATAATATGTTTCAAAGTATTTCTAGAGCAATAATGAAGGGTGGAAGAAGAATGCAACTGATGATTCTTCAAATGACATTTTATTCCTCACATGCAGTATTTTGAAGGGTCCCAGTTTTAATTAAGGTAGCCTTGAAATTCAGCCAAACTGTTCATGGGATAACCTTGAGCATCTACTGCCTCTACTGCAAGCCCATCTGCTTGTTTGAGTCCTGTATTTATTTTGTACCGAAGACAAGTGATACATAGTGGTAATAAATGGAATTAGATGAAGATATTTTTATACTGATGTTTTATACTGAGTCATACTATTGGTTTATCTATAGTTCAGTAATGTTCATGTTAACTGAACATTTCTCCAGGATTTGAAATGAAGGTCTTTTCCAGACTTCCTAGGTATATTAGGAATCATTGAGGGGAATCTCCAATTTTTGAAGAGGTAGTCACTGCTGTAAGCAAGATGATAGTGATGATGATGATGATGATATGATATGATAGATAGAAGAACCCCCTTGATCACTTCAAACATTTTTATAGATTGCATCTCATGAATTTAAAAAGCCAGACAAAAACTTTTCAAAATAGAAAATGGAATAGACCTATCCCAATCCACTTATTATTTTGAATGAAGATGTTCTGTTTAATTATCAGCAGTTTATGACACTCTAATTTATCATTATGTAGGTATTTCTGTTCTAAAGTCACAGAGCCAATTGCTGGCATCATACTGTGTGCAGCAATCCTATCACTTCATTACTTTTTACAAGGAAAAGGAATTTGGTTTGTTTTCCTTGAATTTCTTTCCAATTAATACAACTATATGTTCCATCTTTTGAGATAATAAATGAGAGAGAACACATTTCCCTTACCCATTTATCTGTATCAGCCTTCTTTTATTTATAGAAAGCCCTTATTTATTTTCAAAGGTAACTTTTTGTAGGGATAAAAATATTTTTACTTCTACAGAGCAGGAGAACAGATGTTTAACAAGACCCTCCAATTTTATCTAGCTTCCAAATGTCCTCAGAACCACCGTTCTAGAACAGTGGTTTTCAACATTTTCTTCACCATGGACCCCCCTTTAAATACTTTTGTGTCCGTGGACCATGGCTGACGACTCCCAAGACTTAAGATTTAAATCATAACACTTCTTCAAGCCTTTATGGACCCCCTGTGACAACCTTGCAGTCCCCCAGGATCTGCAGACTACACGCTGAGAACCACTGTTCTAGAAGATTGAAAAAAAAGAAAGACTGATCCACCACATGTGTAACTCCAAGCCACCTTGGATACAACAATTCAACTAGATCTCAATAACTGAAATGACATCAACATATTTTTCGATAGCTTCCCTTTCCTTACCGTTAAAGACACACTAGATGCATATAAATTGATGTGTGGACCAGCAATACTAGGGTCTCTCTCAAAAATAATACAAAGACTTGTTCACATAGTGGAATGATACATGACTGTTGAGTCCTTAAAGGGCAAATTATAGCTTATGTGTTTAAGCAGATTTTTGTTTTTTACCCCAGGTATGGTGACATGGTGCCGAAGACAATAGCTGGGAAGATATTTGGTTCCATTTGTTCTCTCAGCGGGGTCTTAGTCATTGCTCTTCCAGTTCCAGTCATTGTCTCCAACTTCAGTCGCATCTATCATCAGAACCAACGAGCCGATAAGCGCAGGGCACAAAAGGTGCGCTCCTTCTGACCATTGTAGAAATGGAATGTATATTGTCTCTATGCCAGGGGTGTCAAACTCAATTTCATTGAGGGCCGCATCAGCATTGCAGTTGCCCTTGGGGGGCCAGGTGGGTGTGGCCAGGGTGGGTGAAGCCTACTGGGTGGGCGTGGATGGAGTGGGTGTGGCCTACTGGGTGGGCATGGCCAGCTCTACATTGTTTGTGTCAAGGGAGCCTATGGGGGCTTGGGCAGGAGTGGGACAGATCTGAGGGTCTCTGGCAGAAGGGGGTGGGACCAGGGCAAGCACCAAGGCATGGTCCACTGGAGGAGCCTCACTATTCCTCTCAGGCCATGCGGGGGGGACTGGATGGTGGTGTGGTCTGCCCGGAGCCCTGGGCAGCAGAGGTCAAACACCCAGCCTTGACCTCGAGCACCCGTGGCACCAAGCCCAGCCCCACTTCCCCAAAGGGGCACCCAGCTGCACTTATCTTGTTCTCAAGGCTGCTGCTGCTGTGCTTGCTCTCCTTAGCCAGGTTGCTCATGATGGGTACAACGGCAAAGTCAGAGGGAAGCCCATTCCCTCTCCATGGGAGTAGACCTGGCTTTGTATCCAAAGCTTCCTTAGCAATAGGATGGGAGTCCCCCAAGATAGGCCAGGAGGAGGGGGCAAGGGGATGGTGAAAGGGCAGCAGGGCAGGACTAAGGCAGGAGTTCCCTCAGACCCTCCCTCTCCTTCTTTCCTTCCTTCCTTCCTTTCTAAGTACAGAGTGGTGGGAAAATATTTGAGATGAGGGAGGGAGAAAAATAGGCAAGAAACACAGCTGGGGAGGTGTCACCCTTCGTGAGGAATGAAGAAATGCACCATCATCTGGAAGTAGCCAGCACATGGCCCTCACCTACTTCACATATCTGGCTTGGTGGGCTCTGGGAGAGGGGATGCCATGAACAGCATGAGAATCAACATTACCTGCGCAATGCCGCCCAGCCCCCAGCCTGCCCAGTCTCGGCAAGCAGTGGGGCGCTCTCCTCACAGCACCAAGAGGCTGAGCCAGGTGGCACAAATCCAAAAACAAGCACAAGGACGTCCAGCCCCCAGCCTGCCCAGTTTCAGCAGGCAGGGCGCTCTCCTCACAGCGCCAAGAGATTGAGCCAGGCAGTGCGAAGCTTGTCAGCTTTGCACTTTACTGCCTGCTGAAACTGGGCAGACTAGGAGCAGGGTGGCCTCGTGCTTCTTTTTGAATTTGCGCCGCCCGGCTCAGCCTTTGGCACTGTGAGAAGAGCACCCCGCTGCCTGCCGAAATCCCTCCCCCGGAGCCCATCAAGCCAGATAGGTGAAGTAGGCAAGGGCCATTTGCTGGCCACTTCCAGGCAATGGTGCATTTCTTTATTCCTCACAAAGGGTGACATCTCCCCAGCATGCACCCAGGGGGCAGGGCCGACAGGCAGGGGCTGGTTCCTCACTGTTTCCAGATGGCCTTGTGGAGCTAAGACTGAATGTGTTTCAGCATAGATGGCCACCACAAAATTGTACATTGGCTCCCGGCCGGCCTGGGCCAGAGCCAAGGCAGAGGGGGCCGTTCCCTCACTGTTTCCAGGATGGCTTTGTGGCCCACATGAAACCACTTCACAGGCCGCATCTGGCCCCCGGGCCTTGTGTTTGACATGTCTGCTCTATGCAAACTATGTATCTGAAACTACTTTTAAGATTCTCTTCCCAAAGAGTTAATTGGTTGAGTTGGTTGGCTAGTTAGTTGATTTAACAATTAGTTTTAAAGCACACATCCTAAATTTGTGGGTGAAAATACTTCTCATATCAGCATGTGTTGTGATTCAGAATGTCTTTGAGTGAGATTCCTCAGAAGGTAAAAGAAGCTGTTTTGGGTGAATATTCTAGAAAGCTGTTCTAGCAAGTTGCTGATTTTCTTAATCTGTGTAAGAGATTGTACAGATGGCATCATGAATTTGGGAACTAAGTATCCATTTGTCTTAAGTAAGAAAGGGACTACTTTACTTGCTATGAACTGTATACTAGTGGAAGGGCAATTTGGAATCTGACTCATAATGATTGCATTTCTGTGTTATATTAAGTTGAATAAGATACTTAGTGAAACCACAGAATAAGCCAGCATTCTCAGTGCTTTGGTGCTGTAGAAAAGTCTGGCAGGGATATTTTTAATTGAAAAGAAGGGACTAGAAATTTAGGCAAAAGATGATTTAATTCTATGATTAAAGCAGACTTTTATATAAATGTGATTTATTTAAAATAATATATTGCTTCCATAAACTATTGCTTTCATGTATTACCTCCCTTTTTATTTTACTTTTATTTTTTATTTTAGTGTTATTTTAGGGGCATAAAGATTTCTTTGTTCATTCATTAATTCATTCAATTTATATCCCAATTTATATCTCAAATTTGTGATGCTGGGCAACCCATATAGTTAAAAACAACCACATAACACAACCAATAAACAAAATAAAGAAAAATAGCAAAAAATAACAACTCTTAGACAAAATGGAAAACCTAATTGAAACCAATTTTTTTAAAAAAAAACATAAAAAACAGGCAAAGGCAAGTTGTAGATTAATTAGTGAATCTAGCAGGCTCCAAACCATAATCCTGATTCCCAGGCCCATTGGCACAAGTGTGTCTTTAGACCCTTTCAAAAGATAAGCAGTGTCAGAGCCAGCCTGAAGGTGCTGTGGCAGAAAATGCTTTTCCCTTGGGTCATCAGATGACAGTTCTTAATCAAAAGATCCCATAACATGCCCCTGCTGCCTAGGAGACTAGGAAGAGGCAGCCTTCCAAATAATGCAGTACTGTGCCATGTAACACTTTATATTACGAGCACTTTGAATTTAATTTGGAAGCAAACTCGCAACTGGTGCTCTTCACAGACAAGAGTTACAATGCTTGCTGAACAAGGAGCACACAAAACTACCGTCACCATTGCATTTTGTACCATGTGAAGCTTCTGGTCTTCAAAGGCAACTCCATGTAGAGTGTGTTACAGAAATCCATTACAGGGCATGTGTGACTGAGAGTAAAAACCTCCCAGTCCAGGAACGTTATTTGGCACATAACACAAAACTGTGCAAAAACTGTCCTGGCTGCAACTGTAGCTGCTTTCCAAGCAGGAGTCATGGTTCCAGAAGGACCCCCAGATAATGCACAGGACTGTCTGGCATAGTGCCACCCATCAAGCTCCAAAGATGATAAGTTCCCAGAACCCCAAAACCCTAAAACCCCAAACCACTGAATCTTACTATGGTTGTTCTTTAACCAATCTGGAATATGAAAATATATTACCTATTACAGTGGTTCTCAACCTGTGGTTCGTGGACACCGGGGAGGCTGCAATGTCATCACAGGAGGTACATGAAGGCTTGAAGAAATGTTATGATTTAAATCTTAAGTCCTGGGGGTCCATGCCCATGGTCCATGGCCACAAAAGGTATTTAAAGGAATACATAGTGAAGAAAAGGGTGAGAACCACTGGCCTATTGCATTCAATATTTCATAAGAAAAATGCAGTCTATGCATTTCCAAAAACACATCTCCATTAAGAAAGATATGAAGATATAATTTATAGTTAGAGTTTTCTAAGCAGCTCTGTAAAAACAGTGCAGTCTCAAATACAGTGTAAAAAGAACAACTTTGTGATAGCAAAATTAAACAAGGAGCTTGGTTGACATTTAATATAGAACAAAAGCGGAGTGCAGCTTATGTTTAGATAAGTATTCTTTCAGGAACTCCAAGTTCTCGTCAAATCTTCTACATATATGAGGAAATAAGTACAAAATTTTTTATTACATTAATCCTACACATGTCTGCTATGATGACAATATTTTCCTTGTCAATTTTAAGGCTATATCTGTATCTGTTATTATTCTAGTCTTATCTTCAGTCTTGGTTCAATTTTTTTTACTGTGTTCCTTGACCTTCTTACTAAAGTAATGTTATCAGCATATAATACAGAAAAACAGAGATGGAGGTGACATTAGAATTCTTCTAGTTTAACCCCCTACTCTAACAGGAGACCCTATATCATTCCAGACAAATGGTTGTCCAATCTCTTCTTGAAAACCTCCAACAATGGAGCACCCACAACTTCTGGAGGCAAGCCATTCCACTGATTAATTGTTGTTACTGTCAGAAAGTTTCTTCTTAGTTCTAGATTGGATCTCTCCTTAATGGTCTTTCACCCATTACTTCTTCTCCTGCCCTCAGGTATTTTGGAGAATAGGTCAATCCCCTCTTCTCTATGACAGCTTCTCAGATAATAGAAGACTGCTATCATGTTACCCCTAGTCCTTCTCTTTGTTAGACTAGACATATCATTTCCCACAATTGTTCATCCTATATTTTAACCTCCAGTCCCCTAATCATCTTTGTTGCTCTTCTCTGCACTCTTTCCAGAATTTCAACTTCTTTTTTGTATCATGGTGACCAAAACTGGATACAGACTCCAAGTATGATCTTACCAGTGCAGTATAAAGCACACTTTATACTAACACTTACATGTTTTTGATACTATTCCTTTGCTGATGCAGCCTATGACTCCATTGGCTTTTGGGGCAGTTGCAGCACACTGCTGGCTCATACTTAAGTGATTGTCCACTGGACTCCTTGATCCTTCTCACAGTGTCTGCTTTTGAGCCCTATACCACCTATTCTATACCTGTGCATTTGTTTTTCTTGCCTATGTGTGAAACCTTATTATTCTCACCAGTGAATTGCATAATTAACAATTCTGCAATTTTAAAGCCACACCCATCTTCTAATCCAGTTTCTATCAATATATATTCAGCATATCAGTTCAATAAATAAAAGGAAAGTATACAGCCCCATCTCATTCCTTTGCTGACTTGGAGTCAGTTGTTCCATCTGGATAGTAGATTCCTGACCTCTGCATAGGTTTTACATGAGGAGAGAGAGAGATTTGAGGTTTTCCATTTTCCTAAATACATTTCACAGCATAATGTGAACAACACAACCAGAGGTTTTTCCATAATAATTAAAGCACATATTGACTTCCTGTTATTATTTGACTTTCTCAATTATCCAGTGTGCATCAGTATGTTCCTCAGATTTGTCTAAAGGTAGCTCGAACATCTAGAATCTTCCTGTGAAGCTCTAATCTGTATTAGGTAATGAATTTTACTGGGATGTGAAATTAGGGATATTGTGTGATGGGTAGCACATTAGTAAATCTCTCTCTCCTCTCTCTCTCTCTCTCTCTCTCTCTCTCTCTCTCCTCTCTCTCTCTCTCTCTCTCTCTCTCTCTCTCTCTCTCTCTCTCTCTCTCTCTCTCTCTCTCTCTCTCTCTCTCTCATCACTATGTAGACTGAGGTCTTCCAACCTTTTGACATTATACTGTTCTCCAGATTTGCTGACATAGGTTAGTTATAACCTTTATTGATTCTTTTTCTGCTGCTTGCCATGTTTTTGAAGATATTCAATCAATCCCTGTATCCTTCCAATTGGCATGCTGATCTAGTCATATTCTAGTATTAGAGATTCTTGTAAGTAAGGAATATCTTCTAGAGTATTGTGGAAGGAAAGACTCAAGTTGCTGGTCTGAGTTTTCCATCCTTATGAACTGTCTTTCTTCCTTAAGAAAACAAAGAAAACAAATAAAAGAGACATGCTGAAGGCATTTTAAATGCTGGGGATATGGATATTTATGGAAGAGAGAAAGAAGACTGTGTTGGAGACTGGAGAGAAAGTCAGTCATGCATGAAGGAAATGAGACCAAAACCATTGGAGTAAGGAACAAACCTTTCTGAAATTCTTCATTAATTATCTATCTATGATCTTTGCCTTACATGGATTTGATTTCTCTTCACTTCTTGACAATTTCCATTAGTTTTGATATTCAGTTAGATTTCTTATATTTCTTGATCCTTGGCAGTCTCTTTCCACATTCATACTTAACAACCTCTTCAGTTTATTCACAGTTTTTTTCTATTTCCCTATCAACAAGGTTCAGTATTCTGACGTGCTCCTTCAAAGTTAGGAGTTTATGCTCAAGATCATAACATGGAAAATGGTTGGCTTTGTTCTTCCACTTTATCTTCAAACTGGAATTTTCCCATAAGCAGTTTATGATTTGCTCCAAAGTCAACCATGTACTTGCTGTAATAAGTGAGCTCTCACCTCCTTGTGCCAGTAATATAATCAGTTTGATTTCTGGGTACTCCATTTGAAGATATATACATTGTTAACAACAAAGAATGTGTAGAAATTGATAAGTCATTCTCCTGCTTCATTTTGGTTTCCTAGTGCATATTTTCCTCATTAATATTTCCGGTGTTGGCATTCCAGTCTCCAGCCACAAGTAGCACACCTTGCTTGCATGTTCAGAAATTGTGCATAAAACACCTCTTTTTCTATAGAATTGGCTGGACCATAATTTTGGACAGTTGTCACATTTAAATTGTCCATGAACTCTAATTGATATTCTGTCACTGATTACATTCTAATCAAATGTTCTTGTCATATCCTTTCTAATTATAAAAGTAACTTCATTTCTTCTTGGTTTTTGATATTCTGAGTAATGAACAGTGTAATCTTCTGACTTAAAATATCCAATTATACTGTATAACAATTCACTGATACCTAAGGTATCAGTGTGTATTGATTCATTTCAATTTTCTCTGTGTTGAGTTATCCCATATTCATGCTTCTTACATTCCATGTTCCTATTGTAATTTTGTCTTTGTAGCTGTGCATTTTATTTTCCTGCATGACCACATCAGCAACCAGATAACCCAAAAGATTTAATCTGGCTATATGATAAACTCCATTAGTATATTTAAAAAATCCTCAACTTTTCCTCAGTCATGTGTTAAATGCCATCAAATCTGAGAGACATATCATGTAGCACTTCATCTTATATTGCCTATCCATGTGGTTTTCTTTGTAAAATCAGGACAACTTTGTAAAATAGTCAACTCCCATGCAGTATGAAATATATCTTTGCCTTTGTCACTAAAGCAGCCATTTACATCCAGTGTCTTCCTGTATCACTGATGCCAAATATAGATGCCTAATGGCTTTAGCTGGGCAGCTAAGATGAATTTCACACTATAATGATGTATTCTTCCAATGTTGATCTCAAAAAACTAACCACAGTCCAACTAATTAAAACTTACGAGCAAACCCCAAAGCAAACTGGACTAGAAAGAAAAGAAAAATCCCAGAGGCTGCAATGGGATGAGTTCCATATTACAGTAAATAGAACTATATGGACATAACCATGAAGAAGGAGTATGTGTTGGATCTGTCTCAAAAGAGACTTGATTTTTATTTTGGTTCCATTGCTGTGACTTTTCAGGAAGGATGTTCTGCTAGAAAAGGGAGGCTAGCACCTCCTCAGTTATATTCCGTCTGTGAATTGTTTTTGTTTAGTTTTAGTTTTCCATGACTATATGTCATAGTTACTGTAGGTCACTCTTGAAAATTGAAATCTTCTCTCAATTTTTATATTCCAAATGTCATGAACTAAAATACTGTATTAATCACAATGATCTTGAGATTTTTTGAAATCAATTTCATGTCCTGTGGCTTTAAGGTGTTGGACCAGGGAAGAAGTTGGTTCCTCTTTTTTGAATGAGTTTTTGTGTTCTTCAATGCGTGCACTTATTCTTCTGTTGGTTTGTCCGATGTATGTGGTGGGGCAGGCAGTACATGGGATTTCATATACTCCTTGAAAACAAATATACTCATCAGAAAACGTGTGTGTGTGTGTGTGTGTGTGTGTGTGCGTGCGTGCGTGTGTTTTCTGAGGTTTTCGCGAGCATTTGTATGTAGGTCTCTGGTAATTCGGGTTTTCTCCTGCGTAAAATTTGAAATGTCTTGGCGATGTTTCGACAAAGTCCCATTGGTCATCTTCAGGCTGGTGCTTTCGGCTTCGTGCTTCTAGGAGCAATGTGTGATCGTAGCTGTTTCTTCCTTTTAACTGCCAGTGGGGGTATGAACTGATTGGCTGGGAGCTTGGCTGTGTTCTGATAGGGTGGAGGTGTGTTCTGATTGGCTAGGGGGTTGGCTGTGCTCTGATTTGATGGGGGGTTAGCTGTGCTCTGATTGGCTGGGGGAGTGTTCTGTTTGATTGGCTGGGGGAGTGTTTTGTTTGGGTGGGGGCTTTGTTGTGCTCAGGTTAGTCTGAGTTGCAGGGGGATTAGAGATGGTGAGCTGCATAGCTGTTTGGCTTCGCGTTCGTGGTTGTGCTTCATCTTCATGGTGGGTGTCAGTTTGCTTCATGTATGGATTGGAGGGGTTTAAAGTGGCTAATGATGCAGCTGTAGTCTGGCTTCTGGTTTGTGGTCGTGCCTCATCATCGGTGTGGGTTTGGGTTTGCTTTTTGTGTGGATGTGTGGTGGTGACATCCTGTGTGATTTTCGTGAGTGTGGGTCTGGTGTCATTCTTTGTGTTAGGGACTCGTTTGTCAGTAAGGGCGGGTTTCCGAATGGCTGGTAGGCAGGAGGTATCATCTCGTTTGTTCATGCTGTGTGGGCGTTTTTCTATCTCGATGGCTTCTCTGATTGTTCTGTTATTAAAGTGTTCAGTTTTGGCAATAGTTCTGGTCTTTTTGAAATCAATTTCATGTCCTGTGGCTTTAAGGTGTTGGACCAGGGAAGAAGTTGGTTCCTCTTTTTTGACTGAGTTTTTGTGTTCTTCAATGCGTGCACTTATTCTTCTGTTGGTTTGTCCGATGTATGTGGTGGGGCAGGCAGTACATGGGATTTCATATACTCCTTGAAAACAAATATACTCCTCAGAAAACAAATATGTGTGTGTGTGTGTGTGTGTGCGTGCGCGTGTGTGCGTGTGTTTTCTGAGGTTTTTGCGGGCATTTGTATGTAGGTCTCTGGCAATTTGGGTTTGCTCCTGCGTAAAATTTGAAGTGTCTTGGCGACGTTTCGACGAAGTCCCATTGGTCATCTTCAGGCTGGTGCTTTCGGCTTCGTGCTTCTAAGAGCAATGTGTGATCGTAGCTGTTTCTTCCTTTTAACTGCCAGTGGGGGTATGAACTGATTGGCTGGGAGCTTGGCTGTGTTCTGATTGGGTGGAGGTGTGTTCTGATTGGTTAGGGGGTTGGCTGTGCTCTGATTGGATGGGGGGTTAGCTGTGCTCTGATTGGATGGGGGAATGTTCTGTTTGATTGGCTGGGGGAGTGTTTTGTTTGGGTGGGGGCTTTGTTGTGCTCAGGTTAGTCTGATTTGCAGGGGGATTAGAGATGGTGAGCTGCATAGCTGTTTGGCTTCGCGTTCGTGGTCGTGCTTCATCTTCATGGTGGGTGTCAGCTTGCTTCATGTATGGATTGGAGGGGTTTAAAGTGGCTAATGATGCAGCTGTAGTCTGGCTTCTGGTTTGTGGTCGTGCCTCATCATCGGTGTGGGTTTGGGTTTGCTTTTTGCGTGGATGTGTGGTGGTGACATCCTGTGTGATTTTCGTTAGTGTGGGTCTGGTGTCATTCTTTGTGTTAGGGACTCGTTTGTCAATAAGGGCGGGTTTCCAAATGGCTGGTAGGCAGGAGGTATCATCTCGTTTGTTCATGCTGTGTGGGCGTTTTTCTATCTCAATGGCTTCTCTGATTGTTCTGTTATTAAAGTGTTCAGTTTTGGCGATAGTTCTGGTCTTTTTGAAGTCAATTTCATGTCCTGTGGCTTTAAGGTGTTGGACCAGGGAAGAAGTTGGTTCCTCTTTTTTGACTCAGTCAATTCATTCAGTTTACTCATATATATAAAATGAATGAATGAAAGAAATACAAATAGATTTTATACGTATGAAAATGAGAGAAAGGAGAAGAGTGTAATATACCTAAGGAAAGGTGGTCTAGACTTGTGGGGAGTCGTGAAAGTATAAGTTAAAGTGGTTCTGGAAAATTCTGTGCCTTTTGAGTGAGTGAGGGATAGATATATATAGAGATATAATGTATATCGATGACTGGTAAGATCCATCAGTATCCTTATGAAAATTGCATTTGCATATGTTCTGATATAGAAGTCTAAAGTGTTTCAGAAGTAATGCTAGAGCTTCCTCTGTGCTACAAATGGAAATTAGAACTCATAACATTAATTTAAGAGAACCTAGGCAATCTAACTTCAGTTATTTACAAAAAGGTTGATATTTTTTACAATATTTTTTACAATGGCTTGCCTAACTGACACCAGTAATTGTTTTGGACTTTTCTGTATACAATTTAGTCTATTTTGTATTGTTGCTTTATATTTGAGGTGTTATAATATTGCCTTCTGTTAAATATTGATTATAGATCATACATTACAAAAATAATTATCACTTTGTGATATTAATTTGCCTTTGCTCTTTCAACCCTTGCTTGTTATTCATATTCCTCTGGTTCTGGCATTTTTGATATAATCTAAGGTTCATAAAGGTACATAATCTCAGGCCTTTCATCCAAAGACAATAAGATTAGCCACTTTCATACAGGGTCAGCATTATTCTGATTAAGGGAGACCATCATGGTGAAGAGAAATGGTTTGTCCAGTAGCACTTCCATCCCATGTTCTACATGTGCCTGAAACTATATACACACACAAACACACAGGGAGAGACAAAGAGACAGAGAGTGCTATCTGGAAAAAGCATGTTACATCAAAGCTTAGTCCCTTTTAATGCCCCTGACAAAAGACTGAGGTGGCAGATGCTAACAAGGAAAAAAATGAAGTTCTTTTCATTCTCAGATGATATACCAAACTATCCATTCTCCAGCTGGAAACTCTTGGGGTCTAAACATATTAAATCACCCCAGTAAATTCTGTCAAAAGCAGCTGAATATGAACAGTAACTGATAAGGCCAATTTGGCAGTCAGTGCTATGATTAGTTGGGTAGTGGAAGCACACAAAAAAAAAACGACAGGAGGAATAATTTCAGCAGCAACTAAGTGATATTTACTGAGCATAAATTTGCTTAGAACAAATTGCCCACAGATTGCACCCACCACTAATACTACATTGCAAAATTTTCATATTGCGCAGGACTCTCTACTGTAAAGCGCTAGAAGGTCTAGGAAAATACGTGGTTTTCTGTCTGGCTGATTTTAAATACCCACTTTTGAATGCAGAAGCAGGCAATCTGCATAATATGGATGGCACATGGTTGCTAAATCCTGTTTTATATCCCCAGGGCCACCAAATTGCATTTCTGCATTTTACAAGCAAACCACCCAATCAGAAAGATACAATTTACTATCATTTCTCAAGAGGAAAAGGTGTGTAAGCTTTGAGAATTGTTTTACATACATGTAATGGTTTACAAACAAAAGAAAGCAAAAGATCTTCCCAGACTGAATCATATTCTATTGCATGATGTCATTGATAATTGACCCTGTAGTTCAGGGGTGTCAAACTCGCAACGTCACTCGCAATGACATATCGTGACTTTTTTCCATTGCCGGCAATGGGGTGGGCACAGTTTCAGCATGACGCATCCGACCCATGGGCTGGCAGTTTGACACCCCTGCTGTAGTTTAACAGTGGTGTGATCAAATCTCAACTCTTTATATAAGGATGCGTGCAAAAGAGGAAGATTGTCAATTATAACGCCATGCTCCCATCTTGTAAATTTTGACTAATCCATGGATATCCCTGTGAACATTCCAACTACTGCAACTTAAATAATAGTAATAATGCAACCTCATCTAAAATTGATCACTAGACCAACTGTTCTGGATAATTTTCCTTCAGTTTCTAGCTCTCCCTTTGTAGAAAAGGTTGATGAAAAGGTTGCAAATGCCCTGGAAGAAATAAGATTAGGTGTTAGTTCCAAAGAAAGTACTAAGACAGCACAGGTTACACTTGTTGATAATCTATGGAGGAATTAAGTTAAGAATGTATAACCATCTTTGCCCTTATAGATATATTAGCAGTTTTCAATTCCATCAATCACAGTATTCTTCTGGACCAGCTATGGAGAGCAGAAGTGAGAGGGATAGTAGGCGACACAGTATTACTGTGGTTCTCTTGTCCTGATTGACTGATTCCAATTGGTTTGGGCAGGGGGGACAGATTGAGGCAGAAGACATAGCTTCTATATGACAGGATCTGGGCCAGGGGTTCAAACTGCCGGCCCATGGGCCGGTTTCATCATACCAAAGGCAATGCAAAAAGAGTTGTGATACGTCGCAAGACATCATGTGATGTGGCGAGTTTGACACCCATGATATGGGCTGTTTGAGGGACTGTCTATATTCTGTAGTGGCAAACTGTCCTGTGCATTCTGACAAAGTTGGGTTGCTTCAGGCCCAATCAATTAATTAAACAATGCCTTCTAGCAATCTAGCAGGTTGCAAGAAGCAGGTCTTCTCCATCCCAGCAGCCAGCACTGGAACAGCCTGCTCAAATTTTTAACAGCTATATCTTTTTTCCCCAGGCCTTGGATTGGTGTGTTTGGTAGGCTCCTTTTGAGTGGAGACTGATGTGGTTGGAAATTATATTGTCCCCCTGATTATTATTGCTTTTATATAATATTCTTTATTTCTAATTTGCAAAACTTGCCCAGAGTTGTTTTGCAGTTAGGCAATCTAAGAATTCAATAAATAAATAGAAATTCAATAAAACGTCCAGCTGCCAGAAACTTGGCAAAAATTCCCAGCATGTTATGTTGTCTGGTAAGACCTGTCCTATTATTAATGTCTCCAGTTCACAATGGTTTATATCCAGAGCTTATTATGAAATATGAGATACTTTTGAATGTTTCGCAATAGCAGTATGCAGTGGGGTATGTATGTATTCACACTGAAAGACAGAGAATGAATACATTACTGGACAGGCAAGTAATACCTCCAATGCAAAATGTCTTGCCACACCTTATATTGGGTTGTGTGAAAAGTTTTTATTTATTTATTTTTATTTTTATTTTATTCGGATTTGTATGCCGCTCCTCTCCGAAGACTCGGAGCGGCTCACAACATATATATATAAACAATTGTAACAAATCTGAACAACATTAAAAATACAAACCCCATACATACTCATCAATCACACCACAATCAACAATCATCCCCAGGCCTGCCGGCAGAGGTAGGTTTTAAAATTCTTTCGGAAGGCCAGGAGGGTAGGAGAAACACGGACTTCAGGAGGTAGTTGGTTCCAGAGGGTGGGGGCCGCAACAGAGAAAACCCTCCCCCTAGGGCCCGCCAGACGACATTGTTTCGTTGACGGGACCTGGAGGAGGCCGACCCTGTGCGCTCTCACCGGTCGTAGAGAAGTATGTGGCAGAAGGCGGTCCCGTAAGTATCCTGGTCCCAAGCCATAAAGGGCTTTATAGGTAATAACCAACACCTTGAATTGGGCTCGGAGACCAATAGGCAACCAATGCAGCGTGCGGAGAGTTGATGAAATGTGGGCACAACGAGGAAGACCCACAACTGCTCGCGCAGCTGCATTTTGCACTAATTGTAGTCTCCGAACACTCTTCAAGGGTAGCCCCATGTAGAGAGCGTTGCAGTAGTCGATCCTCGAGGTGACAAGGGCATGTGTGACTGTGAGGAGTGACTCCCAATCCAAGTAAGGACGCAACTGGTGCACCAGGCGAACCTGGGCAAATGCCCCCCTCGCCACTGCCGACAAATGGTGATCCAATGTCAGCTGTGGATCGAGGAGGACTCCCAAGTTGCGAACCTTCTCTGAGGGGTTTATAGATTCACCCCCCAGGGTAATCGAAGGACAGATAGAAGTGTCCTTGGGAGGCATCACCCACAGCCACTCTGTCTTATCGGGGTTGAGCCTTAATCTGTTAACACCCATCCAAACCCTCACAGCCTCCAGACACCGGCACATCACCTCAACCGCTTCACTGATATGGCCAGGAGTGGAAATGTACAGCTGAGTATCATCAGCGTACTGATGGTATCTCACTCCGTGGCAGTGGATGATCTCACCCAGTGGCTTCATGTAAATGTTAAAAAGTAGGGGGGAGAGAACCGACCCCTGAGGCACCCCACATGGGAGTAACCTAGAGGTGGACCTTCAATCCCCCACAAACACCGACTGTGACCGACCAGTGAGATAGGAGGAGAACCACCGCAATACGGTGTCCCCCACTCCCAATCCCTCCAGCCGGCGCAGAAGGATACCGTGGTCAATGGTATCGAACGCCGCTGAGAGGTCAAGAAGCACCAGGACAGAGGACTGGCCTCTATCCCGGGCTCGCCAGAGATCATCCATCAGAGCGACCAAAGCAGTTTCGGTGCTGTAGCCGGGCCTGAACCCCGACTGCAGAGGGCCCAGATAATCGGCTTCCTCCAGAGACCGCTGGAGCTGATGCGCCACCACCTTCTCGACAACCTTCCCCACAAAGGGAAGGTTGGAGACCGGACGATAGTTGGTCAAAATTTCTGGATCCAGGGAAGGCTTCTTGAGGAGGGGGCGCACAAGTGCCTCCTTTAAGGGAGCCGGAAAGGACCCCTCCCTCAAAGAAGCGTTGACAATCTCCTGGATCCAGGTACGTGTCACCACCCTACTGGCCGAAACCAGCCAGGAGGGACACGGGTCCAACAAACAGGTGGCAGAACATACAGATCCAATGGCCCTGTCCACTTCCTCAGGCGTAACAGCCTCAAACTCTCCCCAGATGACCGGACAAGAACATGCCCCTGTCCCCTCAACTGAATCATTATCAGTCGACTCTGCTACACAATTGGAGTCTAGGTCAGCCCGGATCTGAGCCACTTTGTCTGCGAAACAGTTATTAAAGTCCTCGGCACTACCCTGCAAGGGAGGCCCCGGACTCCTTGGGTTAATAAGGGATCGGGTCACCCTAAACAGGGCGGCCGGACGAGATTCCGCAGACGCGATCAAAGCAGAAAGATACAAAGATCTTGCCGTCTTAATCGCCTTCAGATAGGCTTTAATAAATAAGCTCAATCTGGTTCGGTCAGATCCGGACTTACTTTGTCTCCATCGCTTCTCTAGACGTCTCTTATGGCGCTTCATCCCCCTGAGCTCCTCAGTAAACCAAGGAGACCTCCTGGGGCCAGCACCACGGAGAGGTCGCAAAGGCGCAATCCGGTCAATAGCCCCCTTCGTGGCCGTATTCCATGCTGCTACCAGGGACTCCGCCGGACTGTGAATGAGGGAGCTCGGTAATTCCCCAAGCGCCGTCTGAAAGTCAATTGGATCCATCAGGCGTCTGGGGCGGAACCACCTAATTGGTTCCGCCTCCCTGAGGGGAAGGATTGGGGCCGTAAAATTCAGTCGAAGCAGAAAGTGATCGGTCCATGACAAAGGCATGATGTCTAAGCCCCTTAAAACCAGATCATTACCCAACTGCTCCGAAAGGAAAATCATATCCGGGGTGTGTCCACCCTCATGCGTCGGGCCCTGCACTACTTGGGTCAGGTCCATGGTTGTCATGGCGGCCATGAACTCCTGTGCCAATCCCGAGGATTCGCCAAGCAACGGCAGATTGAAGTCCCCCAGGACTATAAGCCTGGGGAACTCCACCACCAGCCCAGCAACCTCCTCAAGTAGCACAGGCAGGGCTGATGCCACGCAGCTGGGAGGCAGGTACGTAAGCAATAAGCCCACCTGGACCCCTAGGTCCAGCGTCATAAGGATGGACTCGCAACCCGGAATTTCAGAAACAGTGAGTCTACGTAGACTGAAGTTCTCCCGGGCCAAAATAGCCACTCCTTCCCCCCTTCCCTGGGGTCGCGGCTGATGCCATACCTGATAACCTGATGGGCACATGCCCGTGAGGGGAACTCCCCCCTCAGGGCCCAACCAGGTCTCAGTCACACACGCCAAGTTGGTCTCCTCATCCATGAGAAGATCATGAATGAGGGGAGCCTTATTGTTAACCGACCTGGCGTTAAGCAGCAATAGCCTGAGCCCAGGGCCCGAGCTACACCCATCACCAGAATCGTGGGGAGAGCAAGTTTTTTCAGAAGGGCCAGAACAAGGAACTGCTACGAGACAGCAGGACCGAGTTCCCCGTGTGCGGCCTACCCTCCTGCTCCCGCCATACCTGCCTCTTCCCTGAATGGAGACCATTAAACTCTAGGTAGTTGCAGGGTGCAGCTATTGCATTCGTGATAATCATCCAACCTTTGCTTAAATAAGTGAATCAGTTAAGGTTTTCAGAACTGTATAGACTTCCATGTCTCAATTGGTTAAGAACTGAAAAACTTAGAAAGTTTAATTTGTGTTTAGCCAATTTCTCTGCAATTTATCATCTCTGGAGTGACATCCAAAAGACCCGTCCATCTTTATTTTGACAGTCCTCAAGATAATTGAAAACTACTATTACTCATCCACTCTTCAAACTTAGCAAACCAACAGTTTTAATTCTTTCTCAAAGGACATAAATTCCAGATCTCTCAATAAACTAGTTACTCTCCTCTGGATCGATTCCCACTTTGTCCCTTTTTGAACTGCAGCACCCAAAACTAGACATAATGCTGCCTGGAATTAATTAGAATTGAATTATTGCTTCATTTGATATAAACACGATTAGTAGAGTTAAACATTAGTTTCTGTAACTGCAGTGGAACTTTCTTTTCCTCTCCTTTTTCTTGCAGTCACTTATAGTATACATAATCTGATTTTGAGGTTTAGAAACACTACAGAACAGATTTTGAAAGTGTTTGTTAATTTATTATCAGATTTATAAAGCTCAGTGATATGACTCTGGGTGATATACAGCAATAAAAAAGCAAACCATAAATCAAAAAATATTACATAACATTAAAACTGATGCAATATATCAAGATGAAAATAAAAGTTAATTTAAAAAGGTGACCAGCATCGTAACAAAAACAAAAACAACCAAAATGGGCCCCATTCAGTTGGCCCCAAATGCCTAGGGAAAAAGGTCAGGTCTTAACAGCTTCCCTAAAGGCAAGAGTTGGGACCTGTCATATATCAGGGAGGGGGGAAGGCAGTGGGGAAATTATTCCAGGGAATCTGAAGTGTGCTCTCCCTGTGGCAGCAAGTGAGGCAGGTAGGTGTTCTTGAGGAAAGACAGTTCCACAAGTAATTTGGTCCTATGTGATACAGGACTTTAAAGCTGACTTTGAATCACACCAAAAATATATTGGAAGCCAGTACAGCTTGCAGAGTAGAAGTATTACATGAACATAGCAAACTGCGCACATAACACCTATGGTAGCATTCTGGACCAACTGAAGCCTCTGGATGATCTTCAAGAGCACTCCAATGGAGAGCATGTTTGTAGTAGCTGAGAGAAATTGTACCTTTCACACTATCAACAAAAGCCACTTTTATCAGCCAGATTTTACCTCTCATCTCTGTAAGTTTTTTTTCTAGCAGATGCCTCTCCCCAAAGCCTTTGAACATAATTTAAAACTCAGTGCAGATGTCTCACTTGACTAATTATAGCAATTGGCAGTTACTCTGTACTGCCAATCAGCAGCAGCAGCAACAGCAAATAAGTTCAAGAGAAAAGTACTTTTCTCTAAATAAACCATTGGTTTACTTGAGACTAGGTAGTCATATTTTGGGTTTCAGACTGAAAAATTTCCAACTCTTTCAGGAGCTGCTGGAAATTAAGTTTAGACCTTTGACTACAGAACATGCCCTAAGCCACAATTGTTTCCATTGTTAGCATTTGGTCCACCTAAGTGTAAATTTAGTATGTGCTCATTAAGCTAATTTTCAAGGTTCAGTAGCCACTTTTCTGATATTTAGTTTAGAAAGGTTTAGGGGTATCTCCCACTCCTCCTTGCCTAAAATTATATTCTGTGGATCCACTGAATTAGAGAACTAATGGCACCCTTAACAAACAAACTTTGACCATAGGAACCAATTAAGCCATATAAAGATATTCATTAAAGAGAATCTGGAAAAAATATTTCAGTTAGACTCTTCATTTTACATCTTAAACTATCCTAGATTGAAATCTTGGAAATATACCTCTGTACTTGACTTCAGGTATCAAAAGCATATGGCTTGAAATGGAGTACAAATTTAGAATTGCTGCATCCTTTGTAGGGATTTTGCTATAAGAATGACTAGCAAAAGTTAACAACTTTTCACATGTTAGGAGACTAGAACATGCTGTTCTATTGCTGCCCTTGTTTTGATCCCAAGAAAATGACCCTTTCTAATGGAGCTTGTGATCTTCAGTGTTGAATCCTGCAGTTCAATTTACAGATCTTAGAAGCTGAAGCATTTTTTTTACTTCAAACGTTGTGCTGTCTTCTTTGTTCACCTTCTTCTTATTTTCCTTGCCATTTAAATTACTCTTGTTCACTTGCTGTGCCAGCAAGGGAAGGGGATAAACATCCAACCTCAAAATTGCGTTCCCAACCCATCAGAAACACAAACTTTTGTTTAGGAAGAGTGTATCAGAATAAACACTGTTATTTTTTCTGCCCTTCTGTTATTTTTTTTCCTGAAGTTATAAACTGCTTGAAAGTTTGTAGTCTTGGTAACACATCCCGCAAGGCACCTGAAATGAGGATTCAAAAGACTTGCCAGCATTCATTGCTTTGTGGATTCTCATTTAAAATTAATGTAATTTGTATTTTTATCTATAACTTCCATCAGGTCAGGGAATCGATATAGTGATACAAGAAGGAACATAGCAATACTACATCTCACTAAGATTCTTTGGAGTATCATGCAGCACAGTCCTTAGTATAGTGGGGACCGAGGAGCCCCATATCCTAAAACACATCTCACTTAAGGGTCCTCACTAAGGATATCTTCCAGTAGACTTTCAGAATTCAGGGGTCAAGCAGGAAAGAACCCAGAATGATTCTTAGATCTGGTGATGCAATTCCATTAACTTGCCTGAATATACCCATTGATTTAGCTTGATATCTCCTTAGATCTTGGCTCCAAACAGCATTCAGTCCTCACTCTTATAGCCGCTCCAACACAAATGACCCTTGGTTATTATGTTTCTGTGTTTTTTAAAAAAAATCAGTTTGAGAAGGAATTTGCAGTCTAGAATTTGGAAGAAACAAAAAAGCATTTGCCCTGATTTTCATTCAAAGTTGAGTCTGCCTTTTGCAATTTAACTTTGCAAAGTGGAATTGCAAAAACATGTATACCAATATTTTTTTTTTGTCATAGAACTCCCAGAATGGAGTTCCGGCACCTTTTTTGGATGGAACCTTGTAGGGTAGGCAAGGCAGGTTGTATAACATGTGTGAGTTCCGGCACCTTTTTTTTTTTTTTTTACAAAAAAAGCACTGTATATATACAGTATCAAGATGATACCTCCCGCCTACCAGCCATTTGGAAACCCGCCCTTATTGACAAATGAGTCCCTAACACAAAGAATGACACCAGACCTACACTCACAAAAACCACACAGGATGTCACCACCACACATCCATGCAAAAAACAAACCCGAACCCACAATGATGATGAGGCACGACCACAAACCAGAAGCCAGACCACAGCTACATCATTAACCACCTTAAACCCCTCCAATCCATACATGAAGCAAACTGACACCCACCATGAAGATGAGGCACGACCACGAACGCGAAGCCAAACAGCTATGCAGCTCACCATCTCTAATCCCCCTGCAACTCAGACTAACCTGAGCACAACAAAGCCCCCACCCAAACAAAACACTCCCCCATCCAATCAGAGCACAGCCAACCCCCCATCCAATCAGAGCACAGCCAAGCCCCTAACCAGCCTGAAGATGACGAATGGGACTTCGTTGAAACGTCGCCAAGACACTTCAAATTCTACATGGGAGAAAACCCGAATAACCAAAGACCTACATACAAACACCCGCGAAAACCTCAGAAAACAAATATTGTACCTCTACGGGGAGGAAATCCACCATCTGACCAGGACCTATGAAAAACTTGAAGTCCAAAGAGCTTCCATTTTATGTGACCTCGCATTCCTACGCAACTGCTGAGATAAAAATTTAATCCCCACATGCTTCCAATTGAAATTCCACTCCAACTCTGCAGCCACCAAACACATCCTGAAAAGAACAGAATTGGCCCTAATCAGAAATGAACTTCACACAAAAAGATTGCTCCTAGACCGAATCAACAAAGATCTCCTCACACTTCACCTCAAACTCAGCAACAAGATCCACCCCACACTTTGGGACAAATCCAAACAACTCGCCGTCTGGAGAACCGAAACACAGACCACCCTCAAGACAGACACACACACACCAACGAACTCCGAAGACTACAAGAACACCAGAAACAAAACCTTCCTCCCTCACAGCCACACATAAAACAAACAGTGCATAACATCTCAGATAGGATCCTCACCAAAGCCGAAACCAATGTCCTTTCCAAAGGATTCAACTTTGCAGTTGCTCCCAAACGCATCCCCACTGAAACCATTATATTTATTTATTTTATTTATTTTGTTCAGACTTATATGCGGAGTTGAAACCAGCCTGACCAAAATCAACCCCGACAATGCTAACAGAATCAGACTCGAAATAACCAACATCCTCTGCACCAGCAAGCCACCAAAAAGCAACTTACCCAAAGAGGAACAGACAGCACTACTTAACCTGAAAGAAGACACCAGCATAATAATCCTACCAGAAGACAAGGGCAACGCCACGGTGGTTATGAATACATCTGACTACCAAACCAAATTAACCAACTTTCTCAAAGACTCCACATACAAACCCCTAAACACAGATCCCACCACCTACCTGGACAAAACGACTAGATCCAAAATAAAAGCCTCCCCCGTTAGCGAAGAGATCCAGCAAAGAATCATTCCCAGAGAGAAATCATCCAGATGCCCTAAACTCTATGGTCTCCCCAAGATACACAAAGAAGGAACCCCACTTAGACCCATAGTCAGCTCCATAGGCTCACCTCTACAAAACCTAGCCAAATTTCTCGCCAAACAACTACAGCGCTATGCAGAATCCATCACCTCACATGTAAAAAAATTCATTCTAGTTCATAGAGATCATAAAGAAACAAAACTTACAGCCCAGCGACCTACTCGTTAGCTTCGATGTCATATCCCTCTTCACCCAAGTGCCAATCAAAGAAACCTTGACAGCTATCCAAAACAAATATAACCCCCCCAAACACATCCTAGATCTGACCTACCACTGCCTATCCAACACATACTTCATCTATAATGGACAAAAATACAAACAAATAGAAGGAGCACCCAGGGGATCACCCCTCTCACCTGTCATTGCAAACTTCTACATGGAACACTTTGAAACCCAAGCTCTAGAAAAATCTGATCACAAACCCAAACTCTGGCTCAGATACGTACATGATACCTTCGTAATCTGGCCACATGGGAAAGAAAAACTGGACAACTTCCTCACACACCTCAACAGCCTACACCCCAAAATACAGTTCACCATGGAAACAGAAGCTAATAACCAACTTCCCTTCCTGGATGTCTTAGTCTACAAGAAATCCAATGGCTCCCTAGGACACACCATCTACCAGAAGAAAACACACACAAACCGCTATCTGCATGCACTCTCACACCATCACCCAGCACAGATCAACTCCGTAGCCAAGACACTCATCTCCAGAACCAAACACCTAGCTGACGAATAACACCTAAAAACTGAACTACACACTCTCACTAATATACTAACATCCAACGGATTCCAAAGAAATAAGATTTCCAACTTAATCCAAAAAGAAACCCCCACTAAAATCCAAGACAGAGAACAAGAAGACGGCAAAGCCCTCCTCCCATACATAAAAGCACTTTAACCAATCAGAACACACCTCCACCCAATCAGAACACAGCCAAGCTACCAGCCAATCAGTTCATACCCCACTGGCAGTTAAAAGGAAGAAACAGCTACGATCACACATTGCTTCTAGAAGCACGAAGCCGAAAGCACCGGCCTGAAGATGACGAATGGGACTTCATCGAAACGTCACCAAGACACTTCTAATTTTACGCGGGAGAAAACCCGAATAACCAAAGACCTACATGCAAACACCTGCGAAAACCTCAGAACACACACACACACACACACACACTCACACACACAAACATATATATATACATATACACATACACATACACACATACATACATACATACATACATACATACATACATACATATATATATATATATATATGTCAAGTGTTTATTTTTTAGATTGCACCCTGTAAACCCAAATATGGGAGGAAGGAATCATTCTTTCCTTTTGCTTGTTTCAGCTCAACCCAGAGCCATCTTGCAAGCACAAATATATATATATGTTGTTTAAAATTGTTGACAAAGAAATAAGGGAATTTCTGATATAGCTATTTCGAGTTTCTTAACTCTCTTCAGTCAGAACTCACCCTTCTGGGATTCGAACCTGGGCAGTCTGCATGCTAAGCAGATGCTTTAACCTGTTGAGCCACAAGTTCTCTCCCGCTTTGTCAGTAGTCAGGGAGTAAGGATATGTGTCAAGTGTTTATTTTTTAGATTGCACCCTGTAAACCCAAATATGGGAGGAAGGAATCATTCTTTCCTTTTGCTTGTTTCAGCTCAACCCAGAGCCATCTTGCAAGCACAAATATATATATATGTTGTTTAAAATTGTTGACAAAGAAATAAGGGAATTTCTGATATAGCTATTTCGAGTTTCTTAACTCTCTTCAGTCAGAACTCACCCTTCTGGGATTCGAACCTGGGCAGTCTGCATGCTAAGCAGATGCTTTAACCTGTTGAGCCACAAGTTCTCTCCCGCTTTGTCAGTAGTCAGGGAGTAAGGATATGTGTCAAGTGTTTATTTTTTAGATTGCACCCTGTAAACCCAAATATGGGAGGAAGGAATCATTCTTTCCTTTTGCTTGTTTCAGCTCAACCCAGAGCCATCTTGCAAGCACAAATATATATATATGTTGTTTAAAATTGTTGACAAAGAAATAAGGGAATTTCTGATATAGCTATTTCGAGTTTCTTAACTCTCTTCAGTCAGAACTCACCCTTCTGGGATTCGAACCTGGGCAGTCTGCATGCTAAGCAGATGCTTTAACCTGTTGAGCCACAAGTTCTCTCCCGCTTTGTCAGTAGTCAGGGAGTAAGGATATGTGTCAAGTGTTTATTTTTTAGATTGCACCCTGTAAACCCAAATACAATTTTTATATTCCAAATGTCATGAACTAAAATACTGTATTAATCACAATGATCTTGAGATTTTTTGAAATCAATTTCATGTCATGTGGCATTAAGATGTTGGACCAGGGAAAAAGTTGGTTCCTCTTTTTTTATTGAGTTCTTGTGTTCTTCAATGCGTGCACTTATTCTTATGTTGGATTGTCCAATGTATGTGGTGGGGCAAGCGGTACATGGGATTTCATATACTCCTTGATTTTCTAACTCAATTTTGTCTTTGGGGTTTCTTAGGATGGTGAATATTTTTCTGTTTGTTCAGTATGCTGTCTTGATGTTGTGTTTGTGGAGGATCTTGCTGATTCTGTCTGTGGTGCCTTTTATGTATGGGAGGAGGGCTTTGCTGTTTTCTTATTTTCTGTCTTGGATTTTAGTGGGGGTTTCTTTTTGGATTAGGTTGGTAATCTTATTTCTTCGGAATCCATTGGATGTTAGTACATTAGTGAGAGTGTGTAGTTCGGTTTTTAGGTGTTGTTCGTCAGCTAAGCGTTTTGTTCTGGAGATGAGTGTCTTGGCTACGGAGTTTATCTGTGCTGGGTGGTGGTGTGAGAGTGCGTGCAGATAGCGGTTTGTGTGTATTTTCTTCTCGTAGATGGTGTGTCCTAGGAAGCCATTGGATTTCTTGTACACTAAGACATCCAGGAAGGGAAGTTAGTTATTAGCTTCTGTTTCCATGGTGAACTGTATTTTGGGGTGTAGGCTGTTGAGGTGTGTGAGGAAGTTGTCCAGTTTTTCTTTCCCATGTGGCCAGATTACGAAGGTGTCATCTACGTATCTGAGCCAGAGTTTGGGTTTGTGATCAGATTTTTATAGAGCTTGGGTTTCAAAATGTTCCATGTAGAAGTTTGCAATGACAGGTGAGAGGGGTGATCCCATGGGTGCTCCTTCTATTTGTTTGTATTTTTGTCCGTTATAGATGAAGTATGTGTTGGATAGGCAGTGGTAGGTCAGATCTAGGATGTGTTTGGGGGGGTTATATTTGTTTTGGATAGCTGTCAAGGTTTCTTTGATTGGCACTTGGGTGAAGAGGGATATGACATCGAAGCTCACAAGTAGTCGCTGGGCTGTAAGTTTTGTTTCTTTATGATCTCTATGAACTGGAATGAGTTTTTTACATGTGAGGTGATGGATTCTGCATAGGGCTGTAGTTGTTTAGCAAGAAATTTGGCTAGGTTTTGTAGAGGTGAGCCTATGGAGCTGACTATGGGTCTAAGTGGAGTTCCTTCTTGGGTATCATGGGGAGACCATAGAGCTTAGGGCATCTGGATGATTTCTCTCTGGGAATGATTCTTTGCTGGATCTCTTTGCTAATGGGGGAGGCTTTTATTTTGGATCTAGTGGTTTTTTCCAGATAGGTGGTGGGATCTGTTTTTAGGGGTTTGTATGTGGAGTGTTGGAGAACGTTGGTTAATTTGGTTTGGTAGTCAGATGTGTTCATAACCACCATGGCGTTGCCCTTGTTATGAACACATCTGACTACCAAACCAAATAGCCAAAAGATGAATATGTGTGTAGAGAATCATTATAAGACTAAATCCAGGAAGAAGCCCAAAAATTGTATATCACTGTTTTCTGCACCACTTTATACTCATAACTGAAATTAACTAAGCATCTTCTGAAGCATCCAGTACACTCTATAAGTAAATTTTCACTGTATCTTAGGAATGAAAAAGTATATTATTTAAAACTTTATTCTACTGATGTATTAAGATAGAATTTCCTTGTCAAGCAAAGGAGGCAATTCTAGAGTGCCCTTTTTGTTTGAGAATATGCCTTCCCAATCTTATGGTTGCTTTTAAATGCTTTTATTATAATTATGGTGTAAACTGAAATATAATATACAAATATCCCTCATCATTCTGACTACAAGACAGTCCAAACTGGACATACAATAGATTAATTAGAGTTGTACCATTATTTGCTCCAGAATAATTTTTTTTCATAAGGTTTCAGTACCTAAGACAATATGCAAAGCCACTTATTCAGTTGTGGTATTAGAGTGTTTTTTTTAAAAAGAAAATAAAGTAAAAAAAGAGAACTTGGGAATTTAATTTAGCATGACCTCCTTAGATTGCCATTTCTCAGTCCACAGGCTTTTTACTTCTCTGGCCTAATGAGAAGAGAGCATATTTTCCATGTATTAATTATAATTGTTGCTTCTGCTTCAAGATGGAAATTACTGGACTCCCTTGATAGTGGCAAATCAAATGAGACAATTAGAGAAGTCTTTGTTCAAATTCCTTAGTACCCTGGAGTATATCCAAAAAAGTAACTTAAACCATTCTGTGGTACATACTGCTTTCAAAATTTTCACTCCCAGCAGTTGGATAAACAGAGAGCCATATATTTGGTTCTCACTGGGTTGTACAAATCAGACTTTTCTGAATCACCACATATGACACTTCTCTGCAGTTGAACAGCTCCAAGTCCTTCTGGTCTTGTCCATTTTTCTGAAGGAGCTTTTTTTTTTTTTAGTGGCGGTCTCAGAAATGGTGCAAGTAAAATGATATGAAAGGAGGGTTCCTCACCTCCAGGTACCAGGGGTGACACAATCACCTTGACATAGAAATGGGGAAACAATCTGTCTAACGTGAAAAGGTGTAAATGGACTCAAAGCCCATGCATTGTTCTTGTGGGCTGATGCCTGCTGAGAAATGAATGCTTCCTGATCATTTGCATTGGAAATGTGAAACACTGCACCTGGAGAGCCAGTTGAAAGAGACCCTTTGGTGATTAGAGAGCTTGGGTATTCAGGAGAAATATTTTCAATTAGCTGTATTACCTTTCTCTGAAAACAATCTGAGGGCTATAAAAGCAAGTGACACTTTTTTCTCTTTCCTCCTCTTCCTCACCACCCCAGAAAGCCCGGCTTGCAAGGATCCGTGCAGCAAAGAGTGGGAGTGCAAATGCTTATATGCAGAGCAAAAGAAATGGCTTCCTCAGTAACCAGCTGCAGGTAATGAGCATCTATCTGTGTTCTATATCCAGAAACACCATTTATTTAATAATAGCCCAGTGATCCTCTGTCTGTTTCATATCGGAAAATGTCAGGCTGCTTTCCAATATACCATGACAGTCACCCTCAGGCAGAAGAAGGAGTAATTGCTTGTAACTAGCAAAAGCTTTGCAAGCCCTGTTCAGGCAAGATGGACCAGTCTCGTTTCTGGGACCTGCAGAGTCAAATTAATGTATCATGGAGAATGTGGTTTTGTCATGTAGTTCCCATAAGTCTGAAATTGTCCTCCAAGGGCTATTTCCCTTGCCACACATATATGTCTCTACAAAGATACACACACATATACACACAAAATTCACATACCATTCTGGCCTCAATCATAAATCACTTTTGGTTTTAATTTCAAAGAGATTTCAAATTATGCCTAAGTCATTTCTAAGCTCTCTTATACTAGAAGAATGTTCAGGTCAATCTTCCTTTCCCTCTTGATCCCCACATGGATCTCCAGGCCTTTATTTCAGGGGTGAATGGCAGGGGTTTTTTCCATTATATCCATGAAGCAGGAATTAATAAAGAGCACAGGTAGTCCTTGACTTACAATCATTCATTTAGCGACTGTTCAAAGTTAAAACAGCATTGAAAAAAGTGACTTATGACTGGCCTTTGTCTTTATGACCATCATAGCATCCATTTGGTCACATGATCAAAATTTGTGCACTTGGCAACTGGGAAATATTTATGATGTTTGCAGCATCCTGAAGTCATGCAATTACCAATTGTGACCTATCCAGCCAGCTTCTGACAAGCAAAGTTAATCGGGTTCACTTAACAACTTCATGATTCACTTAACATCTGCAGTGATTCACTTAACAACTGTGGCAAAATATTATAAAATTGGTTGTGACTCACTTAACAATTGCCTTGCTTAGAAACAGTTGTGATTGTAATTGAGGACTTCTCATAGTAAGCATAGTATGGTAGAAATCCCAAAGTGTGAAGACTAGTTAACTAAACCATTTTCTTAGGCTGCCTAAGAAATATTAGAATTGTAGCTGACTGCAGAAGTAGCAGCAGCAACACCAACAAAAATGAAGCCAAACACCAGTCCTTTATTAGCACAATTTTTAGAATGATTTCCTTTACTAAGTGTAGCTTTGTTGTTCCCTCACCTTCAGGAACTCATTTATTTAACAAGACTTTATGGCTTGTTGGTCCTGTGCTGATTTTTGTACACTTTCTAAGGTGCTATAATGGTAGCTAGTGTCAATATTGATATGGGTTTTGTGTTGAATAATAGAAATGTCTTTTTCCCCTATAATGCTGAAATGCAGCATAGAAAACTTTTAAAGCAATGAAGTTCAAATGACAAACCATCACTCCTATTGACAAGAGCATCCAAATGGAAAGTGAGCCTAGAAGGAAAAAAAAGGAAAGGAAAAGACTTGATTACTTCACACATTTAAACTGTGGCGGGGTACTTTCAGTAGATAATTAGAATTAACATTTTACTGTAATCATTTGTTATTCATTGAAATACTATGAACTTCCCCAGGATTATTCTAGAGAGTTCTATTTAGCATAATCATGTCCAACTTTTCACTGAATGGTTGCTTTTTTTTTGGATCACTCACACCACTGCTTTCATCCTGCCTTTATTGGCCCCATTGATATAAACTGATAAGTGTAATAATGTTTATTAATTTTTTCCTCAGAGGGTTCACTTCCAAAAATGTTGAACCTCAACTCTATTAATTCCCTGATAGTATGGAATTTTGGAGGTAGATTCCCACAATTTGGAGGATATCAGACTGGGGAAAGTTCACTTGTCTAAAAACCACTAAGGATTGATTTGAGATGGTCAATGTCATGTTGCAACATTCAGTGAACAATGACTTGCTTGTCTTGACTTTTAAATCAAGTTAATTAAAAGTGAACTCTGAATCAGATTATTTTATGCTATTTAATATTTCCATGATAGACAGTTATAGTGATTGGCTCTTTTTAAAGTAAAGAAATCAGCTTAAAGCCCATTCTTTCACAAATGAGAATAATGTAACATTCAATATATCAACAGCTATGTGGTGAAGAACAAGAGGCCTTTGTTAGCAAATCTGGTTCTTCCTTTGAAATCCAGCACCACCATCTGCTTCACTGTCTGGAAAAAACTACGGTAAGATGATAAACTGACAGCCTCCTTGTGATCTGTAAAAATAAACAAAAATTATGTTGGTTGATCTTATTGCTTTAAGAACTGCTCCATGCTTTGGTCATGCTATGCTGATTTTTCCTTTTATGCATGGGCAGCCAAGAAAAAACTATAGTGATCCACACTTTTTGTCACTGAGCTTCACCAACAGGCAGTGTTTAGCAGTCAAACGTATATGTTTCAGTTTGCTCCTTTTCATATGGTTCTGATATCAAGAAGAAATGCCAAAAGAAGGACAACAGATCCGAGGAGCGAACAGATCCAAGAACAGATCAGTGTAGGCATTGTTGCAGTTGTGTTGATTATTGGGAATGTCATACCAGGAATGAGAATCCTGAACTAATACCTCATGCTCTCTCTCTGCCAGTTCTGATGACAAATTGTTAGGTTGGATTCAACATCCTGTTCATCTAAAAGAAGGACTTGCAAAAAGTTTCCTTCAATTGAAGGGAGGAAAACTTTGAAATCAATTGTATGATTCTAATATTTGTACTGCTGCTTTTAATTTTTATCTGTAGCAGATTAAAATAGCAGATCCTATGTGTAGTGGGCCTTTATTTAGCTTTTATATTATTTTAAATGTTATGGTTTCCATTTGCTTTTTGAAATTAGGTCAAGTGGCTACCTCTGTTGAGATATCATCTGCTCTATTGTAGAATCATGGGTTGATGGTGACCAGACTTTAATATATCTTCATGGTGCTAAATTTCATCATTCTATAACTTCAAAAAATACAACTGATCTTTTGATTGCTTTCATTTTATTAGGGAAAGACACAGGAAAAAGTATTGTTTTTCTTTTCAAATATTCTTTTTTACATCTTCCAATTTTCCCTTTCATCTTTGAGATTAACATGATTAGCAAATACATTATTGTAGGTAATATATTGGTATTAGTAATTTTTTATAGCAATTCCATATATCTCAGGCAATTTCTGAGACTCAGCTCATTTTAAAAGTAATTACTTTTATTGCTCTAAGTGTTAATAAATTCAAACCCTAGGATTTGCTTAAATCCAGTTAATAGATATGAGGGAGTTGTTGTACTTTGGAAGGAAATTCCATTCATTAACCTGAAATGCCATGTACTTTTATTCAGAAGTATTTGGGTTCTGAATGGCCTTGCAAGGACTAAATTAAAAAAAATATATAGCCTATAACTACAATGAAATATGAGTATCTTGCATAAGTCACTATTACAATGTCATTCATATTGCTTTTTCTCCCTATGTCTGTGGCCCAGAATCACGAGTTTGTGGATGATCAAATCTATGAAGAAAGCTGTATGGAGGTTTCTACAGTCAACCGGCAAACTAGCCATAGTCCTTCTCTCTCTTCTCAACAAGGAGTGACAAGCTCTTGCTGTTCCCGGCGACATAAAAAGACATTCCACATCCCAAATACCAATATAATCAGCAGCCATCCAAGTAGTGTCCAAGAACTCAGTACTATTCAGATCAGGTGCATGGAAAGAACACCTCTGTCAAACAGGTACTTCAGTTGTAAAAATGCTCTTAGATAGGTATAATTGATAAAATGTTCAGATTTTCTGGGCAAAAAATTAGCAAGATGTATACGATTGTTTACACTTGCTGTTTAAAATAATGGCTACTACAAACAAAAGCATCATCCTTTGTGCTCAGGTCCCACCAAATAAAGGTAAACCATAATTTTTAAAAAATTAAAAAGTGGCTGAAAACATATTTAATCTAGGAATTTGGTGGTTATCTTTTAAATTGCTGGTGCCAAACTGTCAAGCTATGTCTAAAGCATACTAGAAAAAGCCTTTTCATGCTTAAATTTTAGAATAGAAGTGAATGAATTTCTTTAATATCTATATTCATTACATGATTCTTTTGTGTAAAATGTTGAGCAGTACTTTTTTCATTATATCTTCCAATTTATATTTTATAATAAATGAAATCTGATGATTTCATTATGGTAACTCACCATGAATTTCACAAGGATAAGATGATTTTCAAAAATATAGAAATGTATCATGTCCCTCAAGATAGAGCAACTGCTGCACTGAGAAAATCTTATTTGGGAAAATGTTCCTTGAATGTAGTGAAAATGAGAATCATTTCCACCTCCAAACACCAGTTTAGTTTGTGATTCCTGTGACCCAACTAGTGGAAATTAGTTTATAAATAATTATTTAAATATGCATCTCAATGTACTTATAGTCAGACTTCCACTTCCACCTGAATTCTACATATGAAGCTCTCCGACCTTCATTTTGTTTGAGTGCATGTCCTCCTGAGTTTCAGTCTCTAAATATGATGTCTACATTTCTTCAAAGCTATATTGGCTTGTAAGCTGTTGTGTAATTGAAGCTAATGTATGAGAGCCTTAATTTCATTATAGATCAATATTATACATGAGTTGATTTTTTAAAAAGCTGTAAACCATTCCAAAACAATAGCCTAAACTCATTTAGCACTTCCAAATCTAAGTAAATGTAGAAGATGTAAGAAAAAGACATTCATAAACAGTAAGTATTCACATCCAGTTTGATCTAGCGGTTAAGGCACCAAGCTAAAAACCAGGAGACTGAGTTCTAGTCCCACCTTAGGCATGAAAAACCAACTGGATGCCCTTGGGACAGCCACTTTCTGTCAGCCCAACTCAAGTTACAGGGTTGTTGTGAGAAAAATTAGAGGATGAAGAAGTATTAGGTATGTTCGCTGTCTTGATTTATTTCTAAAAACAATAAAGGAAAGATCTAAATAAATAAACAAACAAACAAATAATGTAAAGTCTTCTATATATGTGACCTGACCAACATGCATCTGAGATTATTTTCTGACATAGTAGAATTGTATAAAAACCCTAAAGTAGATGGAATGTTTACATAATTTGTTTCTATTTATTTTTCTCTCATCTCTAGTCGATCCAGTTTAAATGCCAAAATGGAAGAGTGTGTAAAACTAAACTGTGAGCAGCCTTATGTAACCACAGCAATAATTAGCATCCCAACACCACCTGTGACTACCCCGGAAGGAAACAATAGACAGGATTTTCCAGAGTATTCAGGAGGAAACATCGTTCGAGTATCTGCTTTATAAAAGAGGTAGAATAAAGACCATTGAGTAGCTGTCAAGATTCAGAAGGAGAGATGTATCTCTGGGTTAAACAGAACAGCCACAGATAATGGAAGGATTCCAGAGATACAAAATATTCTAGGTTTTAAATATTGAACTGTGTGCAGTGAACAACCAAATGGAATTTCTATATGAACTGGACCTTTTCTGGAATAAACTCTTGTGTGACTCTTTTCATTTACTGTATGAGCACAATAAAATGTCTCCTATTAAAACTTCTTCTTACCACGGGGACATAGAAAAAAATCTTTTTAATAAAATATCTAAAAAAAAAAAGACACATACCACCATTCAGACAGTTTATTTTCCAGCCAAATGCAAAATTAAGGATGGACCCAGTTTTGATAACATGTTCTCTTTTTTCCTATTGATAAACCATGAACTCATCAATCAGCTAACTTCAAAAGAGAGAGAAATGGCTCATCCAGTATGAATACGGATTGAAAGAAACAACTCATATGCATGTGAAAATTCTTTGGAGCTGAATTTACTTCTGTTGTTTACTTCAGACTAGGCATGATAACATTTTACTGTAAAAAGGGGGCATTTCTGTGCACTTACAAAAACTGATTGTTAATGTTCCATGGTGTACAAATAACTTGCTGGAGAGGGGTGGGATGGGGAGAGAAAAATTTCATACTCAAAACACACATTAGTGAACTTGAGGTGTTCAGTTAGTTTAGTATTTATGATTGTTTTCCCTTGCTTCCTCGGTACTGTTACAACTGCAATAATTCAATGTACATCTGTTGTATCAGGAATCAGTCTTTTATTTATATACTGTATTTTTCTGTCTATAAGACACCCCCCTTGTATAAGACGTCCCCTTGCAGCTTCAGCCCAAGCTGCGCCAGTGAAAAATGGGTCATAGAAGGTGGCTTCAGTGGGACTAGCATCCTTGGGGCAGTGCGATCCTTCAGCACCAGGCGGCATCTCGGGCCAGCGATATCCTTCTGCATCAGGCGGCACGGCGGCATGGCAGCAGTATGTAAAGAACACACTCAGGCATGTCCTGGGCTGTGGAGGTTACCATTATTTTTTTGTGTATAAGACACTGCACTTGTATAAGACGCACCTGATTTTTGAACAGGGTGTTTGCAGGAAAAAAATAGCGTCTTATACACAGAAAAATATGGTAACTGCACAAAATCAGCTATAAAATAAAAGCCCACGTGGATAATCAATACATTATGTAACATGAGAAAGTTTAATGTTTTAATCATTTAAGGCCAACAATAATTCTGTCAGCTTTTTTTGTTTTTCTATTATCCTACTATTCCTCAAAGCCAATCTTTGCTTTTTGTTATTTGTTTTGTTCTCCTTTGAATATGGAGTTTTCCTATGTGTGTTTTTTTAAAAAAGCTTGATCTATAAGCACCATTCTATAGTGTTTGTTTTCTGAACTAATTAAGTCTTCCTAATGTGATGTTACAATGTAGCTGACATCTGATGTAAAACTAACATGGTATAGCAGTTAAGTCCTCTAAAACTGCTATATAATGATATTGAATAAACTAAGTATTGGAAATCGTGCAGATAAGATTTGCTGAAGATTACATAAATCTGTTTGTCAAATCTGTTCTGAAGCCTGGATCAGATAGCTTAACACAGGCGTTTGCAGTGAAGTGGAGTTTGAAAAAGTCAAGATGGCTACTGTGACCGTATCATCAAGGCCTGTCCCTTTTTTTTACATGAGTCACTATTGCAGGACTAGCCCCATTTTTACTTTTTTAAATATCTCCCTTCATGGATGCCCAATATTCTAAAATGGATTACAATTGAAAGTAAAGCTTTAGATCAGAGCTACGAGTGTATTACCATAGGACCAGTGCATATATTTTATCATGTAGAGTTTTTTGTGTCACTTTTAGGATTTTTAAAGGATTTTTAAAATGCTGTTTCAAAAACTCAAGTTTCAAAAACCCAACTTCTTCTACTATTTCTTTAGTTATTGTTATCTGTTTAGGAATGTGATAGTTGCCTATTATTTCACCTTATTAAACAAAGCAGTTGATAAAATATAACCAAATCTGGAAAGACTTTCTAAAGAAATTGAAATATGGGCCAATATGAAATTGTATTTCATCTGAGAAGTGTCTTTACCTGATGTATGGAAGAACATCTATAAATGTCTCCACTGATATAATACTAAAAATTATACAGGTAGTCCTCACATTACAATCATTTATTTAAATGCCAAAGTTATGATGGTGCTGAAAAAAATGACTTACAACCAGTTGTCGCACTTGCAACTATCACACAGTCCCCATGGTCATGTGATCAAAATTTGTGAACTTGGCAACCAGAATTTATTTAGATTGATTGATTGATATTTATAATTTATTTTTCTCCAGTATTACTTTTTATAAATAGGTGGAGACCATATCTGATACTCTTTCCTCCTCCTATTTTTCCCACAACGGCCTGTGAGGTGGGTTGGACTCAGACAGAGTGACTGGCCCAAGTCACCCAGCTGTCATAAATTTACAGTGGTCAGGTGATTCACCATTTATGATCTTCCCAGCTAGCTTCTGATAAGTAAAGTCAATGGGGGAAACCAGATTCACTTAATAATCATATGATTCACTTAAAACCACATTGATTTACTTAAAAATCGTGGCAAAAATGGTCATAGCATTGAGTACAACTCACCAACCATCTCACTTAGCAATAAACGTTCTGGTCCCAATTGTTGTCATAGGCTGAGGACTACTGTACATTGGATGTTGGTGATCAGTCTGTTCTTCTCTGTTTCTAAACAATCTAGTTTAAATTACCTGCAGCACTTGTATTATTATGTGACCAGTGATACAATCCAAAGCATCTCACTTCTACAGTGCACTGGAGCAGGTCTTAGGGCAAGATATTCATCCCATAACTATGAATGGATTTGCCTGGTCTTCTTGCCTTAGTTTAGGGGTGATTTTCCCCTGGGAAACCAGGGGGTAGGTAAACAGGTGAAACTGCAACAGAATCTGCAGTGGCTTTCTCAGAGACCAGCCCAAACAAGAACTAATACAAATGGATGCAACATCTTACAGCAATAGCAATTAACCTCTCACTTTGAGCAGTATACCTTTTAGTTGGACTGTTTCCAGAGGAAATATAAACATAATATTTAATGCTATATTGCTACAGCAGTATAGAAACATCCATGCAATTATTTTTATTACACTGACACTTTTTACTGCAGCATCTGGCTCTAAAATTGGTTAATACATTCCATGCCAACTTCCTATAAAATGTAGCCACAAAGTAGGTTCAAGGTGAAAAAAAAATCATGTGTTTTATCCCCCCTTCCATCTTCTGGTTATGATTTTTATTCTTAGTAAAGAATAAAAATTACTATAATCACCATTTTAATATCAATTTGCATTTGAGGCCCTTGCCACACACTGGTTCTATTGAATGTTCTGTTTTCCAGTGTAATTGTCTTAAATGATTCTCCCCAAAACCCCAGGACTATTTCATTCTTCCATGAACGAATATTTTAAATTACTGCTTAACTTTTCTTCTACAATAGAGTTTTCCCCATTTTGATGCTCTTTGCTCTTCTGTGTTGACTTTTTGTATAAGGCATGTTAGAAGATGGTGAAGGAGTCCTTGATTTCACCATGCAAGGTGTGCACATGTGCAGTGGATGTTAAGAGGAAAACAATAATTCAAAATGTACAAACTCTCTCTACTCACTGCTGTATTTTTTATTACTCACTCACTCTTGTATTTTATGCTATAGGAAATTGAGGTTTTAGTAATACCCAAATATTAAATACAATTTTCACCAGTTTCTTCTCTTGAAATATCACTGGGTACATTAATTACATTTGTGGATGCTACTTTGCAGGCAGAAACTGGCAGTCACAGAGAAGCTCCTGGTGAGCTGTATGCAGAAACAGATTTTATCACTGACCTGCTGAATTCAGTCCACAAATAGCAATGGAGTGACATCCAAACTTCATGTCTCGCAGAGGTTCCATCTATAGCCCAGCTTGTGCATAAGGTATTATTGATTTATGGCTATAACAGCCTTACTACTACCTCTTTCTTTTCCCATATTTTTTTTTCAATCAAGGCCAACTCTCTTCTAAATTAGGAGCTTTATAAGCCAGTTCTGACATTCTGGGATTTAAAAATTTAGTCTTTGGCAATGCTCTATTTGAGAGCATACATAAATGGGAAAGCTGGAACATCAGTACTTAGAGAACAGGATACAATCTAGCAGTATGTTTGTCTTGACTCCTCTGCTCTTGTGTTCGATAATGCTAGCCACCCATCACACAGCTACTACTGTTTTCTCTGAAATGCAGAAGCTAAACATTCTTTCAGTGTTTTAGGTGATTTAAATGCTGTTTTTGTTTTAGTGAACGACTTGCGACTGTGTAAAATGCATCTGTACTGTAAATTAAATGTAATTATTTCTGTATGTCATAAAAATTCAAGGTGTTTTTTCTTTTTCTACTATGGAGGAGGTGAAATTTGTCTTGTGTTTCAGAAGAATAGTATAACAAGATGTGTTATACTAAATAAATCAGAGGTCCAAGGACTACTTAAATAAAACATCTGCATGCTTGAATGGGAAACTGGTTTTGCAATAATCTCATTCACAGAAAATTTTGTTCCTGCTTATATGTCAAATGATCTTGAATGAATGCAGAAAACCCTTGAGTAAAATTTCACTTGAAATTTAATGTTATTCTTCATATATATAATTACTTAGTACCATATCTTTGGACCATCAAGACCATATTCTCTTCTGGGGAATCAAAATAACTGATAGTTTACAAAAAAATACTTTGAAGCATGAGTGGACACAATTGTTATATGATTCTGAGAAAAGACACAGATGCTTTAAAGAGTTACAGGAAAATTCATATCCCCACATACTCCAAAGCATCATTTAAAGAATCAGATCCAAAACATTGCATAGCTCTATGGCAGGGGTTCCCAACCAGGGGTGCTCGATGAAATTCCAGGGGGTACGAAAACTTGGGTTTTCAAAATTATAGTGTATATGCATAATTCGTTGCTGTTAGTTCAAACGTTTGTAAGGGGTGCAAGAATATATCAAAAGCGTTCTAGGGGTCCGGGGTATAGAAAAGGTTGGGAACCACTGCTCTATGGAATATACAGCACACTTGCTTTTTATTTTTATAAACCTAAGAACACTTAAATGGAAAATTTCTGCTCAATATAGGACTTATGCATAATCTATATCTGCACCTATTTGTACTTTTCAGTAGGTGCAAGAAACTATATATTTGTATGGCCAAACAGGAAAGATAGCAAATTGGAGCTGTCTCCAAACTCTTATCAACTTTCTCTTTGACTGCTCTTTATAAGCAAAGTGAAAACTTCTTTAGATGGCATGTTGGCCTAACCAGTCATCTGTGATTTCAGCAACCTCAGCATGGCAGGCGGTGATTATTGGGGTCTGCAAGTACTTCAAAAAGGCAGAACCTACTCAGCTACCTGAGAAAAACAAACCTCTTTTACCTAAGACTAGCAAAGCAGTGTCCAAAAATTATGCTGCAGGTAGCTCATAATATTAGATTAGATTAGAAGAAAAAACCTAACAGCTAAATCCCATTAAAAGCCAAAAGGAAATTAGAGGACAGTTCTTTTAATGAAATAATGAATGAACAACACAATATAAAATATATGACAGTAGTGGTTTTATTGCTGATCACATTGGGCTTTGTTTTCCTTGCCCAAAATGAAGTCCAGGGCAAGCTAGGACTATTTAAAAAATCACAAGAGTACAAGCTTCCATTTATCCCTGGCACTTTCATCCTTTGCTGCTACTAATGGGAATTGAATAAGAATAAAAGAACTTCACAAGTTCAATATATCATGCTTGAGAGGTAAAGCACATGGTCAATCACTTAAGTTTCCAAACATTTGCTTCAGCCCAGTCCTTTTCTATTTTCACCTTGCAAAGAACGGCGGGGGAGGGGGGAGGGGGGAGGATATCTAATTTTGACAACCAGACTATATCTCTCAGGAGACACATTAACTTCAACTGCCTGCTTATAAAATGCAGAACAGTAATACAGCTAGATGAAAAAAATAATTCTATAGCACATATAAAATACAGTAAGATGCACTTTTCAGAATTCAATAAATAAGTTGTCTCGTGGGAACTTAAGCCATCCAGTATTCAATATGGAAAATAGGTGCAGGTTTGTTTGTTTTTTGCAATCTATAAAGATGCTATCTTTAACTGAATAAATAAGAACAAACTTACATATTACTTTAAAATTAAAGTAATTTATATGTAAATTAAAATTAAAGTAATTTATATAGCAGATTTATATGGCATATTCACAAGGAATCCAATTGGAATCAGGATATCTCTTTATAAAAGGATGCTTTGATTTCTGTTGTGGTGAAAAATTGTTTCTCATTCTTTCCATTTTAATTCCCAAAAGATAATTTATTAAAGTTATCTATTGAACCTCTTTTTGAACTCAAGATATTCAAATCAGAATATTACATGAGCAAATAGTTTAATCTATTTTCTGACCCACATTCAAAATCCCAATTTGGATTGGCTCCATGGGTATTCTCTAAGTAGAAGAAAAAAACATAGTTTTTCAAAATAGCCTGTTGTTTAGCCTACAGATCAGCTAGTTCATGTTGTGTACTTACAGAATCAAAAGTGCAGATATAATTATTGTCATGAGATCAACCTCTGGTTTTTCATTTTCCCCTTCTGCCTCTTTGGATGCTCAGCTTGTAAGGAAATCACAGTTTTATTAAGTTACAATTTCCCATGACGATTAAAATGGAAAATGCTGTTTGCATGCTCTCTAGAATCTTGGTTTGCAAATTAAAGTTGAAACTTTGATTTACAATCCTGATTTGTAGACTGTATTTAAATTTCAGCTTCTTGGAGACAGTGAAAAACTCAACAAAGTATGTGTTTCCTTTTAAGCTATGATTAATAAAGAAGGGTAAAATGAAGGTACAAATATAGCCATTGTCTGGTTATACTGTAACAAATCATGGTTTCTCCAAGCAGCATTATGTCTGACCTGATTACAGAACTGAAATAATACAAAAGAGTATCCATTCAAAGTATGTACTTACTGCTAGGCATCCACTAGTCTCACCCCCCCCAATCAAATACTCAAATTCTGATGAAAATATGCAGCAGCTAGGGGATCCATAGAAAAATTCCTACAAAAGAAATACTTCCGTGGTATTCAAATGAGCCAAATCACAGATTAATATATATTTTCAGAAAGCTAAGTATAAAATCTAAGCAAAGTTAAGTAAGCCTTATCCTCATTGATTTCAGTGGGACAATTAACTGGGGAAATCATCTTCCAAATTTCTTACTGAAAAATAAGTAGGGTAGGAGAAAAGTTGGAATATTTTTACAAGGAGCTTTTCTTTGGAGGCAATATAGATTTCCTCTTTAGTAACTTGAGTTTCAGCAAACAAACAAATGGATAGAATTCTCTCCTTAAAATTGAATCATTTACACACACATACACATATACACACCTACACATGCACATAGCTGTCACATATAACAAATACAGTTAAGTATTAATATGTATTTTTTTTCTTCAGTCCACATAATTTAATTTGAAAATTAATAAGTCATTAAAAATTAAATGATTCACATATTTCCTTAAACTAAAGTGATGCTAAAATAAGATTATTCTCTTTACAAAAATCCAGATTTCCATACTGATAGCAATTCTATTGTACATACACACACTTTATTATATACATATCTATCCCTGATCTTTTAGTGGCAATTACCACCATTATTTAGTAATAACAGTTGTCATGGGTTCTCCTTAAGCTGTTCCATGTGCCTTTATTGTGGGACAAACCATAAGCAGGATATGAGACTATGATATTTTTTAAAATAATCCACTGATGTTGGTGCTGTAATGCACAAACAAAAGAGGGAAGAACCAAAGTTTACACACATGTATTGGGAAGTGATATACTGTTAAGTAACTGGATTTTGTGCCTGAATTTCACTGATAGCTACATTCCAAATGCAAACCATACATCTGCTATATCACAGAACCTAGTGTTCTGTACACAATGTACTGCTGAACATTCCCATCAGTGTATCCATAACCACAGTGCTACTGTGAATTATTTTTCTCACATGCAATTCTATGTGTGGATTAAACTGATAAGATTGTCATATTTTCAAAGGGTTTTTTTTAGATTCTGAAAGATCCGAGTTCAGAGTTTTCTTAGCTGTGATTAACTGCAGAGGAAGCAGATCTGAATGCAACATGTTCAATAATTGTGGCTTGCCAGTTCCCGTTCCTTGAAAATCAAATGGAAAAATCACTTAAATTATATGTAACTGTTGAACACTGATTGTCTACAGCCCTCTAATAACTGTGGGGCTTTCAGCACTGAACACTTCCATCCTCAATCTAACAGAATTGTTGAATAGGTGGGAGATCTAAATTTATTCTTGCATATTTTTTTTACTCTATTATGAGACTATCTTCCTCATGGTACATACAATCTCATGAAAAATGAAGGGCACATTTACCCTATAAAATAATTATTTTTAGCATTACAACTCTAACAGGTTTTATGAGAAAAGAAAAACAACTGTTCTTAAGAAAATCTTTGTTCCATGCCCTCTTTTTCATGATACCTTAAAATGCAGTGTCCAGAATCCAAAATGATGTCTATATTCAAATTGTAGAAATCACAGACTGGCAGATTGCACTATAGTTCCTCCATTTCAAAGTGTGTGTTAAAGCTGTTTGCCATTGTAGTATGCTCAAGGATCCTTGTAAGGCTGGGTTTTAATAACTCCACAGAATGACATGACAGGTGTTGAGTGGCATCATTCTTCAAAGACAGCATTTGGTCTGTGCGTGGATCCTGGCGATCATAATACAGAGCCCACACCAAAGTAATTGTAAGGATCATAGCCAAAATTTGGGTAACCCCTATGGAGATTCCTAGAAATCGAAGCACCTGCAACTGCTTAGTTCCTCTCAAGAATGTGTACATCTTTTTGTCACAACCCTGTGGAGCAAGAGAAGAAATTCAGCTATATAGGAACATGTCTATATTGTGCCCAGAGATGCTTGAAATCAGAAATTCTGAGTACCTCAAATGTGACTAGCACTGTCTAATTCTGACCAACTGACTCACAATGGTGCCATAATCTAGTCTACACAAAGAACAGTTTTATCAGATTCAGCTACCTACTTTACATTTATTAAAAACCTTTTCCTGGATGTTACATATTAGCCTGTCTAGAAAGGAAAACCTTGTGAGTTCAAATGGTGTTCCACTGAATTAGACTAAAAAGAGAAAGAAAAGCATTACAAATGAATGACTGGCTATAATAGATTTTATTTCTACAACTATGGCCAGAGTTATTAGAATGATAGATTGGGGGCATTTTACAAGGACTGGTAAAAATGCACAAGTAGTCCTTGTTTAGTGACTGCCTCAGTCAACAACCATTTGCAGTTAAATGGAGATGGAAAAGTAACTCTGCAATTAATGATGTATTTATGTCCTCCACAGTGTCCATCTTTCTCTTTCTCTCAATCACTTGTTCACCATTACAATCACACTGTACATTACTACATACTGTCCTATGCCTGACCTGGGTTTTTTTTTTCCCTTAGTCTTGCAGTGTGGAGAGACTGCCTAAGCCAACACGCATCCTTAAAAAATGCTAACCACAAGTTAAAAAGGTCAACTCTCTGACCTTAATTAGAACTCTCTAGCCAGCTTGCACAGCTGCTTGTAATGGACCAGACCATAATCAGTTTCATGCTACAGGCTTCCTTTTTCCTAACTGGCAGCTGCAAGCAGGGCTAGGTAAACAGCTGATGCTAGTGCATTCCTTTCCATGTGTGTGTGCCTGCTTAGTCTCTTGCACTCTCTTTCTCTCCAATGAACGTAAATACGAACATCACTTCTCATCCTGCTAACTTTCCCGGCACAAGGGTTAGCATTCCAAAGGGTAGGGGAGTGAGAAAAAGGACTGTAAGATTAGCCCTTTTACTCAGCTTCCTTCTGAGTTGGGTTCCAGAAACCTTCCTCAAAGATTGGCTCACCTGGCTGTTTGGAGTAACATTTGTTTGTTTACCATATTCATATAGCCACTCATTTCACTAAAAGCAACTCTGGACAGCATACAACAAACAAAATCACAGATGCTAAAAAACAATCATTATAAAAAAATTAAAAAATTATTATTAAAAAGAAAAAAATATAAAACATTTAAAATATCTTTGAGGAGCTGTAAGGCAAAGAAAGCTGAAGTAAAACTATAAACCATGGATATGGTCATGCGATTTTTCACGTAGTGACTTCTTTGCTTAGAGGCAAAGTTATTGGTGTCATTGTGGTTGCTAAATGATAACTACCTGTATTTGGACAAAGCATAATGAATCTCATCAGAAAGGTTTCATACTGAATCCTGTGGGAATTAGAGCATGAGCCTAATGTAAGGACCTTAGATAAAGATGTGTGCTAGAGAAGAATATGAGTAAAGGTAGTCCTCGACTTGTGACCACAAATTTCTGTTGCTAAGCAAGAGAGTTGTTAAGTGAGTTTTGCCCCATTTTATGACCTTTCTTGCCACAGTTATTAAGTGAATCACAGCAGTTGTTAAGTCAGTTGTTAAGGGAATCTACCTTTCCCATTGACTTTGCTTGTCAGAAGGTCACAAAAGGAGATCACATGACTCCGGGACACTGTAACTGTCATAAATATGACCCAGTTGCCAAGAGTCTGAATTTTGATCACGTGACCATGGGGATGCGGCAATGGCCATAAGTGTGAAAAACGGTCATTAGTCACTTTTTTCAGTGTCATTGTAACTTCAAACGGTCACTAAATGAACTGTTCTAAGTTGAGGATAACCTGTAAAGAGGCCTATTAAAGCACTATTAAAAAAATCAGATAGAACATTAGCTGACACATTGGCCTTCACTGTCTATATATTAAGCTTGAACTCCTAGTATAAAAAAAACATGTATGATTTAATAGGTATGAAGTATATGAAGAGGGCAATAAAGCCAATGATTGAAATATATTGAGAGAATACATTTTGTTCAAAAACAACAAAAAAGAGGAAAAGTTCTATTGTATGTTAAAAGTATCTACACCTGCTCATAAATCGGCACAAATGAATTTGGCAATACTGTACAAAGCATCTGTGATAAAATAAAATCAAAGAACAAATAAAAGGAGTGCTATTGCTAGTATTTATTATTGCCTGTCATAAGGAAAAACCTTTCCAAAAGAAAATGCAAATAATAAGAAAAAAACAAAATTACAGCAAAGAGGACTTTTAGTTACCCCAGAATCTGTGCCAATTTTAATAAATGTGGAGCAATAGCAAATTGTAATGAGACAGTTATGAGAAAAGTAATATGTATGAATAGAAGCTCTCAAAAGGGAGGTACTGAATAATTGCAAGCAATTTCAATGAAGATCAAGGAATGAAGCAGATTATAAGCTGCCAATGTGGTTGAACAAAAGATTTTGTGAAGATATGAAACAAGAAAGACACATCCTAGAAAGAGGGACAGAGCACACACAGGCAGCCCAGATCTGTAGACTGTATGAGCTATAACAATTAAGGGCCTATATGACAACACTGTCATTCTAATATTTGTGAGGAAATGTTACTCCATTTTCAGCTTCAATTCCAAGGGCTTTTCTCGCATATTCAGTTTGGGATTCAGGCATCCCAAAGGACTTTCCATCAGTATTGCTAAAACAGGTAGTCCTCATGTTAGGATAGTAATTGAGACCGGCAACTATGTGTTGCTAAATGATGCTGTTGTAAAGTGCAATGTCAGGTACTTATACTGCAGGTGGAAAGCAGCTGCAGCAAATAAAACACACAGCTTCCAGGCTTAGAGGCATGTTTTTGTTTAAAGTCTTACCTCCTGGTAAAGGTCACTAAGATCTTCATGGTGTGCCTGTTTAGAACATCCTGGGAATTCCCTCACACAACAGGAATCTGGAGGCCAATCCATCTCTGTCATTTCCAGCCAATCCGTGAAATACACCACTCCACAGCATTTAAACTGCAAAAGAACCATCAGCCTTGTATGATACTCAAGGACCACAGAATGCAGTGAACAATTCTGAGTTGCATTCAAGCTTGCAACTTCTCTAAAGGAAGCCCCATTTTGAATATCAATGCTTTAGAAGAAAACAAGGCCTCTTTATAGCAATAAAGAAAAACAGCTTGGAATGTTGCCCAGATCAAACATCATCTTATCCTTCCATTTGTACTTCTTCCATTTTGATTGAACTACCTAAATCACTTATGTGTCTGAAGACAGATGTTTTGTAAACTTCAAGAGCGCTTAAATGTAATTCCTCTCAAAATCCAAATGTGAAAATTATCATCCAAACCTCAAGGCCTTTGTTTTCCTTTGTGACTCATCTTGGTAAGCAAAACTTCTGCTTTAAAATGGAAAAACAAAAAAAAAAACTATCTATTAGGAAATTAATGTAGCCTAACTTTAAAAAATCCTTTCCCAAATAAAATTATGTGCTTCCAGTGAAATAAAAAGGTAGGTATTCACAAAATAGAAAGCAAGTAAGTTCAAAATACTTTTAAAAGCTAAACAGTAAAGGGTCAGATATAGTTAGTATAATGTTAAAATGAGAAATACACCAAATTAGTTTTATTTAGTCAGCTTTTCTAATTAAACCACCTAAAAATTGCTTTGGGCCTGGAATGCATTTCACAAGCATGTCTGTTTCAAAAGTTAGATTTGCATATTTGGCAAGAGAATGTTATTGGAATTTGGGCATAATTTACAGAAGTTTACAGCAGGAAATATCTATTAATAAACTATCACTTCTGTGCCATTAAGACTGGATCAAAGTAATTCTGTTTTTCTGGCAATTTCAACCTTTTTCATTTTCCCAGAAAAAGTTTCCAAACCCTCATGACAGAACCTAAATTTCTAAATGATATATAACAACTAGCCAAAGGAGTAAAGATCTTACAGGTTTTCTAATGTAAAATAAATTAAAAATAATGGATAAAAAAATAAAAAATGAGAGCATAGTTTGGTCTAGTGGTTAAGGCATGAGGCTAGAAATCAGGAGACTGTGAGTTCTGCCTTAGGCATGAAAGCCAGTTGGGTGACTATAAGCCAGTCACTCTCTCTTAGCCTAACCCAATTCACAGGGTTGTTGTTATGGGGAAAACTGGAAGAGAGAGGAGTAAGAGATATGTACACCACTTTATTTATAAAAAAGCCAATAAAGGCAAGATAAATATAAATAAATTAACAAACATTTATTTAATTTTGAGAAGCTATTTTGGGAGAGTGGAAATTGGGATGGGAAATCTAAGGAAACCAAAATTGTCCAGTCCCAGGTTTCTGAATATTAACATTTTTATGGAATCACAAAGGCACCCAAAATGTGTTTGATTGAACAGACTAAATCTCAGATTAAATCCTTTCAAACTGTTCAACTAGCAAATTAAATGAGTCTAGCCCAGCGGTTCTCAACCTTTTTCAGGCCGAGACCCCACCTGCGCCGCCCATGCGTGGCGCGACACCGATCTGCGCCACCAATGCGCGGCGCGACGGGCCGAACCGCGCATGCACGGCGTGCACACGATGGCCCGAACCGCACATGTGCGGCGTGACGGGCCTAACTGTGCATGTGCGGCGCGTGCGTGACGGCCTGAACCGCACATGCACGGCGCGATGGGCCTAACCGCGCATGCATGGCGTGCACGCAACGGCCCGAACCGTGCATGCGTGGCACGACGGGCCTAACCGCGCATGCGCGGCGCGCGATGGGCCTAACCGCGCATGCGCGGCGTGCACACGATGGCACGAACCGTGCATGCGTGGCACGACGGACCGAACCGCGCATGCGCGGCGCGACGGGCCGAACCGCGCATGCACGGCGTGCACACGATGGCCCGAACCGCGCATGTGCGGCGCGATGGGCCTAACCGCGCATGCACGGCGCGACGGGCCTAACCGCACATGCGTGGCGCGACGGCCCTAAACGCGCATGCACGACGTGCGTGCGACGGCCCTAAACGCACATGCGCGGCGCGACGACCCTAATCACGCGTGCGCGGCGCGCAAACGGCGGCCCGAACCGCGCATGTGCGGTGCACACGTGACAGCCCGAACCGCGCACGCGCGGCGCAACGGACCTAACCACGCATGCGCGTGCAGCGGACCGAACCGCGCATGCGCGGTGGGCCGAATTGCGCATGCGCAGCGCGTGCGTGACAGCCAAGGGGTAATGGGAAAAAATGGGGGGAAAATGGCGGACTGCCGTGTTTGGCAACCCCCGTAAAACGGTCGTTCGACCCCAAATGGGGTCGCGACCCACAGGTTGAGAACCGCTGGTCTAGCCTTTATGTTTCTTGTCCAGCTCTCCCCAAAAAAGAGTTAAAAAGTCTACCACCCAAAAATGTTACATGTAGAAGCTCAAAGAAAGATAGCTATAGCATATTGAAATGGAAGTGCTACTATAAACACACCTTTAAAATGAAAAAATATCTACAGGTAGTCCTTGATTTATGAACATAATTGAGCCAGGAGTTATGGTAGTAAATCATTGCAGTCATTAAGTGGATCACCTCATGATTGCACTGAATGTTATGACCTTTTTTGCAATGAATGTAGTAGTTGTTAAGCAAACGCGGAGGTCATTAAGCAAATCCATATTATCTAAAAGATGTTTTTTGCCAGAAACTGGAAGTAAATGCTGGGAACCTATAAAACCTATAAAAACATATGACTGTGGGATACTGCAAATGGCTATAACTGCGAGCCAGTTGCCAAGTGCCCAAAATGCTATCATGTGAACATGGGTGGTGTTAAGTATTTCGTTCGCGTGCGAATGATGAAAACACATGGCGATGTTAAACAGCTCTTTATTCTTCTTCTAACAACAACCAAACAAAAGGCAAAGGCACGCAGGCCTTTTTATGTGACCAGAGACCCGGACAATGACAAACAAAGTTACAGAGCGTTTTCGCGCCTTGCGCATGCGCGCAAGGCTGGCGCCGCTCTGTCTGGTCCCGGGTAGCTTTTGGAATGCCCGGGACCAATGCAACGTCCCGAACCTGCTTTTGCAGGCTCAGGACACAACAGGTGGGGATGGAGGTTATGGCCTTCAGAACTTCAAAATTTGGAAGCAGTGTCTGTCATAATGTTGAATGGTCGCTAAGCAAGGGTCTGTAAATGCAAAATGCCCAAGTATTTCAAGAGAGCACGTATTCAAGTGAAATTAGATACAATACATTTAGATACAATGGTTAAATATAGAAGATTTCACTAAGTTCCTTGCCATGGACATACATAGCATATATCTACGTAAATTATCTCAAATCAAATATTACATAAACAGCCCATTGGCACCCATACTTTACAACAACACATGTTTTGTGTGATCAGAGGCCCAATATTACATTCAACATGGCTCTTCATAGGACTGAGAACTGTATATACAGTATGAATCCAATTGGGATAAAACTTGTAAGGATGAAAATACAAATTTCTTTTACTCTGTTATACATGGTCTGGAATTTTGATATGTCTCATTTGCACTTATTGTATTTAGTTTAGCTATGTTTTACGGATTTGTTTAAGAGTATTTTTGTAGGTAATTTGGAAAGCATTGGTTACTGGGAATTTGGATAAACGCATGTCTCTGCAAAGACAGATGACTTTGAAAAAATCTTGTTCAGATTTGTATTCCATACAGCGGTGGCATATACCTGTCTTCTGTACTTCTGGCCTTGAGCCTTGGTTTCTAAAAGCATCCCTCTCTTCTATCAATTCTCCTGTATGTCCATGTAAGTGTTTTTGGCATGTCCATAGTTAGCATTTATTTATTTACAAGATTTATCTGCCAATTCAGTAGCTCTAACTGTTGTGTCCTGGGCCTGCTGAGGCAAGTCAGCAGGCCCAGAAATGTTGCAAATGGTCCTGGACAACCTAAAAGCTGCCCGGGACCAGACTGGTTGGTGCTGGTCTTGTGCGCAGGCGCAAGGCACAAAAAAGGGGGATTTGTGATTGGATGTTTTGGGAAACTATAAAAGGCCTGCGAGCCTGTTGGTTTGCTGAGTGGTACAGTGGACAGAATAAAGAAGAACTCAGTTAACAACTTGTGTGTGTCACTTCAATGCCGTGAACCCCAAAACTTAAAAGTGGTGACAAAGGTGGGATCACTGAAAAGAAGACAACCTGAAGAACCTAGCCTCCAAAAAAAGGAGCTGGAAGCCGGGAAGTCGGCACCCAGACCTGCACTCACCTGCCAGTATGCAAACGCTGGAGGTGGGCTTGGCAAACGGGCCTCTTCCCAGCCTGAGTTGCAGCGAGGCTAAGAGAAGCTAGCAATGTCGAAAATCGGCCGATTGTCAGAATTCAATGTGTCTCACCCGGAGCGTTGGAACTCTTACATGGCCCGGGTGGAAAACTACCAGGTTAACCAGGTTTGAGAAGATGGTTTGAAGGCAGCAACCCTGCTGTGTGTCTGCGGGCAGGACACTTTTGATGTGGCCGAAAATTTAGCAGCTCCTGCACCGCTTGAGTCTGTAACGTACACAGACTTGAAGAATATGTTGAAGGAACATTTTCATCCAAAGCTATCTGTAATTGCGTGGAGGCACGCTTTCGAGCAGAGGGACCAGAAGCCTGGTGAGTCTGCTGCAGAATTCATCGCTGCCTTGAGACAAGCTGCCAGGCCTTGTGAGTTCAAGGACCTGGAAGAACGCTTACGAGACCGTTTTGTCTGCGGCCTTAGAAGTAGAGAGCTGCAACAAAAAATCTTTACTAAAGCTGAAGTCACATTCCAAGATGTCTTACGCGAAGTTGCAGCTGAAGAAGCAGCAGGCAGTGCTGTGAAGGCCTTGCGACTCGCCAGAAGCACTACAACAGTCACGTCCGTCCATCAAGAGGTCGCTCAAGAAGTACAGGACCCAGATCCAGAAGAAGAGGTGGACAGACTTTACCAGCCTGCAGCACAAAGGCCACGAGAGAAGCCAGTCAAGACCCCAGCAGCCCTTCAGTGTCTCGGATGCGGAGGATGCTACAAGCGCTCAGACTTCCGGTTCCGCTCCGCCATTTGTCGGGCATGTGGTAGGCAAGGCCACGTTGCCATTGTCTGTTTGGGTCGCCAGCAGGTGCAACCTCGGAAGAATTACTTCAGAAAGGTATCAGGGTCCCCAGCCAACACAGGGTGGGTTTCTGCGCATCGCACAGAAGCATTTTGTGGACAAAGACACACAAGCCCCTCTCACACAAATAGAGGCAGATTCTGCCCCTGCTGTTCATATTCTCTCTATTCAGGAGCTGCCTGAATCTCCCCTCAATGCTAGGGACGTGGCTGCAGAAACTGCCACTGATCACACGCTTACACGCGTACTGACATGGTTGTTGTCAGGATGGCCTGACACGTGTCCAGATGCTGCGTTTCAAAGCTTCTAGCAAAGAAGGCACGAACTGTCTACATTTAAGGGGTGCCTGTTATGGGGTAGTAGAGTAGTTATCCCAGCCTCACTGAGGTTTAGAGCCTTGTCCTCTCTGCTTGAGGGACATCCGGGCATTGTGCGCATGAAAGCGCTTGTACGCAGCCATCTTTGGTGGCCTGGGCTTGATAAAGCTATCGAGGCCCAGGTGCCAGGTGTGCCAACAGTCACGGCCTGAAATGCCTCAGGCCCCTGTACACAGGTGGGAGGAGACACAAACCTCTTGGTCAAGGGTACATTTAGATTATGCTGGGCCCTTTCAGGGGCAATTCTTCCTTATCCTGGTGGAGAGCCATTCCAAGTAGCTGTCTCCTCCACTACTACTGCTAAGACCATCCAGGTGTTGAGAGGAATCTTCGCTACTCATGGGCTCCCTGATGTCCTCATCTCTGACAATGGCCCCCAATTTACTTCTTTTGAGTTCCAGGTGTTCTTACAGGCCAACTTGATCCGGCATGCAACGTCAGCTCCTTTCCACCCTTCCACCAATGGGCAAGCCAAACGGATGGTACGCACCACCAAAGATGCACTCAAACGATTTTCCTCTTGCACACCGCATCACACCATGCACTGCCACTGGAAAGAGCCTGGCTGAACGCCGCTGGGGTCGCCACCTCATCATGAATTTGGACAGACTGCACCCAGACCGGATGGCTTCACAGGCAGCCGCGGGCACCTTGGAGACTTCAGGTGGGCGATCCGGTCTGGGCAAGGAACTATGGTCCTGGACACCTCTGGGTCACTGCTGTTGTCTGCAAGGTCTCGGGGCCACTTTCATACGAAGTGACTTTGGGAGATGGTTGTGTCCTTCTGTGCCATATTGACCAACTACGCTGGCGGTTGTCCACCAACGTTTCCATTCCTGGCTCTGCTCTTGGGGGGGGAGGGGGATCAGGAACAAGCTCACACTTCAGGTCAAAATCCTGGGAATCAGTCTTACAGTGCCAGGGGATGTCCACAGGTTGCTGTTCATGTTCCAGTGGCTGAGCAAGGGCATCCTCAAGGTTCAGCTATTGCTCCGAACAGGGAGTCACCCCGGGGGGCAGCCTGCCCTGCGCATCTGCAAATGCTCCAAACAGGAATTCTCCTGAGGGGGTTTGCCATAGAGGCGGCTCCTGACTCTGGCATCCTGGCCACAAATACGGGGGACTGGAACTACTGGAGCACTGCTGCAACGCAGGCCACATCCGAGGCTGGTCGTGGGCTCGAGGGACAATGTTCCCAAGAGCAGTCCATGGTGGAATGGGAGAACTCCGCTCCACCATTGGGCTTGGGGATTTCCTCCCCTCCAAGAGAACCTGGCTGGACTTCAGAGGATCCAGCCAGTCAGCTGAGGCATGGGGTACCTGACATCCAAAGGCATCAAAGTCCTGGTCTATCAAGCACACCAGATGGGCTGGTAGGCCAGGCACCATTAAGTAGAAGTCCTGGTCTGCCTAGTTGGGCAGGTGAGCTGACAGACCAGGCACCTTCCCTGACCTTGCGTAGGTTGCAAAGGACTAAGGTCCCTCCCAAGTATCTGGGAGACTATGTGAGGTTTCTGTCATCACAGAGGAACCTTGCTAGTCTGTAACAGGATGATGTTGACCAACACTTGGTATAGTGTAATATATACCAATTATGATTTTGGAGAGCGTTTTGTTTAAGTTAACTTCATTATTTTATAACAGTATTCTGCCTGTGTGCTGGGCAGAGAAATTCCACTTTTCCCGGCTTGGGAACAAATGTATTTGTGTGTATAGTTGTGTGTTTCATCCAGGGGGGAGGGGTGTTGTGTCCTGGGCCTGCTCAGGCAAGTCAGCAGGCCCAGAAATGTTGCAAATGGTCCCGGGCAACCTAAAAGCTGCCTGGGACCAGACTGGTTGGCACCAGTCTTGCGTGCAGGCGCAAGGCACAGAAAAAGGGGATTTGTGATTGGATGTTTTGGAAAACTATAAAAGGCCTGCAAGCCTATTGGTTTGCTGAGTGGTACAGTGGACAGAATAAAGAAGAACTTGGTTAACAACTTGTATGTGTCGCTTCAATGCCGCGAACCCAATACTTAAAACTAACCCTTCAATTCAACAGCAGCATACAGATATTAAAAGTTTTAAAAGTTTACAACATAGCAATAAAAGGCTTAACAATAATCAGAATCATTTCGTGGATGCACCAAAAGTTAATTTTAAACTAAGCCACTAAGGAATGTTTATTTCTTTCTTAAAATTTTCTTTAAAATTACTGCACATTTTCTCCTGCAATCGGTGTAATAATAAGGGACATAATCTTCTCATTTGCCCAATGAAACAGAAAAAAGCCAATCTGTAATTAGCACCCATAACAGTTTCTCACCACAAGTACAGCAATTAGAAGCCCAACACTCATTAAGGTTGCAATTCTTAAAAAAGAATACCAGAGTGCAAAGAGAATAAGATATTTCCTCCCCTCAGGATAAATAAACCAGGTTTTTTTCCCCAAGTTTCTTCCTCCCACTGCATCAAAAAAGACAAACCATAGCTCTGTTTTTCCTTAATAGATGCAGAGCTTTTGAAGAATGCAATTCATTAGTTGTATTTGTTTTCCTATTCAACTGTTTTTAAAACAAACTTATCAATTCAGCCAACCAATTTTTAAAATGCAGATTTCAAGAAAATGATTGACATTTAAACTGTGTCTGTGAAAAAGTATCTGTAATTGATAGCTTTTTTCATGCGTACTTCCATGTATTTTCTATATAATGAGTTATCCTTTTAATATTCTTCTGTGCCTTTGTTTCCATTAATGTACAAATTAGTGCTGTTCCACCATCAGTTCATTCAAGAAATAAAACTGGATCCTATCACACAATAGCAATCTATGGAAACATTGCTTGTACTTCTCTGGAAATAATTAGGCTTTCTTCAACTTTACTCTCAGAAATTAAATTTAAACATTGAAGTTTTCAAATTCATTTTAAATCAAACCTTCAATAATATAAGATGTTTTCATCAGGAAAATGTTCTTTCCTTTCCATAACTTATGCAGACCATTCCTTTTATGTATGAAAGGTTAACCTGCCATCCTGATTAAGGCTGAACACCATCAACTCCAGTATTATATGGTTCAGCTCACAGGTAGAAGAAAATCACAATTTTAACCATGGACAGTTGAATGAAGCATGATATAGCCTGGTAAATCGATTCATGCAACATACTGATCCTGGTTATAATTTGTGCCCAGCTTCAGACACACTCAAAATCAAGGCAAAATCAGTAATTGCCTTCTCCTGCTGTTTATCTTTGATTTAACTACTTAACTATAATGTGACAGTTTCCTCTCCATCATGTGGAGGAGAGGTGGGAGAAGTTTATTCATTATATTGATCAATTTATTGGAATTAGTTACGCATTTCTGTCCATCACATGAGTAGAAAAAAATCTAAATCTATCTCATTTAATTTGACTACATAAAAATGCAAGTTATAATTCACAGACATGATTATTGACTGCTTGATCACTAACCTCCCTCTGGAAGAAATTCCACGCATGGGTCAGCCAATGATAACGAGGTAAGCCATAATTGATCATTCGAGCTTTTAAAGTTACCATATCTGACCACTGTACAGGAACCTGAAGGAGAGGAAAAAATTAAAAGAATGTTCAACTGCCACAACAGGAAGCTGTAAACATAGCACATTAACAACTGCAGAAATTGCTTGTTAAATATATTTCTGAAGCTATTTTCTGAAGTGGAGTATCGGCAAAGAGAGAACATTTCCTCATCCTCAGATCATGAGCCGTGACATTAATGGAAATATATTTACATATGACTTATAACAGATTCATCTAGTGTTTTTCAAACTATATTCACATGCAATCCTAATCCCCTTTTCAAGGCTATCTTTGTGAGAGAATTTTACAACATCATGTACTCAGTTTTCTGTAATAAAACCTCAAGTCATATGCATTCCTGTTCCAATAACATTTACAATGTTAACATTATTGATTACAGCACCAAATATATAGCAGATTCATTTATCTTCTACAGGAAGTAGATCCTTCACTAAATAAAACCCTCAAACACCTGGCTATTGTTTTTTATTCCTTTATTTTATTCCTTGATCAAAGAAATATAGGTCCAGGTGTTTCATTGACCATAAGTTAGACATGAGCCAGCAGTGTGATGCAGCTGCTAAAAAGGCAAATGTTATCTTCAGTTCCTTAAAAGGGGATACAGAATCCAGATTATGGGATGTTATTAACCCACTCTACTCTATCATTTGGAATACTATGTGTATGTTAGGCACCATAATTCAAAAAGGAAAAGGACACAATTGGAACAAGTCTGGAGGAAGATAATGAAGATGTTGAGGAATTTGGAAATCTGGAAATCAACTTTTACCAGTATGTTGAAAGAACGTGAGTACAGAAGAAATAACTGAGACACATATAAAAGAAATGTTCAAATAGCTGCCCCATGGCAGGCCATGACATTAAGTAGTATATTGAATGGCAACCTTGGGAAAACTGCAAACTACCTTTCAGTACTACCTGTTAGGTCACCTGAGGATATTCTGCTGCACCTACAGTGGTACCTCGGTACTCAACTGCTTCAAAACCCATTTGGTTCTCAACACATTGTCAAAGTTTTTTTTTTTTTTAAAACAAATTTTATTGTTTTTTTAAATTTTTTAAAACAAAATATTCAGGATACACCATGGTGCTGGGATAATCAAACATCCTAGAACAAAACATATATACATAGTACAATCAATACATCAAGTATTCCCTCCCTTTTCCCCCTCTAATAGCATAGTATATTTAAAATATCCAATTCTACCTTAAATTTATTCAACCTGAGCCTGTTTTAAAGCTTTATAAATTTACAATACCGCAATCAAATTAACTTTAAATAAAAACATTTTCAATTCAGATATCCCTTCCAAATATGTTCTTTCTTAATTTTATCAAAATCTTATTTCTTCTTCCACTAATCTCCCCTATTTAAAATAAAATATTAATCTATCCTATACCTATCTAATCCCTCAATTAATCAATCTCTTTAAGCTGACAAGATAATATTAGACCTTAAAGCATTTCAATTCATTAAACAGAATTCAAATCTTATCCAGTTAATTACTAATAACATCCATGTCATCAAAGAATCACATCATCTTATTAAATTTCAATTAATTAATAATTCAATTCAAATCTAAAGCATCTCTTCAATTTTCTTCATTCCATTACCTAATAATTTTCATACAAAAGAACCTAACATTCTAAAAAAATACATTCTTAATATTCTAGATTACCTTTAATCCATTATATAAAAAATATCTCATTTTTAAACAAAAATATTGATCTATCCTAGACATATCTAAATGTATATATCTATCTATCCTATACATGTCTAATCCATCAATTAATCAATCTCTTTAAGCTAACTGAATAGTGTCCAACCTTAAATCATTTCAATCCATTGAACAGAATTCAAATTTCATCAGTTAGTTATCATGGCTCAGAACATCCCTATTATAAAACAAACAAGTCATCTTATTTGAGTAACATTCAATTAATTATTAATTCAATCCAAGTCTGAAACATCTCTTTACTTCAAACTCATAATCTTAATCCTTACATCAGTCCATAATTCTAGGTTGCCTTTAATCCAATGCCTGAAATTTCAAATTTAATTATTCAATCTTATTCTAGCTTTCCTCTTCTGCCAGGCAGGTTTTCATAGCAAAGCTTCCCTTCCAGCTGATGAATCTCTTTTTGTCTTCTGATTCGATAAAAACCATCTTGGTCTCTGCATTGGCTCTGTTTCGCTTGTCCATAAGGCAATGTTGCTTCAACACTCAGTCTTTGCTTTTCCTGGTCCTCAAAACCATAGGTGGATTGCTTATAGGGCAAGACAGAATTCTCTTTATTATCAGTTAAGTCCTCATCTTGTATAATCTGTTTTGTAGAGTAGTCAGGTGTAATCTGAAAGTCAGTTTTAAAGTTTAAAGTAGGAATTCTGGCTCTTAATTCTGTAGTAAACTCTTTTATTGTAGTACATATTTCTTCTTTGGCCTCATAGATCTTTTCCAGTATAAGTTTACAGTTTAAATGTGATTGAGATTTCTCCATTTTAACAATAGTTGAAGAAAAATCCTTTTTCCTTTTTTTTTCTTTTTTAGTAGAGGCTACAGTTGAAAAGTATCCATCCCCACAGATCCCACAGCTGGCTCAGATTATCTTTTCTCTTGAAAAAATAGTTTGAAGGCCGAAACCATCTCATCTCTAGTCAACAATTCCAATATTAACTTTTGACCAGTAGATATCCTCATTAGGCTAACAAAACGTTTTCAAACGCCATTTTTCCCTTTTTTCTATTTTTAAGGAAAGAATGGAAAAAGAAATACTGTACCCATATAATACCGCTCCAAAAAGAAAAACAAAAAACAATAAACAATTTTTTCTGTACCTCAACGTGAAAGGAGATAAAATATAGTCTTTAAGAAGGTTTTAATCTGTCCTTTTGTAAAACACCTTTGTTCCCACACATACAAAAGCTGCTTTTTCCAGACGGGGAAATAATTCCAACAAAGTTTTTGCAGGCAAAAAAAAAAGAACATAGGGTGGAGAGAGAAACAAAAAGGGTCTCACCCGGATCATCTGCGGTGGGTCTATTGCGCTTAGGTGTAAGTGTGACTTTCGGCTGGTGCAGCAGGGTGATCCGCCATCTTGCAGGCCGATCTTTGCTCCGTCGGCCCTAAGGAGATAGCTGGAGACATGGGGGAAGCTGCCGCCCTCCCCTATCTACCAGCCGCCCTCCTCCTCCGTGGTCACCCCTCCATGGTGACTTTTGACCCCCTAGGGGGTCTACCAGCAAAGGAAACTCTGGACAGTGTGGAGAGCAGTCTCCAAGCACGTCCGGCGTCGCTGCGTACTGGAACCGGAAGTGACATTGTCAAGTTTTGAAGCACAGTCTTGCTGGTGTGAAAAATATTGCTTCTCAACTTGCCAACAAACCTGGGGGAAGGGGCTGGAATGTGAGCTGCGAAGATCAAGAGGCCAGACCGTGAAATTCAAGGACATTCTACCAAGCATCTGGGTAGACTTGAAGATGCTTTATGATAACAATACTTTCCTGTTTAATTGGGCAATGTGACCTGACCAAGAGCGAGGAAGAAGAATTCTATGCTTTTACTATGGAGATGTGGGTGGGGTCTGGCCAGAGCTGGTTTTGCTTTCATAATGTGCCAAATTGGTGCACTCAATAAAGTTTTACATTTAGAGATTGGAATGTCTTGAAGATGTTTGCTTGGTTGGGTTCATCAGTTGGAACTATGACACACATTTTGACATGAAAATGTTGTCCCAGTACTTGGCCTTTGTTTAGGACTCAATGAACTGCTATAAGAAGAGGGGAACAGCTGAGGGGAATGGAGAGGAAGTCAGCCATGCTGGGAAGGTCACTGCAAAAGGAGTAGGGATGGCCACAGAGCTGGGGATGGTCACAGGAAGTCAGCCATGTTGGGAAGGTCGCTGATATAGGAGAAGGGACGGGCAAAGTTCTTGCTAACCGAAACAAAGGGTTACATGGTAAGTCACATGATTTGTTTGAAAGTCATCCTTGCATCTCCCAGAATGAATTAATGCCAAGTACCAAGGTACCACTGTACATGGAAATAATTGGTTATCTCAGCAATCTTCCTGAAAGCCTTCCCATTTACATACATGAACTTGGTAAAAGAAGTGCTTAAACTAACATAGCTCTCTAAGCAGCAAACTAAAATTTCAGTCTTAGGTTTAAATGAAGATCTCAGGGAATATCTGGTGAGCTACACAACACCTTTATAACTACCAGCTGACATCTCAGGTAAAAAGGCTGCTATTCAATAACGTCAATGTTCACACTTATAGCTTGGTCATTATTGATTTCGGCTGTAATGCAAGTGATAGAAAGAAATTATAAACATATAGCTACAGTCCTTCTTGGCCAGGGGCTTCCTTCAAATCCAGATAATTTTCCCACATCCCATAAAAAGATAACAGCATTTTAAAAAAATTATATACTTTTAGAGTGAAGAGAATAGCATACTGCAACAAATTGTCTGGAGATTCAAGAATTAAAGATAACTTTGCATGATTTTTCTATTATCAATGTTTTTATATCAAGCAAATACAAATGTTTCTGGATTTCTAAATAATATTTATTTCCATAAATGCCCAGGCCTAATCTTAAACCAGCTTGTTTTTCATGTCCTCCACCCATCCCCTCCTGACCTAATACATGGAATATACTGAATGCAAAAATGCATTCTACATGAAAAATACCATTTATCAAATAAGGGACAAATCAGTCCTTCTTCCCTCCCCACCTTTTAAAAAAGGCTCATAGAATCCCACGGCTGGAGTCCTAGAAGACCTTGGAGTCTTCTAATCCAACCCTTTGCCCCAAGGCAAGAGTCCTTAAACCGTCCCAAACAAATTTTTAATCCCTGCATTAAAAAAACTCTTCTTTAGACATTCAGGTTTCTATTAAATTGACATAAAATTGTTACACAACATAGATTGATTTTGGCCAGTTATCTTCTTTAGATTCAATTGTTTCACTAGTAAAACTAATACTGAAAAATAATGTTCTTCCTAGTATTGACCTAAAGTCTTTGCTATGAATAGCAACCACTGTAAATGAAGCAGCACTTCCTGGTTAGACATTTTATATTATCTCCTACAAAAAAATGAACCAGTTCAGTTTTGTTATAATAGGAAACAAGGTTTTCCTGTGATGACAAACTGTAATAAGGCCACCCCACCCCACCCCTCCCTTATCTTTCCTCTTCTCTATTATGCATCTATTATGCATCATGAAAAATAGCAGAAACCTTTACTGTTCTCTGGATCCGAGAAATCATGGTCAATATTAGCAATGAAGATTAAATCTGAATTTAAAAGTCAGTGAGCCTGTTTACTTCTTCATAACAAATAAAGTAGTTTAATTCATACAAAAGATAAGGAGATGTAGTAGCTTCTAAATCAGAGGTGGAGAACTTATAGCCCTCAAGATATAGCTGGATTCTGTGTAAATCATTCACGATTGTCAACCATGTTGGCCAAGACTGATAAAAACTAAGTTCCAACATAACTGGTGCACCATATTTTCCTGACCCATATCTGAACCATGAACCATTATCTGGAAATAAATGGCAAATATATTTCCTGAAATGATACAATTTACTCAGTGCCTGGGTAGGAGACTTTCTGAGATTCCCAGTTATGCTTAGCGAAAGAAGAAAGGCAGTAGATATGCTGACGCAAATTGCAACAGGATGTTCAGTTCAAGTTTCATTTCCCTAACTTAATAAAATACCAAACCAATGTGTAGAAAAATAAATAAAAATGAAAAAGTGACAAATATTTTAGATAACATTTATGTATGGCTCATACCTCTCTACATTTACCAATGAACTCAGCTGGTTTACAAGAATAAAAAATAAAACAAAAGCAAGCAAAATAATTCTACCAAAAATCTGCAGCTGTGGAATATAAAAAACAATACTAGCATAAAACAAAGGTAAACAAGACAGTTTATCACCAGTAATTATATATTTATTTAAACCAGAATCTCCCAGGCTAGTATCCAACCTGTGGTAGATTTGGTAGTTTCAGTTCATCTGAAGGATGCTAAATTGGAGAAAGTTATGACATCAGTTCAAAATAAGCATATTGAATACAGTATACTTTATACAGAACAAATATGTAAGTAAGGTATCAAAGACAAAATGTTGTCTTTTACAACAGATGGAGAAATTAAATATGATGTAAGTAGAAAGGAAAATACTAAAATGCTTTAAAAAAGGACAGTTCCCAAGGTATTTGCATATAACCATATCATACAAAGCATGCTTGAATGAACAAATATCTACACAGTAAGCAGAAATAAACAAATATAGAACACTACAATGTGACAGAATTTAGGGAGATAGGTAGTACAGAACATTATCTCATATTTGAATCTCCTTTTCCTTCAAATATTGAAAATTATTGAAAGGATCGAAATGATGATTAATGCTACAACTGAAGACAGAAAACAAAATAAATATGCATCATGGAAAATGCATCTGTAATGTGCTCATGATAAAATGCTATTTTTTTTAAAAAAAAGATCAAACTAAGATTAAAATAGAATGAACATTTTTAAAAAGCCTAGTCAACACAATAAAATCAAACTCTTATCTTAGTTTTAATTTTGTCCCTGGAACAAGCTTGTACTCAGGAGGATAGAATTCCATTTGCTGAATGGATAGTTCTGCAAATTAACTTTTTCTTTTTCCAGTCATTCAACCAAAAATTTGCATCACTTTTTAAAATATACTTCATTTGATTTAAATGAAAATTTGAATCCAGATGCAAATACAGACCAGACCCAGTAACATTACTGACAATAGCTTATATCATCTGAAATTGCTCATACAAGTATACAAAAAGAAACACCTATCCTAAAATCAAACAATAAAACAGTAAAAATATAAGAATTATTCCCAATATTCATTTTCAAAAGACAGGTAAGGTAAAAAAAAGGTAAAGAAGTCCTTGCAGTTTTTATTCTGCTAGTTGTCGCTGACTTTAGGTGATGGTGCTCATCTCATTTTCAAGGCCATTAAGCCAGCACTGTCTGAAGACATTTCCATAGTCATGTGGCCTCCAGGACATGACGTGACACATCACATGTTCAAAATACAGGGTGGTCCTAAAACAATTATTCTGCATATACAAGTATTTTCAGTTGTAAAAGTACATAATCAGCCATATTTCCCTTGGAGAAATAGTCTATGCTTTCTACAAGATGTTGCCACCACAAAGCCCCTCTCCAGACCATCACACTCAGGCCATACCCACTGATGGAACCATGTTCCACAGCAGTCTTTAGAACCTCTAGTACCTTCAACATTCTTGGGAGAGGAGGACTTTTGAAGACAAGGCAGTTTTACAGACTAATGTTAATACCTTAACTTGGCCCCAGTCTCCTTGGCTTATGTTCCTCTTCCTATGCAATGAATTCAGAACAGTCTTTTTTCCTAATTTCAAGCTTAAAAACTAATTTAACTAACTTAAATTCTATCGATTATAAAGCTGACTACATCTTGATCAAAGTTACTGCAAACAAAATATTTCAAACCAATATTTAAATAAAAAAAACATTGATTGGTTTAATTATTATAGAATTTTGAAAGATTTAAACTTGATATAAAAAGTTTTGTTTTCACAGAAACTAAATCTGAACTGGATGTTAATTTATGTTCTGAAGTTGACTACTTGATTGTTAAAGTATATAAAATGTTACTCAAGATGAATCTGGAAAATGAATACATTAAAGATTGTATGCTAAAATGGGCAAAAAAATTTGGGTATAACACTAGATAAATGGGAGAATGTATGGACTAATGGACTAAAATTTATATTAAATTATAACTTGAAAGAAAATTTTTATAAAATGATGTATTGTTGGTATTTGACCCCAGATAAAATAGCGAAAATGTATAAAAGGAATATTAATAAGTGTTGGAAATGTAGTCAAAATCCAGTCAATTGAAATTACAATTTGGGGTGCTATTCCTTCACATGGTGACAGCTGCGAAGATTGTACTTGCCAAGCACTGAAAAGAATAAGGGATGCCTGTTGAACTACTGAAGAATGGATTTTAAAATTGGCTGAATTAACTGAAATGGCGAAATTAACTGCTCTGATCAGAGATAATGGACTAGATAGCTTTAAAAGAGATAGAAAACCCTTTGTGGACTTTCTACATACCACATGCACTAACTATTAACAGAGGGATTTGAAGATTAGTGTAATGTAAAGGGGAGGAGAATTTACTGTTTTTTCTTTTTTTTTTTTCCGGCATCCATCCGGTGTGGATTCTTTATGTTAAATTTATTTGGTATAGAATCACCTTTTTCTTTTTCTGTACACTGATCTTTTTTCTTTTTTGTTTTTTTTTTAGTGTTGGACGTATGTTTTTGTTTTGTTTTGTTCATTTGTTTTTCTGTTTTCTATTTTACCTTTTATGATAAAACAAAATAAATATACCTAAAATGAAAAATAAAATTGCATATCTAGGGTAAGAGTGGGAAAGAGGAGGTTGGCATCTTTAAAAAAAAATGCAATGCAATGCAATGATGTAATGTTACACAGGTTTATAAGGGAAGTACTCAACTTATGACCACAACTGAGCCCAAAATTTTTGTTGTTAAGTGAGATGTTTGTTAAGTGAGTTTTGCCCCATTTTACGACCTTTCTTGCCATAATTGTTAAGTGAATTGCTGCAGCTGATAAGTTAGTAACACAACTATTAAGTGAATCTGACTTCCCCATTGATTTTGCTTATCAAAAGGTTGCAAAAAGGGATCACACGACTTTGGGATACAGCAACAGCCATAGGTATGAACTACTGTAGTTGTCAAGCATATGAATTTTGATCACATAATCATGGGGATGCTATAAAGGTTGTAAGTGTGAAAATCGGTCAGAAGTCACTTTTTTCAGTGCCACTGAAACTTTGAAGAGTCACTAAATGAACTGTTATAAGTTGAGGACTTCCTGTACATTTATGAGATTAGTAAAATGGATACATTCCTTGGTTGACAAATCAGATACCAAGTTCTTGTTTGTTCTGTTACAATGAAATGGAGCAGTATTTTCTGTTGTCCGGTTTTAAAATATACTTACTTTCATGTGAGATGGGCAGTTATACAAATATGTTAAATAAATATACTTATTTCAAAACATCCCAGCAATAGGTGAGTGAATTCCAGTAATTGATTTTGGAAGCTACTGACAGCATTTTGTACAGAATGGAAGAAAACAGGAACATAATTCAGGTAGTAATTGAGAGCCCCAAATAAAAGAGAAATGTGATGACCAATGTATAGGCCTGTCATCCAGAGAAAGAAGGGTTATTACCATCCTTCAACCCCTGGACCTTGCTGAGTCTCCTTCTTATGGGCATGGTTTATTCATCTGCCCAGCTAGCGTAAGGCCCACTGGGAAGTCTCTTTCTTCAATTACTAACCCTTCTAAAGAAATGTCTATTCCTTGTGAACATTTTCAACTTGTAACTTGGCAAGAAGCCTCAATTCTCTCAAAGCATTTCTCCATCAAACTCTCAGAGGAGGACAGCAGAACCCATAGGGTGAATGAAACACATGTAACTATGCTTCCATTTTTATTCTGACATTTAGAGAAAGTTATATTTTTAACTGTAGTTATATTTGGAATGATAGCGTCTCAGTAGAATGCCTAGATAGTAGGGGAACGAACTTTGGTGAAAACTGTTAGCATGCAATTTCAGATGGAAGAAGTGCCAGAAATTCTTTTAGTCCAAAGGAAGGAAGGAAGGAAGGAAGGAAGGAAGGAAGGAAGGAAGGAAGGAAGGAAGGAAGGAAGGAAGGAAGGAAGGAAGGAAGGAAGGAAGGAAGGAAGGAAGGAGGGAGGGAGGGAGGGAGGGAGGCAGGCTCTTATCATTCTTTTCATAAATAAGTACCAAATAGAAAAAGAAGACAGGAGAATTCAACAGTTAGCACAATAACATGCCAGTTTGTTTTCTTCATTCTAATTATACTTTCCCCCTGCAAGAATGAATCACTTTTCTAGCTTAAAAAGGGAAAGGACAGAATTGCCTCTTTAACACAGCTGTGGTTTTAGCACAAAATATTCACAGAAAAACATCCATTCAGAAATGTGGTTGTCTACATTTTTGAATGTGTAATGCTACACAATATTAAGCTGCTTGAAGGAACAGTACTCTTGATCGAATTTTAATAAGAAATCCTAAATATACTGGATAAGCTTTTTTTAAAGGTATGATTTTAAGATTTTGCATTTCAACGAGTAGGATGGCTCTGAAAATAAACTTTAATGAACACACCAGGGTTTACATCTCAGTCAATATGTATTTATTGACATTTATTTGTCAAATTAATATCCTACCTTCTTTCCAGGAGCTCAGGTCATTGTAAATAGCACCACCTCTTTTCATTTTCCCTCAACAGTGAGCTGTGAGCTGGGCTGTGAAAAAGCACCTATTCAAAGCCACCCAGTGAATTTCCAGGACTGAGGGGGACTTTAAACAGGTTCTTCCCAATCTTAGTCCAACAACAGTCACAACATCGTAATACAATTCTCATACTGGAGACCAACATAATTTTGCTAACATAATTCCAATAGCACCAAATAGCAAATATTATTTGGACTAGACTGAGTACCTGGTCATTTACTACAGACTATAAAGCAGGGGTGTCAAACTGCCAGCCTGTGGGCCAGACACGTCATGTGGAAGCCGTGCCCACCCCATTGCCGGCAATGGCAAAACTCTCCCGATACATTGCGCGACATTACGTGACGTCGCGAGTTTGACATGTTGCTATAAAGATTCAGCTTCTTCAGAGCATTGGAAGAAGAGGCATGCTGCAATGATTTCAATGAATGGGTTTTCCACATACAACTTGCTTTAACAAATATGGAAAGTGCTACTGAAACAGATAACATTTTCCAACCCAAAGATTCTTGAAAAATATGCAAAACTGAATTAATCAGTTTATATGATTAGATAGACTATTAATAAAGCTTTTATCTGGTCCATAGTGAAAACTTTTCCTCCCTATCATATGGGAACAAGATGAAGCCAACTGCAAACTCTGACTTAGTCAGAAAACAAGTTTTATTAATATGCTAACTTAATTTACCCACCTTGATTACAAATTCTCTAAATAAATTAATTAGGACCATATTTTTTAAACAAAGAATATACTGCTACAGTATAAATAAAAATATTATGATATATGATATGATATGACAAATATAATAATACAATATAATTAAACAGAAATTCTCTTATATATAAACTAGGAATGGCTAGATTTTTTTAAAATGTGGAACAAAAATTTCCATTTATATAATAAGGCATCTAAAAACAATTTCAAAAACTCATTCCAGATGATTTTCATAGAATTTACTTTCATGTTCAAGAAGGCATCATATATTTTAAGGAAGGAATTATATCAAGAATTGAATATTAAAAGAATCAATGTCTCTGAACAAGATCAATTTTCCTATACACATACTCACTGTAATTTCCTGTTCATAAGTCCAAACACCACAGGCCAGTTCAACGCAGAATATCACGAGCAAACTTCCAAAATACTGCAGAACAGAAAAAAGCATTCCATTTTTTATTTTTTTAAACTAAAACCAGTCTTAGAAGAGTATCTTTTCTAGCCATACAACTCCAGAAGGAAACAAATATATAGCTCCCTTAAACAAAAGCACAAACTGGTTAAATTAGCAACTATGATTTTGACTATTTTAACAATCTAAAACAGTAATCTAAAATTTGGGCTGCATTATTGGGCAAAATTAATTGGGTCCTCATTTCCTGAATGTACTTTTTTGTTGTGGTTGTAGAAAACTGGCCTTGTCTATATTTAGAAACTAAGAAGGGTTAGCTTTGGCTAAGGCATGGATGAGAGATTCCCACAGAAGAGGAGTTGGAAACTAGACTGGGAATTTTAAAAAAAAATATTGAATGAAAGCAGGACAATTTTGCACTTTTGAAAAGGGAAGACTTAATGAGAGAGATCCACATAGGCAACAAGAGTGGAGTCTGTCTCAAAAGTATATTTATTCTTTACCTTAATAGCAGTCTCAGGAAAAAAAACAAGGGGTGGAATAGGACTAGGGAAATAGGCAATAGCAATGGAGTGCAATGATTCCAATAAAAATTCTCCCCAAGTCCATTCATTCATTTATTCAGTTCATTCTGAACTGCCCATCTCTTTCAAAGAGAGACTCTGGGTGTGTGTACAATTAAATGTCAGCATATAAAAACTATAAATAAAAATTAAAATGTTAGAATTAAAATTTCAAAATTAAGCAATTTTTAGAGGGAGGCAAGAATAATTAAGCCCTGTTAAAAATGAATCGAAAAGGTGAAGGGAGGATTCTCAGGGCACCTTCCCGCCCCATGGCTGCACGCTCCGTTGGGCTCCCCAGGTGAGGCCACAGAGACAGTTTCTTCAAGTTACATTTTCCTCCAATGCAGTATTTCTCACCTTGGCAACTTTAAGATATGTGGACTTCAACTCTCAAAATTCCCCCATCAGCAATGCAAATAGCATGTCTGGGGGGTAGCCTTACAACCATTTTGGCCCCAGCAGATCTAATCCTGTTATCAACCACATTACAAGACTGCTGTTTATCAGAAATCATCCAATTTGTCCATTTCTAGTTTGGCTTCACACTGGACCAATTAAAATAGTCAAACAATCAAACAAACAAACAAACAAACTTTGCAGATAATCATGCAGTAACAATTCTAAATAAGCCAACCTTGATTTCTAAAATGTAAGATGATAGCCATAAAAATTAGAGTTTCCATTCTATGTATGTAACAGACCATCCACTTCACAGAAGAATTATTCTATGCTTTATGCAACATGGAAAAATGAATTTATTTATTTATCAAATGTATTTGCTGTCCATCTCGCCATTCAGGCGATACTGAGCAGCTTCAAAATTATGTCAAACTCTAGATTTACTTGCACAAGGCCATGTGAACACACAAGAACTGCTACAGACTATACCACTCACCTCATTCACCTCAACCTGGCAGTATGGCTCAAGGGAGTATGTTCTTTTCTCCCATGGCTCCTTTTATCAACTTTGAATTTCTAACACAGACAAATAAAATTAACTGGTCTGTTGAGTTACTCTGAAATGGAAGCAACACTTGTCACCAAGAAGGCAGCTGTAATGAATACTCTTGGCAGGGGCTGGTACAGTGGTGGGATTCAAATATGTGAAGAACCGGTTCTCTGTGTGGATGCTGCTTCCGGAAGTCAATTCTGGGCCTGGGCAACAAAAAATTAGCTACCGGTTCAGCCGAAGTGATCACTGATCACTGATCCATAATTGCACTTACTAGTTACCATTACTGTGTAAACTGCATCAATGGGCTAAAGTGCAAAGTGAAAAGAATGATGCAATTAGCAGCTCAACTTCTGTATACTACACTCAAAAATACACATTCCTTCTTTCAGTAATCTTACGTTAGCATGATAGTCAGTATTATTATTCGTATCACAAAGAGTGGTTTATTTAAGGCCATCTTGTGAGTTAATGAGATTGAACCAACAGGCCTGTGTCTTACAATACTAAATTGTAGTCATTATACTGTCTCAACTTTTTAAAACTCAGCCTAAGCTATGTGATGATTAGGTCAAGTTCCAGGATAGATATAAGAAATTATTTCTGTTAGTGTCCAACTGAAGGGAAATTGAGTTGGCAAACTTCAATAATACTAGCATATTCTTTTTTTAAGTCCAAACACCAGATGTACACAGAACTTTAGAGAGGTATATTGCTCTCTTATATACTATTCCCACTAATTATGAATACAAAGAATAACAGAATAACAGACCAAATTCTAATAGAAAGAGCCCTAACTTGCATAAAATCTTGAGTACACTAGAAACAAGCTCCAGTAAATACAGGTATTCCTCAACTTATGGCCACAATTGACCCCAAAATTTATGTTGCTAAGACATTTATTAAGTGAGTTTTGCCTCGTTTTACAACCTTGCCACAACCTTGCAGTAATTAAGTAACACAATTATTAAGTGACTCTGGCTTCCCCATTGACTTTGCTTGTCAGGTCACAAAAGGTGGTCACATAACTCTGGGACGTTGCAACGTCATAAATACATGCCAGTTGTCAAGTATTAAAATTCTGATCACATGGCTATAGGGATGGTCCAATGGTGTAAGTATGAAAAATGATCATAAGTCACTTTTTTCCGTGCTGTTGTAACTTTGAATGGTCACTAAACAAACTGTTGTAAGTCAGGGACTACCTGTATTACTTATTGCATTTTGAACAGCAAGTTCAAGTAAATATATTATAGTGGATTAAAGGGCCTGCAGACTATTTGATGACTATGGACTGATTTATCTTTCCTGCTTGTCATGGTGTGAAAATGCCATACAATCATTTAGCATCTTCAGTCTATCCCTAACTTACCACCATTGGCATCTTCTTGTTCAGAAGAAATGTTTTCAAGCTTCCTCTCACCTAAGTGATAACATCTGGTCCCTTCGAAGTGCATCAAACCAAAGTGATTGTATCAAGCTGCTGTGGGCAACCTATCATGATTCCTGGTCATTGGTTTTTAGGATATCTTACTTTTGGCAGCCCTCTCTCTCACCATACTTGCCAACCCAAGGCTAGCAGCAGTAGTGGGAAGAGTAGGAGTTCTTTTGGGCACCAGTTCTCCTGGCACCAAAATAGCCTACTTCCTCACAATTGAAAAGCCAATTTCCCACTTCCACTCCCACAAGGTTTGACTTGCTCTCCAGCCCACATTTGCCCATTCCTCCATCTTAAAACTGCTTTTGTATACAAGTATCGAGTGGTCTTCAGGAATACAGCTTTATTGTAGGGCTGCTGACTGCACAGCCAGTTCCACACCTTTTCCCTTGTCAAGGGGAAGAAATGGGGAGATAGCTGCTTTGGTTCCACAACTCCAAACCCAACTCCATCTGTTCTCCATAAGAGAAAGTATTGGAAAAGACCTCTGGGTCTTCTGCTGCCATGAACTGGAACCCTAGGAAACATTCCTCACCCCACCTCCCTCCTTCTCCAATTTCTTACGCCAAGACATAATGTGGCTTGACAGTGCAATCAGTACTTCTTTAAGACAGCAAGCTGTTCTATATGACAGTACTTTACTGTTGTTTTGTGGGGAAGATCTATTGGTTCTTAAAGCCACTTTAAGACGGTGTTGGCTGCAGGTCCTCGAAGTAGTAGGCACTATAAGAATCGGTTTTCTGACTGGCTGCCAAAGCTCTGAGAGAAAGGAAACCATAATGGTGAAGTTGGCATGAAAAACATAGCCATTTGGAAAGTTTTTTTTTCTCCCAATGCTACTTTGATCAGTCGAGTAACTTTGCTTTTGCTTATATTTTCTCTCCTGTTTCCTGATTTAATTGTGGTTAATTTTTTTTGTATATTCATCTACTCCTACTATAGCTTAATTCTATCTTACCCGGTAGTATCCAAGTATGCTTTTTCGGAAATATGTTAAAACAACATGTGGGGAGGTGCTATGGAGATTGGAGGGTGGGCATGTGCTATAAGCAGATACTAGACAGAAGGCAGGTGGGTGCACAGGAATCGCAGAGTGATGGATGGGTGCTGAGGACAGGCACTAGGGAATGCAGGAAGATGTGCAGGTATAATGGGAGAACAGGCACTATTGAGCACAGTGCCATGGGGGATGGGCAAGTGCTGATAGGCGCCAGTGAAAAAATGTTAGAGTAGGAGCAACTTCCAATTTCCCGCCGGATTCCTCACTGACTTTGCTTCTGAGAAACCAGCAAGGAATGTTAGAAATAACAATCACATGACCGTATCTCGCTGCAACATTATAATTGTGAGCCATGACCGTGGGGACATTGTGATGTTGTGAACTCTGAGGACCCATCCCAAATCCCCTTCATTCATCACCATTGCAAATTTGAACTAATAAATGGTTGTAACTTGACGACTATCTGTACTCTGTCATACATGAATAGAACAAAGCTAAATAAATATACAGCAAAGAGTGTGTCCTATCAAGGCAGCCCTTCAGAGCATACAATGGAATTATGAGGGAAATGGGAGAACAAACTGAAGCTTTCTCCTGGCAGATCTGTAAACTGAACTAACTGAACTAGCCATCAGTCAGAAAAAAGCAATACAGGAGCAAAATCGCTATATATTCAAGATTAGCTTAGGAAAATTGTTTGCAGTAAATGGGGAAAAGTCAGAACATAATCATTTTTAAGGGGTTTTTCCCCTCAAAAATACAATCTTGCTTACAGTAAAGTTTTTCCTTTTTCTGTCATTATTACAGTATTATTAGAAATTAATTTCCCAAGGCACATCTTCTACTTTATTATTTCTCTTTTATTTCATTGATCAGTGAGCAACATGCACGCAGTATGTCTTATAGGCTGACTTCACGATAACATATGAGGCAAGCAAGTAAGCAAGCATTACCAGAGTGGAAGTGTGAAAAAAACATTCCATAAGCAAAAATTCAGTCATTTCTTTTATGTTCAATATATTGGCTGATGTGATTTATAGCTAAATGAGAGAAGAAAACAAGATCCTTCATTTCGGTGGTTTTGTGCCTTATAGGAAGTCTATATAAAGTTGATGAATAACAAGTCAAAGAGCCCTTGTGCAATTTCCATGGTGAGACTATCTTAGTGAAGAACTTTGTGCAACTACAAAGTGATCTAAGAGTTTTTAAATTACTTGTTTCTTTAAAAATAAAAGCATTTCTTAACAGCAAGAAAACTTAAGTTCCAGTATCTAGAATTATCCCTGAAAAACAATCTTATTCACACAAAGTTCTACATTTACAAGAAGTCACCTCAGGGCATCTAAATATGTTACTCTAACACCTAGGAGCAAAAATCAGCATGACCAATAATGAGGGGTGTTAGGAGCTATGATTCAGCTTTCTTTCTTTCTTTCTTTCTTTCTTTCTTTCTTTCTTTCTTTCTTTCTTTCTTTCTTTCTTTCTTTCTTCCCTCCCTCCTTCCCTTCTTTTATCCATTTTCAGAATGAGAAAATTCATCAAAACAAATATCTCAAAGGCAATATGTTCTTATCTCCAATCTATGTGACCACATAATGTTATATACAAATAAAGAATGGATGATAGAGGTTGCCTTCTTTTTTTACCCACAATCTCTAGAGACAATATTATTCAGTCACATCAGCGTGATTTCTAGGATTATCCCAAATTAATTGGGAGAGGCCTCTGCCATTAATTAAAAGAAAATAAAGGGGGGGGGAGCTCAACTATTTTGTATACGTTATTGCCTCAAAATCTTTCAAATAATTTTCCTCAAAATAAAAATAATAGGTTGAGATTAAATTATCTTGCCCATAGGCAAATTCTAGAATCCTTGGAGCATCTGTGTGAGGGAAAAATGATGAAGTGAAAAATCACATGATTATGGCTTGGCAGTGATGAACTAATAAAGGGTTTGCCTGTCATTTTCATGCTTTATTGACCTAGGAAGGAAGGAAGGAAGGAAGGAAGGAAGGAAGGAAGGAAGGAAGGAAGGGAGGGAGGGAGGGAGGGAGGGAGGGAGGGAGGGAGGGAGGGAGGGAGGGGTGAAGATCTGCATAAGAGTGAAGTATTGGGAACAGGTTTATTCACTAGAGGTTAATAATGAAAATGAATTTGGTACCTCGTGTTGCAAACGTTCTCAATATTACATGGCAGCATAGACTAGGTCATGTACAGGTAATCCTCACTTAGCAACCACTCGTTCAAACTTACAATAGCTGATTGAGGAGACTTCTGGACAAACATTGAAGTTGCAGCCATCACAGAGTCCCTGAAGTTAAGTAATTGTGATTTGGGTGCTTGGCAACTGGTGCACAATTACAATGGTCAGTGTCCCATGGTCACTGGATCATAATTTGTGACCTTCCCTGGCAGCTTCCAAAAAGTGAAGGCAACAGGAAGCTAGCAGGGAAAATGGAGGATTCAGGCTGCAAGATTGGGCTTTATATTATCAAGTATCTGTATTAACATGGCTAAAAGAATGGATAATTCTTAGACATAAAAGATTACTACACCTAGAGGGGCATGACCTACAACTCGGATGGCATGCCTTCCTATGGTATGGGAAGAATAAAATACATAGATATTTTCAAAACCACTATATAAGAAATGCACTTCTTCTAGAATGGGAAAAGGTAAATGCGGAAATTTACATGAAAATACCTGGATGGCTTTCAATAATGGAAGTGTTTGTTCACCCAAACCTAATTAACTATGAAAAAAAATTGTGACTTATAAAGACACTTTGAATATTGAAGGGAAACTAAAATCTATTCAAGAACTGGAAGAACAGGCCATTGATCTATCATGGTGGCCATACCTGCAAATTCAAACAAGATATGAAAAAGATGCTAAAACATCTGGATTTTATAAAGAATAGACAGAATTTAACCAGATACTATTGACATCAGATAAAAAATTAAGAAATTGTATAAGTATATGTTAAGTTTAAAGATGGAAGAGGAACAAGTTAAAGAAACAATGATAATATGGGCAAAAACTTTGGGCATAACATAGAATTAGAAAACTGGCAAAGCCTTTGGGAAAGAAACTCTAAAATAACAAAGGGGGTGGCTTACAAAGGAAACCTATATAAAATGTTTTACAGATGGTACTTAACACCTATAAGCTTAGCAAAAATGTTCAAAAATATGTCTAGCAATTGTTGGAAATGTAGACAAAAACCAGGCATATACTATCATCTTTGGTGGACATGCCCTAAAGCCAGTGGTGGGATTTAAATATGTGAACAACCAGTTCTCTGTGTGGATGCCACTTCCAGAAGTCCATTCTGGGCCTGGGCAACAAAATATTAGCTACCAGTTCTGCCGAAATCATGTGAACCAGCTGAATCCCACCACTGCCTAAAGCCAAAGATTTTGGTCAAGAATACATATATGGTTAGAGAAAATGATAAAAAAGCATGTAGATTTTAAGCCATAATTATTATTTTTGTTAGGTATAATTGTAGGAAATTATGAGAAAGAATGTGTGCATTTAATGTTACATACTAACTGCAGCGAGAATCGTATTTGTTCAACATTGGAAAGATGAAGAATTATCAGGGGAGGAAGAGATAATTAAGAAAATTTTGAACTGTGCAGAAATGAACAGACTTACACTGAAAATGAAAAAGAAAGAAAATTCAGAATACTTTACAACTGTGGTGGTGAACCTATGGCACGCATGACACAGGTGGTATGCAGAGCCCTTTCTGTGGGCACGCGCACCATCGCCCCAGTCCTAGGCCTTCAGCTGTGTTTTATAGAACCTTTCCGCTTTAAGCCTCTGCCGCCATGTGCATAAAAAAAAAGGTTCAATCAATCAATTTCAACTTCTCGCAGGGAAAAAAAAGATCTCGCAAAGTTGGAATTGATTGATTGAACTTTTTAGTCCCACGATGTCTGTTGTTACCACCGCTGCCATGCCCACCCAATTGGCCATGCGCACCCAATTGGCCACGCCCAACAGTATATAAGTGGGCTTGGGGTTGCAGTTTGGGTACTCGATCTCTAAAAGATTCGCCATCACTGCTTTAGAACATGGGATACATTTTATCAATGGCTAGAAAAACGAGGTAGAGAGAAAGGAGTTTAACATGTATTAGTAAGCTAAATATTGGAGCCCAGACAACATGTTGCTGATAAAATATTAAGGATTTGTGATTATAAAAAAATAATAAAATATTATTTAAAAAAAGAAACAAGCCAAAAGAAAATGAGAGTGGATTGGAGTGCCTGGATTCCTGTACAGAAGAGCAATCTAAAACATGTTTGCAGATATTTCACATGCTTTTCCTAAACTCAGTGACAAAGATTTCAAGGGCTAGATGTGATGATGGTGATAAGGATGAATAATTCAATTTGGATTCTGTTTTTACACCTAGAAAGTAGAAAACCTCATGCAATGCAATGAGATTTTCAGTTGTCCTCTGCTTCAGTAGTGATTAGGGATGCTATGTTGTTAGTTGCGAAGTCGTGTCCAACCTATCACGACCCCATGGACAATGTTCCTCCAGGCTTTCCTGCTCTCTACCATCTTCTGGAGTCCATTTAAGCTCACGCCTACTGCTTCAGTGACTCCATCCAGCCACCTCATTCTCTGTCGTCCCCTTCTTCTATTGCCCTCAATCTTTCCCAGCATTAGGCTCTTCTCCAGAGAGTTCTTCCTTCTCATTAGGTGGCCAAAGTATTTGAGTTTCAGCTTCAGGATCTTCTCTTCTAAAGAGCAGTCAGGGTTGATCTCCTCTAGGACTGACCGGTTTGATTGCCTTGCAGTCCAGGGGACTCGCAGGAGTCTTCTCCAGCACCATAGTTCAAAGGCCTCAATTCTTTGGCGCTCAGCCTTTCTTACGGTCCAACTTTCACAGCCATACATTGCAACGGGGAAAACCATGGCCTTGACTATACGTACTTTTGTTGGCAGGGTGATATCTCTGCTTTTTAGTATGCTGTCTAGATTTGCCATAGCTTTCCTCCCCAGGAGCAAGCGTCTTTTAATTTCTTGGCTGCAGTCCCCATCTGTGGTGATCTTGGAGCCCAGGAAGATAAAATCTGTCACCACCTCCATTTCTTCCCCATCTATTTGCCAGGAATTGAGAGGGCTGGATGCCATGGTCTTGCTATAGGCTGCAGAATAAAATCTTTAGAGAAATAAACCTGACATATATGATATGCAAAACATTTCCAAATTTTTACTATCATGACATACAGCATTTCCCATCAGCTATCAGATTTCTTTTAGCACACACCATTCTCAAAAATTATTTATTTCCAAAACAAATTTGGAAGGAAAAGTCAAGCCAAAAATCTCCCATCCACTCTGATTTTGTAGCCTAAGATTACTATTACTCCAATTGTATTTAAAATCTAATAAAGCCTTGGAAACCACACATAAATCCCTCTGGAAGATACTGTTTTAGATTTGATTAAAATAACTGAAAATTGAATTCTTGAGTGCCAAATCAAAATCTGGTTTCCTTTGGATGCCTGATGAAACATGTTTTCCCAAACTGGGGAGGGAGGAGGAGTCATTCAAAAAAGAAATTGATGTCACCGGATCCTTAAAAGGAAATTTGTTCCACAACAGATAAGCTGTAAATGCAATTGAAATCTTAGGTCAACAAAAGAAATGTAGCTTTTCTCTTCAGGGAAATCAGTACTGAACTGAATGGTTCACTCATCCTGGAATTATTTGTTAAGATTTATGATGTGCACAGATATTAACAGGTTGTTTATTTACAGAGTGTCTTTTTTAAAAGTAAAGGTTATTTTACAAAATGTATATTTTCCACAAGAGTATGGTGCTTCACTGCCTTATATATAAACTACATATTTTATCATTTCTTGTTAATGTTTTTTTGTTTTTAATTATATTTTAGATTTTTTTTAACCTGCCTTTATTATTTTTATAAATAACTTCAGGGGGCGAACATACATAATAATCTTTCTTCCTACTATTTTCCCTACAACAATCCTATGAGGTGGGTTGGATTGAGAAAGAATAACTGTCACACAGCCAGCCATGCCTAATTCCAAGTATTTATCCATATATTCTTGCATAATTGAAGAGAAATGAAACATCTTTTCATCTGTTTCAAATATAGTGTCTCATGAAAAAATAGTTTTGTGAGCAAAGAGAGATTGTTAAAACAACCCCAATCATATACACTCAGTAGGATTTCCTAGAAAATTATTTAGTATTAGCATTCTCTGAAGACCCTAAGGTAATTCATTCTAGAGTTTATGGCATAAAAAAATCATTTCACATGCAAGCCTTATCTGCAAGAAATACAAATCTCTGGATTTTATCTAATGCTCTCACACATTTTACTCTGTCTGCATATCCAATCATAAGGGAGCCTAAAAATTAATACAGTAAATTATTACTTATTTTTTGTCTGGCTTATTACAAAAGCAAGTCAATTTACAGTTTCACTGTACAATGGCCAAGACTAAAGTAAGAATCTTTTATCTGTTCAGTAAGGCCCTGCCAGTACTTATCTGTCAAAGATTTATTTTTCACCAATTTTCCTGATAAAGGCTATTATTGAAGAGATCTGTATTAGCAGCTCTGAGATAGGTTCCTAAGAGGTTTTTCTAAGATGCTGAGACTTTAGAAAGAGTGCAGAGAAGAGCAACTAAGACAATTAGGGACCTGGAGACTAAACCATATGAAGAAAGGTTGCAGGAATTGGGTATGGCTAATCTAGAGAAAAGAACGACTAGGGGCGACATGATAGCAATGTTCCAATATTTGAGAGGCTGCCACAAAGAAGAGGGGTCAATCTATTTTCCAAAGCACAAGAAATAAAAGATGAAAACTAATCAAGGAGAGAAGCAACCTAGAACTAAGGAGAAACTTCCTAACAGTGAGAACAATAAACCAGTGGAATGGCTAGCCTTCAGAAATTATGGGTGCTTCATCAGTGGAGGTTTTTCAGCCACTTATCTGAAATGGTATAGGGTCTCTTGCTAGAGCAAAGGGCTGGACCAGAAGACCTCCAAAGTCCCTTCCAATTCTATTATTCTGCTAGGTACAACAAAACTCTCCTTTCTTATGCCGTTTTTAAGAAAAAAATCCTATAAGACTTTCACAGTTTTTATCACACGATGACACTTACTTTTATTGCCTAATTAAAATGTTAAAAATATTGAGAGAACACTTTCAAAGCTTAATCAGAGCCCTGCTCAACTCTGTAGTATATGCAAATGGACTATAAAAATGTCATTTTCCATTCTACTGAAGAATATAGACTACTTCTGTATCTAGAACAAGTCAACATGGTCAGAAGTATGGATTCCATCAAGTTTTGCCATTTTGTTTAATACTGTATCAGTTGGAGTTGTGTATAGTCAATCTGCCCATCTTTGGAAACAGTTCATCTCTTTCTCCATTCTAACTTGTATTGTACTCAGTTCCATGTAATGATTGGAAAAAGGGACTTTCATTCTCTTATTATCTAGTCCAGTATGGCAAAAATAAACGCATAAATGGCTCCATTGCACTTCTGCTTTCAACCATTGAGACAAAATCCATAGGACAAATAGGTTGGGATGAAATTTATTTTATTAGATTTTTCTCATGTCTTTATTACTTTATAATTAATTTAAGATGGCAAACATTCCTCGTACTCCTTCCTCCTCCTAATTTCCTCACAACCACCACCCTATGAAGTGTGTTGGATTGGGTTGTGCCCAGAGATAGGATTAGAACTCACAGTCTCCTGGTTTCTAGGCCAGCACCTTAAGCACTATACCAAACTGACTGCAAAACAACACTGAAAACCGATGGGATGTTTTAGCCACAATTCTTTAAAATCTGTGTTTTTAAAAGTTTGCACAGTGTTACTAGTTGAGACTGAATTCATTTAAAGGTGGATTCAGCATAAAAACAGTTGCTGTTTGTGTATAATATACATAGCAAATTTCAGATAAATAAAATGAAGATTCTACAGTCATGATAAGTAGTGTACTAGGGATAGGTATAGAAGTAAAAACTTGGTACTTTCCTTAGAAGAGAGCAATTGTGAAAGCTAGCTGAAATAGTTCCCAATTCATCATCACACAAATACCAAGAATGAGAGACATGAAGCCATATAATTGAATGAAAGGTAGAAAAATTATTTTAAAAGAGCTTTATCAGTGCAATACAAAAAGAGCCCAAGATTACTGAAAGAGTACCTATATTAGATAAATCAAATCACAGAAAAAGACTAAGAAATTAGTAATGATATTCATGTGATTGTCTCACTTTACAGTGCAGGATTTTGTGCTATTATCAGAATGTTGCTGCTACATAATAGAAAACAGTTATAGCTGTCTATAATATTTAATATTCAGGAAAACAGATTGTTCTGAGATGAGCTAATCTTGAAAAAGCCATCCATGACCATATTCTCATTGAATTAAATGGAAGTTTAATCATTCTCTGAAGCTTGAAGGGCTGATCCCCACCAACACGGATAGCATATTTTATACTCTTGAGATTTTAATGTTCTACTGAAATGTCATTATCTTAAACACCAGAGCATCTTAGTGAGAAAAACAAACAACACAAAATTGTCCCTGTAAAAGAAGTGAGTTACCATTATTACCCTGCTTATCCCATTTGCTTTTATTTTTAAATCTGCTAAAAATAATAAAAAGGGAAACAGAACTATAAACCTGTTCTTTGTACTATTTCAATTTCATAGCAATAGTGAAATTAATTCACAGATGTTCATAAAGCTTAACACTGCAGAAATGAAGAAATTATTAATTATGTGGTCAGCAATTTAAACTATATTTCACTGTACTGCTTCAGCACATTCTCCTATTAAATCAACAAGGCTTATGCTAAAAAATTCATTAAACAGACAAAACATTAGTGGTTCTGACAATGCATTTTGCAAAAGTCTTATGGAAAAGACAATTCAGAGAAAAGTAAAGAAAAAATAAAACCTTTAAACAAGCTCCCCAAAGCCTGATATTTATACTCCTCAACATAAAGCTTAATGTTGAATATATGCTAAACTCTTTAATAATTAGGCCAGGTTTATAGTTAGCCATTTTCTTAATTGACTAATTGCTTTAGTGATCTCTTGGTCATTTTCAACAATATTAGATGGCAGACAGAAATATCCAGGCAAGCAGCCTTAAAAAAAGTGGCTCTGTTTTAAACTGGGCCATTCTCAGAATATTGTGTAGCAATTTTTTCTTCCAAAAGTCTTGGAAAATGTAGCTTGGTGTGTTAAAAGAACTGTGTTTTTGAGGCTATATATGAGACTCCCTCCCTTCCTTCCTTATTTTTGGCCCTACACAGCTTTAATTTCATAGATTTAAGAAAGCACAAAACAAAGATAACTTAGTACCGTACATGTTGAATACATTTCCATAAATATTACGTGTCTGGTCTAGCATTTCAATAGAGCATTTCACATGTACGGTCTTCCAAAATATTAGATCCCAATTCTAATATCACAGGTTTCACAAGAATTAACAGATGCGGAAAGTGACAATATTAGACCCTACATGACAACCTTGGGGACTCTAGCTCCATTAAATAGTTTTCCAATGGACTATAATATTTCCTCCCCTTTCCTCCTTGTTTTCATTTTTAAGGAGGTGGGATGAGAAGGGGCGTTGTCTTACCTGAACGCCTTTTCTCAACACGGAGATGGATAATCCACTAATGGGTTAACTTAATCCTCCTGCCCAATCAGATCAAGTCAGCCAAACTTGCCACACCTGTCTTGGGCCTGTTTTCCCAGTCTCAATAAGGGCGCAGCTACTGACTGACAGCAGGACGTGTTGGCTCACAGAAACTAACCCTAGGCCTGAGGACCTGAATGGGTGGGTGTGGATTATCCATCTCTGTGCTGAGAAAAAGCGTTCAGGTAAGACAACACCCCTTCTCCAGCACTGGAGATGGATAATCCACTAATGGGACATACCAAAGCCCACTGTCCTTATGGGAGGGAAGCGGGCAAGTTTGGAACTGTGTCGCGGGGCACCACCTGCTGGAGAACCCTCCTGCCAAAAGATGCCTCGGCAGATGCGTACCTGTCCAGTTTGTAATGCCGCATAAACGGTGAAGGGGAAGACCACGTGGCCGCCCTACATGCTTCCTCGATGGAAGCCTGCGTAACCCAAGCCGCAGAAGTGGCTGTACTAGTGTAGAGTGAGCCATGACACGACATGGAACCGGCAAGGAATCAGACTGGTACGCCCCCGCAATGCAAGCTCTTATCCACCGGCCGATCATGGAGGCCGAGACCTTCCGACCCTTGGAAGAAGGGTGGAAGGAGACAAAAAGTGCATCAGAGCTGCAGAAGGCAGCCTTCCGCTTGATATAATAACGGAGAGCCTGGCAGACGTCCAGGGAATGTTCCAGATCATGGGAAGGATTAGGACAGAAATCAGGGAGAACGATATCCCGGGCCCTATAAAAAAGAGAATTGATTTTGGGGACAAAGGTGGGGTCTAAGCGAAGGGTAACCCGGTCCCGGTGAAAGACACACAGATCTTCCCTGACTGAGAGAGCTGCCATCTCAGAAATATGCTGGGCCGAAGTAATAGCCACCAAGAACGCGACCTTAAGAGATAAGGATCTCATGTCGCACGAACTGATGGGTTCAAAAGGAGCCTTTGTGAGAGCGTGAAGGACCCGAGGCAATTCCCACGAGGGATATCTGTGGATGACAGGGGGCCTGGTATTAGTAGCACCCTTGAGGAAAGAACAGATCAAGGGATGTTGACCCAGAGAATTAACAGTGTCGCAAGTAATCAAGGTGGAGAGGGCTGCCATCTGTCTGCGCAAAGTGTTAGGTGCCTGTCCCTTATTCAGCCTCTCCAGTAAGTAGTCCAAAATATTTGGAATGGTCAATTCCAATAAGGGTAGTTGATGAGTGGAACACCACCGACAAAAATTCTGCCACGTGGCATCATAGATGCGGGTGGTAGCTGGCCTACGAGATGCCTGGATTATGGCAATGACCCCTAGCGAACAGGACTCCTGGGATAGGAGCCGGCGTTCAAGTGCCAAACGGCTAACTGGAGCCATTGAGGGTCCGGGTGAATCAGATCCCCCTGGTTCATGGTACCCGGTCTGGAGGAATTTTCCAAGGGCGCGACTGGGAAAGACCAACGAGGTCGGCGAACCAAGGTCTCCGCGGCCAGTAAGGGGCTATCAAGAGAACCTCAGCCTCTCTTGCAGAAGCTTACGGATGACCACTGGGAGAAGGGGAAGAGGGGGAAAGACATAGAGGAGGCCTTCCGGCCATGGAACCCGAAGGGCATCTACTCTCTCTGCCCCGAGTTGGGAAGTGCAAAAAGAATCGCAGGAGTTGCGTGTTTGTCTGGGAGGCAAACAGATCTAAGATTTTGAAGGCCGAATCTGTGGGAGATCTCCCTGAATAGATCCGGGTTCAGATGCCATTCTGAGTGGTCCACGGTTGACCTGCTCAGGAAATCCGCCCCTGTGTTTGCCTCTCCCGAGATGTGGTCTGCTCTGATCGAGGCGAGGTTGGTCTCTGCCCAGGAAGCCAGCTGCTGGGCCTCGGTCAGGAGAGCACGGGATCGGGTGCCCCCCTGCCGGTTCACATGGGCCTTTGCCGCCACGTTGTCCGTGAGGACGAGCACGTGTTGTTTCACAATGCTGTGACAGAAGTGGCGAAGGGCTAGATGTATGGCCCTGAATTCCAGCCAATTGATATTGTGCCTCAGGTCTGACCGAGACCATCGTCCCTGGGCCCACTGCGACTGATAGTGTGCTCCCCAGCCGAATAGGCTGGCGTCCGTCATGATTGTGAGCCAACCAAGCTCCTTGAAGAAAGACCCTCTGGCCATGGCAGGAGAGATCCACCGTCTGAGTGAGCACAGGACCTGTGGTGGTATTCTTACCTCTCGGGTGGAAGTGCTGGTACCCTGCTTCTGATAGGGAAGCAGAAACCACTGGAGAGACCATGAATGTAACCTGGCCCAAGGAACAATCGAGATACATGATATCATCTTTCCCAGAAGCCGGGAAAGACCGGAGAGTGACAGAGTCCTGTCCCTGCAGACCTTGAGAATCAGGTCTCGTATGTTGTCCCTGCATTCCTGGGACAGATAAACCCGACATTCTATTGTGTCCATTATGGCCTCTAAGTGGAGCAATCTGGTCGATGGGACCGTCTGACTTTTCTTGAAGTTGACCAAAAAGCCGTGACTCTGTAGAACCTTGATCACTAGTCTCAGGTCTGCCTGAGCCCCCCGGGGAGAGGACGACTGTATTAAGATGTCATCCAGGTAGCATTGCACCCGAATCAGCATCAACCTCAGGTATGCAACTAGAACCGCCAGAACCTTGGAAAACACCCTTGGGGCCGACGACAGTCCGAACGGGAGTGCCCTGTATTGATAATTATGCCCATGTAACTGAACCTGAGAAACTGGCGGTGGCCGGGGATGATAGGGATGTGTAGGTATGCCTCTGTGAGATCTACGGATGTTAGAAAGTCCCCCTTTCGGATGCTGCCTAAGATGGACTGAAGTGTTTGCATTTTGAACCTTCAGTATGCCAGATAAAGGTTCAGGCCTTTTAGGTCTAAGATTGCCCTCCATCCTCCCGAGGTCTTGGGGACCATAAAGAGAATGGATTAGAATTCGCAACCTCGTTGAGCCGGAGGTACCGGTTCTATGGCCTTTATGTCTAATAAGTGACTGATGGCCTCCTGCATAAGACCTTTCCTTAGAGAATTTCTTGATTGGGGGCAAGGAATGAACCGCCGTGGTGGACTGGAAATGAATTCCAGAGACAGGCCATGTCGAATGGTGTCCAGGACCCAGGTGTCTGTGGTGGTGACCTCCCATTGAGTGACAAATAGGGAAAGCCTTCCCCTTATGGGAGGATCCACTGGGAGTCACTTCCTGTGGAAGGGACGTCCCCCACCTCGAAAGGGCCATTTGGATTGAAACAGCTGCCTGGGTCTTGAGGCCGGTCTGTCGACCAGACGGTCCTGTCTGGGAGTGAAGGGCCGTGAAGGTTGCGTGATTGGAGGAGTAGTGGCAGATCGAAAGAACTGCCTACAGTTATAAGGAGTAGTCCGCCTATTGGACCGTTTGATAAGGTGGGCCAGAATCTTCTTTTTGTCCTTTTTCTCAGTCAGAAACAGGGCTAAGGCATCCCCGAATAATTTGCTACCCTGGTATGGGGCTGCTGCTAGACGCTACTTGGACTTGGCGTCTGCTTGCCAGTGTCTTAGCCATAGCATGCAGTGGGCTGTCATGTTGGACGCTAAGGATCTGGAGGAGAACTGTGCAGAGTGTAGAGTTTCATCGGAAGGGCATTCCATTGTGGCCACTAACTTGCTCAGGTCCTGATGTGTGCGGACATCATCCGGGGGGATCCTGGCCTGGAGCTGACGAAACCAGATGAGGGCGGATCTAGTGAAGAAGGAGGCTGAAGTGGAAGCCCTGATAGACCATACCACCGCCTGGTGTGACCTTCTAAATGCCATTTCCGATCTGCGTTCCTCAGATTTTAAGGCTTCTGCCATATTCCCAGAAATAGTGGAAGGGGAGAAAAGATGAGACAGGGGCTCATCCACCGTGGGAACATTCAGTGCCTCATCTAATTCTGAGGCCATGCTAAACAACTTCTTATCGTTCCCACCTGGAAGAGGGAAGGTACCCAGGGAAGCCCATTGTTTCTTAACTGCATTGAAGAACAATGGTGGACATGGAACATGGTGCTGGGTGACCACCAGTTCAACGAAGACGGGGTCCACCTCTGAATCCGTTGCAGATGCCACTGAAGCGGACCGGTCAGGTCCCACGTGCACTGCAGAACTAACCTTGCGAAGTAGAGGTGGAAAGAGAGATGGATTAAATAGACCGCCGAATGGGGGCGGATCCGGGGCCGATTCCTCCTCCTCTGACCACGAGGCGTCAAGTGTCTGATCCCACTCCGGGGTTAATGAGACCCCGCTATAAGAAGAATGGGAAGGGGAAGGAGGATCATGAGAACTCTGATGCGCTGGGCGCGAGAGAGAGTGGGAAAGCAAGGATTCCGCTCTGGGCACCAGCGGAGTCCTGACCGCAAGGGTCCACTCCACCGCCTGAGCCACCAGGACTTGGAGCCTATCTTCTAGGTAAGGAAGGGTGGACTCCTCCCCTCTGAGCCCCGCGGCCATGGGCGTGAAGGTGGCTTCTGGGGCCTGCTGGACCCGTGGGGTGGTAGGAGACTTGAATGTATGTGCTTCAGGTTCCAGAGCGGCCTGGCCGGAGGAAGTGGAAGGCTCTACTAGCGATCAGACTTCCTGAACAGAAGAGGAAAGACTGAGAGGCAAATCAAAAAAGGTGGATTCATTCTGAGCAGTCTCGGCCCTGGCCTGTTTTTGAGCCTTTGAAAACTCTTTTTCCAGTACCTGGTGTCTCCTGCTGGCCTGTTTTTCAGCCAACTTGGAGGTTTTCCCCCCAGAAACAGCCCTGGGTTTGACCTTGGATGAGATCCTACCAGCAGCCTCTTGGGTAGGGGATCTGTGCCTTTTCCGGACTAAGGAAGGAGGGGAGGCATCCCTGGATTGGGAGGCCGTGTTATCCTCCATGCTGGTATTAAAACTTCAGGTGTGCGAAAAGGTGCAGCTGGGAAAGGGATCAATTGGCTGATAAGGGTGTAGGGCAAAGGCTGGAAAAAACTGCCCTACCCCCCCCCCGGTCACCGAACCAGTGGTATCCAAAAAACCAGTTCTACTCGCAGCCGCTAAAATTTCCACCAGAAGGTAGATTGCGGCCTGCTAGTGAGGCTTGCTGTGTTGCCAGGCCAGCAATATAAAAAGGTGGCAACTGCAAAATGTCAGAGGCTAGGAACTACTGTGATAATCAGCTAGCCAAGTGGTGACCAGGACTTGAGACACCAGAAGGCCCAGTGAAATCTCTTGGGCCTATGCCAAGGAATGAAAGGAGAAAATCCAAATGCCACAAGGGGAATCTCCAAGGATGACCAGACAGAAAAATCCCCCAGGCAAACCTTGGCTACAAGAACCTGGGAAGGGCCTTTGTCAGAGGAGGCCTCAGTGAGGCCTTGGGTTGGAACACTAGAATCCTCCAAAATGGTGGCCTTGGGGGGATGACGAAGCCTCCAAGATGGCGTCCGTAGCATGCGGGGCCCCTGTCCAGGCCTAGGCCTTCTACTTAGGATGGATTGATATCCAGGGACTGAGTGCAATGAAGGGGAGAAACCCCTTAAAGGAAGCTAACGACTGCCAAAATTGGGTGGAAATACCTTTCCCCACCCCACCCCCTGCCTCCCCTTGCAGCTGTCAAGGATGTGGGATGACCACACGGTCCGCAAAATGGCGGCTGCACCTCAAACTCCATTCACCCCCTCCGGTTCCGAACGGCTAGAATGATCACCCAGCCGGCTGCGCACTTCTCAGAAGGAGACGGGGGCAAAACGCCGTCCCCAGCTGATAGGCAGTGTTTGGAGAAACGCTGGAAGCCTCTGGAACAACCAATTGCAATCCGAGGCCCTGCGGCCTCCACGAGGCTGATTTGGACGCTTTAAGGCCATCAGAGCTGCAGCCGAAGGCTCCGACGCCGGAGGTGAGCTGGAGGGAATGGGGGGGAAATTTGCAACAGCACTGAGCCCAGCGTTGTGCTGGAAAGGGAAGAGAAATGGAAATCCCTTTCCCCGAAAAGAAGAGAAAAATGGAAGCCTTCGTTTGTAACTGAATCCCAATGGGGATCAGTGAGGAAGAGTCCTCCAGAGGAGCGCTGGTCCCAGCGCTACTCAGAGGGCTAGAAGTTATTGGAAGGTATTAAAGTTATTAGAGACTAATGGATAATCCACTAATAGGATAAAAACTACCTGCCTGTGAGCCAAACCTGCACGTCTGTTATGGGCAAGATCAAGTCGAGACTGGGAAAACAGTCCTAGGACAGGTGTGGCAAGTTTGGCTGACTTGATCTGATTGGGCAGGAGGATTAAGTTAACCCATTAGTGGATTATCCATCTCCAGTGCTGGAGAATTGGTAAGTCTCTAGAAGGCAACACACCTCCATAACTGTCCTCAATTCTACATACATTCCCATACACAAGCTGACATCACATGCCGTTCTAATTCAGTGGCAAAACAGCCAAATTATCACAGCATGATTTCACATTATTTGGTGTAGGAAATGAACAGTATGGAAATAGGAGAGATTTACCTTCTGGTTCAATACCCTTCCTTATTTATGAAGTAAAATCCTAAAAATAATCATGGCACTAAATGTAATTTTGCCCCCAAATTTCATCTGTGCGATCTCATTCTATTCAATTCAGTCACTAAGCACAGGTGCTTAATTTGTTAACCCTGTTTGTTGCCAGGTGGTTGCAAAGCATGTGAATGGCAATAACATGACCATAAGATACTGCAACAGTCATTAAATATATGCCAGTTATAAAGCAAACAAATGACTGTCACATGACTGCTGGATGCTATGACTGTTGTAAAGGTGAAGATTGATTGCAGAGAGTTCTTTTAGTACCATAACTTTGAATAGTTGCAGCAAGAGGCAGTTAGTAAGCAAGGATTACCATATTTCAAACTATGCCTCTTAGCCTTGTATTTATAAAAAATATCACAAGAAACTAAAGAAGTTTTTGTATGACATATGATTGTCTAGAGAAAAGGGGCAATCATAAGTTGGCTACTAGCACACTGAGAAAATATATCAGTTTATCTTCTAATAATTGTTTTATATTTTATGACTGCTATATTTTCTCTGATTTTTTTAATCATAGTAATTAATCTATGACAGCATCAGCAATGTGATTTCAATGTTCAAAAATATTCCCATTATAATGTTGCAAACTTCAAATATAGTACACTGTACTAGGAAAGGCAACAGATTTTTCCACTGTAAACAATCATTTCTTAACTAAAGCATTTCTCTTAACTTCTTATTTACTTCTTTTTTTACTGTTTTGGGTGTTGAGGGAGATACATAGTTCTGGCTCTTTCTCTTGTGGTGGCCTCAATCACTGTTAACTGATGCTGTAGTGGTTCTTTAATACTGTCTCTCCATCTTCTTTGGGGTCTGCCTCTTCTCTTCTTAACACACTTCAGAATTTGGAGCTATTCTTAAAGTATTTTCGTTGATTTTCCCAACAATACATATAATTGTCTCCAACAATACATATAATTTTCAAGTGACAATCATTCATTTAGCAACCATTCAAAGTTATGAAAGGGCTGAACAAATGACTCTTATACAGTCCTTATCATTCCAACTGCCACACTATCCCTGCAGTCATGTCACTGTGAGCCAAGTGATGAATGCCTGGTTTGCAATTATAACATTGCAGCAAGTTGCAGTCACCAAAGTTAACTTTCAGGAAGTCGTAAGTTTGTGATCACATAAGATCCTCGCTTAATAACCTGCATCATCCTTGCTTAACAATGGCCTTTATAACCACACTGCTTAGCAATGAAAATTCTGATCTCAAAAGCTGTCATAAACCGAAGACTACCTGTATCTTCTCTTCTCTCTCATTTTTTTCACTTGTCCATAATACATTACTTTTTATCACTGAAATGAATGTATAAATGACCTTGGGTAAGGACGAGATACCGCTGAGGAAACAATCAGATAAGAGAGACAGGAATCCCTAGTTGCTTAAGAGTCAGAGAAAGAAACTTAGGAAGGGCCCACCCTAATGGATCAAACAGTTAAAAGTGGAGGCAGGAAGTTTGTGCCTTCAGACTTGTGTTTCCTATTTGGTTTATGTAGATCATAGAACACTGTGCTATACTAGATACGATACGGTTAGCCTTCATTTGTATTATGATTGGCATATTTTATCTTTTAAGGAAAAATCTGAAAGTCATTTATTTTCTATTGAATTAAATGAGAAGGATTGAAATTTGGAGTACATTCAATTTAATAGGTGCTCTAACTCTTCAATTCTAAAAAAAACCAAGAATGAAAATAAAAGGGGTGGAAAAGTCTTAATATTTCACTGTGATTTCTTTATCTTTCAGTTCATCTGGTTTTACATAAGCTCATCCTCTGAGCTACCGGTACTACATTTTATTAGTGTGATGAATGCATTATTGATTCCTGTTTGCGCTCTCCACATTACAACAGTAAACAGCTTATTTAACAATTAGTCAAGAAATGAAGTGTATTTAGGAAAAGATCATTTATTTTTTTGCTTATCAGTTGAGCCAGCAAGAACTAGTTTTCAGGCTCCTGAGAGTGAAATATTGTTGATTAAGAGCTTCAGGAACGTCTAGGCTTGATTTAATGCAGTTTGATTGCTCTACACACACTACATGTGTTTACTTCTAGATTGTGTTAAAGAGCAATCACTATGATTTTTTTCCCTTCACTGGCATTCCAAATAAACAAAAGAGAAAAAAAATAGAAAGAACTAAACTCCATTGGTTCATTTTGTTGTTTTTCAGTGCTCTGCAAAATGCTATATAACAAAACATTATTCTGAGACTTTCAAAAGCAGAAAAACCCACCGGGTTAAATTTTTTGAAGGGCTTGTTATAGAAGGGATTGGATTCTGACTGCTGCAGAATTATGTGGAACTATTTGTTTCCATGATTTGAAAACAACTTTTGTTAATACAGCTTAAAATTGCCTTTGTCGTCGTCGTCTTCTTCTTTTTTTTATTTTTTTATTTATTATTAAATTTCTATACCGCCCCTCTCCCGAAGGACTCGGGGCGGTGTACAACCTTAAAATTTAAAAAACATATAAATATACAGAATTAAAATAATTAAAAATAAATTAAACAAATTAGGCCATAAAATCCCCATATAAAACCCAATATGTACGAATCATAAAAATTACACAATCCCCCTAAAACATTTTCACCCGGCTGGAGCCAGAGCTTCTATGCCAGGCGAGCCTGTCGAAAAAGGAAAGTTTTCAGTTCCCGACGGAAGGTGCGTAAGTCCGTCATTGTACGGAGTTCGGGGGAGAACTCGTTCCATAGCGTGGGAGCTCCCACAGAGAAGACTCTCCCCCTGGGGGTCGCCAGTCGACATTGTCTGGCCGATGGCACCCTGAGGAGGCCCCCTCTGTGGGAGCGTACCGGACGGCGGGAGGTATTTGCTAGCAGTAAGCGGTCCTGTAAGTATCCGGGTCCGATGCCATGGAGCGCTTTAAAGGTGGTCACTAACACCTTGAACCGCACCCGGAAGACCACCGGCAACCAGTGCAGCTCGTGCAGGAGCGGTGTTACATGGGAGCACCATGACGCTCCTTCACTACCCGTGCGGCCGCATTCTGGGCCAGTTGGAGCCTCCGGGTGTACCTCAAGGGGAGCCCCATGTAGAGAGCATTACAGTAGTCCAGCCTGGAGGTAACGAAGGCATGAGTGACTGTGCATAGCAAGTCCCGGTCTAGGAAGGGACGCAACTGGCGCACCAGGCGAACCTGATAGAACATCCTCCCGGCCACGGCCGCCAGATGGTCCTCTAAGGACAGCCGTGAATCCAGGAGGACTCCCAAATTGTGAGCCCTTCCCGTGGGGGCCACTGTTTCGCCCCCAATAGATAGTGATGGAGTCAATTGGCTATACCGGGACGACGGTAACCACAGCCACTCGGTCTTGGAGGGGTTGAGCTTGAGCCTGTTCTTCCCCATCCAGACCCGCACGGCCTCCAGGCACTGGGTCAGCACGGCAAGGGCATCATTGGGGTGATTCGGCGTGGAAATGTACAGCTGAGTATCATCAGCGTACTGATGATATTCCACGCCAAAACCGTGGATGATCTCACCCAGCGGCTTTACATAAATGTTGAACAGTAGAGGCGAGAGGACCAACCCCTGAGGTACCCCACATATGAGGGGTCTCGGGGTCGACCTCTGGCCCCCTGTCAACACAGACTGCATCCGGCCGGAGAGGAAAGAGGAGAACCACTGCAAAACAGTGCCTCCTATACCCAGCCCCTCCAACTGTTGCAGCATGATACCATGATCGATGGTATCAAAAGCCGCCGAGAGGTCTAATAGCACCAGAACAGAGGAACAACCCCTGTCTCGGGCCCGCCAGAGATCATCCACCAATGCGACCAATGCTGTTTCCGTGCTGTAGCCAGGCCTGAAGCCCGACTGGTGCGGATCCAGATATGACAATTCCTCCAGGTGCTGCGGGAACTGTCGGGCAACCACACTCTCAACAACCTTCGCAAGGAAGCGAAGGTTGGAGACGGGACGGTAGTTTGATAAAACAGCTGGATCCAGGACAGGCTTCTTGAGGAGTGGCCTCACCACCGCCTCTTTCAAGGTGGCGGGAAAGACACCCTCACTCAACGAAGCATTGATAATTGCCTGGAACCAGCCTCATACCACCTCCCGGGATGCCAACACCAACCAGGAGGAGCACGGGTCCAATAAACATGTGGTCGCCCTAAGTCCCCCCAGCAACCTGTCCACGTCATCGGGAGTCACGGGGTCAAACTCAACCCAGGTAACAGTCTCAGGACCTGACTCCGCCTCTCCCACTGGACATACCCAGTTGAAGTCAAAGCCTTCCCGTATCTGAGCGATTTTATCATACAGATATTTTCCGAAATCCTCAGCTCTACCCTCTAAGGAGTCTCCTCTCACCTCCTGGTGAAGGAGGGAGCGGGTCACCCTAAACAGGGAGGCTGGGCGGTTATCTGATGACGCGATAAGAGCAGTGAGGTAGGAACATTTCTCTGCTCTTATCGCCGCTAGGTAGGACCTAATATGGTCTCTTACCAGTGTTTGGTCAGATTTGGCACGGCTCGACCTCCAACTGCTCTCTAGGCATCTTTTCCGGTGTTTCATCTCTCTCAACCCCTCGTTATACCAAGGGGCCGATCGAGACCCACGCTGAATCAGAGGCTGCAAAAGCACAACTCGATCCAGGGCACCGGCAGCCGCCCTATCCCAGGCCGCCACCAGCTCTTCGACCGAGTCGTGTATCAGAACCTCAGGAATTGGCCCAAGCTCTGCCTGGAACCACTCGGGCTCCATCAGCCGTCTGGGGCGGTACCATCTCACCGGTTCCGCCTCCCTGCGGTGGGGTGCAACGGTCAGAAAGTTCAGGCGTAGGAGAGAGTGATCAGACCATGACAGGGGTTCAATGACTATATCCCCTATATTCTGACCACTCAGCCACTGTCCAGAGACAAAAACCAGGTCAAGCGTGTTCCCCCCTGTGTGTGGGGGGCCTTGAATTACCTGGGCCAGGTCCATGGCTGTCATGGAAGCCATGAACTCCCGAGCCTCCCCGGACGCCCCGCCCACGGACGGCAGGTTGAAGTCACCCATAACTATTAGCCTAGGGACCTCAACCACCACCGCGGCGATAACGTCCAGGAGCTTGGGCAGGGAGGTTGATACGTGGCAGGGAGCCAGGTACGTAATCAACACCGCCCTCGGACCCCCAAGGTCCCACTTCACCAGGAGGGATTCACAGCCTGCCGTCTGAGGAACAGTGACCTCCCTCGGCCTGAAATCTTCCCTGATCACGACTGCCACTCCTCCACCCCTGCCCTGAGCTCTCGGCTGGTGGAATGCAAGGAAACCCGGTGGGCACATTTCCACCAGAGGGACATCACCCTCTGGTCCCAACCAGGTCTCTGTTATACCCGCCAGGTCTGCTCCCCCCTCTAAAATTAAATCTTGAATGAGGGGGGACTTATTTGCCACAGACCTGGCGTTGCACAGCATCAGCCTACAGCCAGGGCCCTGTGGTTCTGAATAACCCCGAGAACAGGTTGAGCCTTGGGGGTCGGAGCGCACGACCACTCGTAAGCAGTGGGTGCGCACTCCCTTATTATGATATGACCCCCTGCTCCCGCCATACCTGCCCCTCCCGCTTACGGTACTAATTGGAACTAAGTTAGCCTTAATCAACCCCCCGTACGTACCCTCAGGGCTCCGTCCCCTTCCGTTGCCTGGCCTGTCTTCTTGCTCCCTTCCAACAATTCCTTCCCCCACCCTAGACACCCCTTCCCCACCCCTTCCCTCCCTTAAAACTTTCATTAAATACTTATTTAAAAACCCCCAAAGCCCCTTATTTGATACATGCCATCTCTCAGGACTCCAAAGTCCGTCCTCGAGATGGGCCCTTGATAAAATAGAGGGCCATGATTGCGAGAGGGGGGAATCTCGCAATGCAAGAAGAGTCCACCTCGAGTAAGCTGCCAGTCAGTTAAAGTGCATCGATGGGGTCCGGCAAGAGAACCAGGCAGTCCAATCTAATTTTAAAGTCCAAATTCCAGGTTTCCATCAGGGTGATGGTAATATAATAGCAGTAACAACAATAACAATAACAATGATGATGGTGGATTTTAGGTGGTCCGGGAAGGAAAAGGCCCCTATGTTGTTCCATCCTGATCCATTTAATCCACAGTCCACAGATTCGCATATGTGCTGCCGGGGCAAGGACCAGGTCTCTAAAAAGGGTCCATAGAGGCAGCACCAGAGTCAGAATCTGGGATTCTTTCATCAGGGCTATTTACTGCCCCTCCTGATAATGCTCGGTTCCACTTTCCTTCCCGCATAAAACTAACAGGGTGGGGGAGGCCACTGCTGTTCTCCCATTTGGCCTCACCATTGGCCACTCGTCCACCAGGGAGGGGGAGGCATGACGATGTTGTTTCCCTCACCTCCAGGTCCATGCTGCTCACTCAATCACCTGCGATTCTCTGCTGTCTTCCCAAACCACTAACTCGCATGATGGTGGGGGGGCGCCGCCAAACTCTTCCCTTTTGCGGCGGCCTCCCAACGCCAACGCCTCTCAGCTGCCTTCCCAGCCATTCGCTCACGTGGTAGTAGGGAGGGGGGAAGGGGCCGAGCTGTTCCCTTTCACGGTGGCCACCCAAAGCCAGAAGCCTCTCAGCAGTCCCTTCGCAGGTCGTCCGCTCGCATAGTGGCAGGGAGGGGGAGGGGAGGGAGTCGCCGCCGAGCTCCTCTCTTCCGCGGCGGCCTCCCACCCAAACTCCCAGCAGGCTCCTCACCTCACCGCAGGCCGCGGGCCGAAGGGGGGGTACGCTGTTAACATCACCCAACAATATGCTGTTATCATCATCCAACTTCATCCATTCTCGGCAAGGAGGGAGTCAGCAGACATGTCTCTGGAAGGCTAAGGTATTCCGCTGCCAAAATCCCCGGGGTCTCTAGCCATTTCCCATCGTAAGCCCGGCTGCTCTTGCAAGGAAGCGCCCTCCATCTTGCGCATGATCAGCAGCCAGCAAACCCTGCTGACTCTTACTTTTGTTTGTAATCAACTACTATTTTAAAGATCTTTTTCAGCATGCATTGCTGATCAAAGAAAAAAGTAAATCAAATGCAAGCTATATTTGCGCTTTCTTCTAGTTTTATTACTGTTCTTGCTTAGAGTGCCCCAACTAAAAAGCACGGAGGGCAAGCAAGACCAACCAAATTTTGAAATGCAGTAATGAACTCACTTGGACCTTATGGGCCTTGGTAAAAGTCTGATAATCTGTTGCCCCCACCCTATGGGACATTATCCCCCTGGAGGTGAGGCAGCCCCCCTCCCCCTGAAAAGAAGTTAAAACATGTGTTGTAGCCTCACATGGGGAGCCCAAAGAAGCACACAGTCGTGGGACTGGTTGATGGCTCGAGAGCCCTGTCTTTGCCTTTTTAATTAATTTTAACAGGTCTTAATTATTTTTGTCTCCTAAAAATAATTTCAAAATTGTAATCCTAACATTTTAATTTTTACCTGTTTTTATATTCTGACATTTTATTGTACATTGCCCAGAGTTCCTCTTTGAAGGAGATGGGCAATTCACAAATATGAAAAATAAATAAATAATTAAATCTTATTCCTGTAAGCTGGTACCTGCCTTGGTTAAAATCTGAATTGGGAGCAAAGAACATGGCTTAATCCACAAGTTGGTTATCAGCATGCTTTTCATAGCTCCAATGTGGGTAGACCAAATAATTGGGCCTTTCTTGGATGGGAGAGGGGGACCAAGAAAATTTGAAAGGGCCAAATGTTGGGCCTTGAATGTTGTAGATTTTCTGACCTTAAACATCCTGAACCCTCTGACTACTAGAGCATAGCCCCAGTTTACAAAACCTAGGCAAGCCCTTGAACCTCTAAAACTTCCATACCTCTAAGACTACGGCACTTGTTTTTAATGGCCATGACTATGAACAAGCTATTTTTAAAATCACATACACATATACACAGAGCTGAACCCACAAAACATTTCTTCAATTGAACATTATATGATACATCAATGAATAAAAAGAAATCTTACCCATACAAGTAAGAGAAGGTTTCTTTTCACTGTTCCACAATATCCCAGCATTCCAATAATGATAAGGAAACAGCAGACTGCAATCATGACTGGGTGGACAACTGGAAAATAAGTAGACACAACTGCCTCCTCCACTCTGAAAACAAATGAAACAGATCAAGTTGATAGAGTGGAGCCCAGCTTTCCTACAAAGCAATTTATAAAATAGTATTCTTCTGGGGAAAGAATGCAGAAATTATTTTGTTATTAGAAAGATTCTGTTATCAGGTGGCAATGCCCTTTGAACCTAAATGGAAATTGTCTGTCTGTCTATCTATCTATCTATCTATCTATCTATCTATCTATCTATCTATCTATCTATCTATCTATCTATCTATCTATATCAAAAGCTGCTTGCATTCATTATTCAGCAATTAGCTTTGGAATAGCAACTCACACTGCTATATCAATTTAAAATCTGCACTGTGTACATCAAACTGCTTTGAGATAAGCAAATTGAATAAGGTATGAGATACAATGAAATCTCCCAAGAAACAGAATATTAAATAAACTGAGAATTTGTTCTGGGAATAATCCCAGTTCTCACTACTCTTCTTTTAATTATCAGAAATACATGTGTACAATAGATTTTACTTTTTGTTTCTGGAAATGCAGTTTAGGTCCAGAGATGTGAGGGAAAATTGAGCTAATAATTTTCTTGAATTTCTTCTTAGCAATTAGTCACAATGGAATTTCCCTGCTTAGAGGTAGTATATTTCTCTAATTAGCACATTAAATAAATCTCTCAGGAAAGACTTTTACCAATACCTCATGCTTTTCCAAGGTATTTGTCTAGCAACCTTTAGAAAGTTGGACTAGATGAGATTTGGAGTCAAATTGCACATTATTTTAATGATATAGGATGCAACACTGTTTGCTTCTGTGTGTAGCAAATACAGCCTTCTCCTCAGTTTTGTAGAACAAATTACAGCAGAGTAAATGAATGTCCTACATAAATGACAAAAATAAGACTTTGACAATCTGAAATGATGCAGGAGGAGATTCAGAAGATCACAGATCAAAAGGCTATGATGGGTAAGTGCTAAATACATCACAGACAATATGAAGCAGGATTTCATTGCAGGTATGTGGTTTTTAAAAAGGACATGTTCTACCTACTAAGAAACTCTTATTTACTTGGAACGTCTGCTGTTGTAACTGCATTGTAAGTGAAACTTCTATCCTAGAGTTACCTTTTCTAAATCTTTGTCTTGTGCCTTCTTGTTTTAATCTCTTTAACTTACTTCATTAAAGAATTAAAATATGGTTTAAGTAGGAATATTAAGAAGCCTTTATCTGAAAGGACCCTGAGATTTATGATATAAGGAACAAGAGGTCAACCCTTTGGCTCAATAAGTGTATCTGGAATTTTAAGAATGAGTTATGGATGCCTCCTAAATCATGCTACCATCCTGGGTACAGTAGGGCTTTCCAAAACCAGATCTGACTTTTCAGTCACTAAATGGGAGAAGAGAGTTGAAGTGTTCTGTATCACTCTGATTCCATCTACTGTCTTTCCAGATTTCTGCAGTCCATGGCAGTTGCAATAAGCATGGCCAATCATAAAATTTATCTCACCACTCCATCTACCATCCCAGGATGCTCTCTACCATCTCACCTCATTTTTGTCTGTGTGGGGGAGATGAGCACAGTGCTAAGCAGAAACTTGGGCTGCATCTCACTATTACTTTTCAGTGCCTAGAAATGTGTTAGGCTTCAAAGGCAAATGAGACAAGAAGTGCAACTATGAGTTCAAGCTCTATTATAAGATCACATTAATAGAATCTTGCAAAACTATTATTCCCCTGCCTTCCTTTTACACTCCAGAAGACTGAGGGGGCGTGTTCCTTCCCAACCCTCCACCTTCTATGAATTGATATATCTTTTATAAATTTTCCAGAGTGTAGCTCTTCTGCTGTCTCCCAAAGTCCTTCTCACAGACCATTACAAATGCCTTTGAGATGTCAGCAGGGCCCAGAAGCTTTCCTGTAAAAGGTTATGCTTGGAGTTGATATTTTGCTTTCTTGCATGCAAGCTTCCCATTTGTTTATTTTAAAAATTAAAAGAAGATTGAAAATAGTATCAGGAATGGTGTGAACCTTGGCAGGAATCAGGGACTTTGGAAAGGGGATACTGGGAGTATGGAATGCTCTTTGGAGAAATAGATCCATATCTTTGCTGGATCCTTCTGCACAGATAGTCCAGTTAAACTGATCGGACATGCCTACCTTGTTTCTGCAGTTAAAGTAAGAACATTATTCAAGTAGTCTCTCATCCAGGCAGAGACACATAACACAGTGATGGACATCAACTGAAATAAAATAGGGATTTTGTTTAGCAAATATAAGATAGAGCAAGCTTAGTTATTTAAACAATATTATAAGCAGCATACTAATACGTTAAAAATTATCTACTTAATGGCAAAGCAGATGTATCATTAAGTACAGTCCTTTCTCAGCACTCTGCTCTTCTTTAATTTATTAATACTCAGAGAAAAATTCTCACTGGAACAATTTCAGTCTTAGCTGGTTTTCTTAGAAGTGCACATCTCAGGGACAAGAACAAGCTTTGAGCTTTTATTTTTCTGCTTGTGGTAAGATTAATACATCAGCAGAGATTTCATAACAGAAATCCACAAGGTACTGGGATAGAAAGCCAGCTGTCTATGAAAGAAGCTGTCTGTCCCCCTATGTGTATGCAATTATGAGAGCATAATTGTAAGATTACTTCCCCAAAAGAAGGAAAGTCATTCTTAAATAAGGATGTATGGAGGAAAAAAAACATTTCTGTTTGAAGCAAAATAAAGACCCAACTCATGATAACTAGATTATGGGTGCTACTTTAAAAAAAATCAACATTTGTTGTAAGGCTGAAAGTTGGCAAAATCTAAAACCCATAGCTTCGTTATCAGACATGGGTAATGAGCTGCCTACTGAAAATCAGGAATAGACATTAACCGTATGGTTTATTTAGCTCCCTAGGCACAACAGAGATAACACCCATATCTAGAGGAAAGCAAGAGGCAGATATTCCTAGATTAATCACATCTCCCCTTCACTCTTCCCTGGTGTTTTGCCTTAAGAAAAAATAAACATAAATATAAAAGGTTATGTTGAGTCTCTCACAAGTAGTTAAACCATATCAAATTCTATCCTGAACTAGCAAAAGGGTTTCAGTTGCAGCATCTGATCATTTTGACAATGTAATCCGGGATAATATTTCAAGCATCTTTAACAATGCCGCTAGGTTTACTCTTCACTCCATTCAGTGGTAATGGAAATATGAGAAGAGCCAAGCTGATGGGTGAGCAAATATCATATTTAGTAGCATATATCATGAATTCATAGGACAGAATCCTGTAATATTTGAAATAGAATGCAAGATATATGTTCCCTTGGCACACCATTGGCTTTCAGCTATGATAGATATCAGAGGGAATTATTTAGTCAATAAAGAGTTAGTCCACTAGTACAGTAGTCATTGCCTATCTTTCCTTTTCTTTCCTTTCATGAAAATGGTGGTTCAGAAATTACTATTCAGCTCTTTTCCTCTCACCATTCACATGAGGGCAAATCTTTTCTTTTACTGTGCAAAAATCTTTACATCTATGCACATAACTTAACCATTTAAAGTATGCAAAGCTAACATATATTTGTGGTTTCTGAGGAAGTGTTGGTTTGCTTTCCACATATTCTAGACAGGATTGCAGATGGGTTACTGAGGAATGAATGGCACTAGGTTCATAAGCCTAACTTTTCCAACTTATATGTAAGTGGCCTTTAAAATTGTGGATTTCAACTCTTTCTCAGCAGTGGTCTCACTGGCTGGGAAATTCTAAAAGTTGAAGTTCACATACCTGAAAGCTGTTTTAAAGAAATGGCTTTTAGTAATTCTTTATCTAAAGTTGGCTTGCTTTCTCCTTGCCATTATCCTTTCAATTCTGTTATTCTGTTATTAGCACTGGGCATTTGTCCACTTGATGTTGAGCCATCTACCAAACCACCAGAGGGAGGCCAAGACAAATGGGAGATTTTCATTTTTGATTACTCTTTGCGTACTAAGAGTAGACTGGTGAAGAGGCAGCAAGAACAAGAAGAAAGAGAAAGAGGCATGGCTGAGGAAGTGCAGGCATCAGTAGATAGCCAACAGTTCTAACCATAGATAATTGTCTTGAAAATGAACATGCCTAAAAAGCAACAGTTTAAGTTGCCTTAGACAGCGACCATCATCAAGCAGTATCAACTATTTTTTGATGGATTGATTGATTGATGTGATATACAGTAAATGCTGTTCATCCAACAATGAGTCTGCACAGCTTACATATAGTTAAAAACATAAAACAAAAGTCCCATAGTAACTCATAAAAATTCCACAGCATAGCATAACTGAGGTGATTACAACATATTTCAATTCAAATCAGGCCAAACTCTGCCTCTTCATTTCAAACACCAAACAAGACTTTAGTCAAACTGCATCACAGCCTCGGGAACAATCCCAAATTCTATCTGATCCCCAAAGAGTCCATCAGGCCCCTGAGGGGGACCGATTGAATAGATCCTTTCTCCCTGCAGCAAGGGTGGCTGCAGAGAAATCCAAGGTCAACAAACAGTGATCTGGCCATGGATGGTACTTGTGGTAATTTCTCCCAACTCCACATCATGTTGCCACTGCCATAACACAAAAAACAAGTCTAATATGTGACTGTTGGTGTGTATTATGATCCTGAATAATTGAATTAGTCCAAAGTTGCCATAGCAGTCATAAACGTTTAAGCTACCATTGACCCCTGATATAGAAAAGCAAATTAAAATCCCCTGGTACCATCAGTCTGAGGAACTTCACTGCCAACCCAGCCACTGCCTCAAATAAGGAAGCCAATATATAACAAGGCTTCCCGATAAGGAAGCCAATATATAGCAAGGAGGTGGGTCTAATAGCAGCAGTGCATACAACCCGCCTTGCCTACCCTACAAGGTTCCATCCAAAAAAGGTGCCGGAACTCTGTTCTGGGCGTTCTATGAGAAAAAAAGCCCTGAGTAGCAGCAATCATCTGCTGCTATTATACACCTGAAGGCAGGACAAGAAACAATGGATGGAAACTGATCAAATAGAGAAGCAACCTAGAACTAAGGAGAAATTTCCTGACAGTTAGAACAATTAATTAGTGGAACAACCTGCCTCCAGAAGTTGTGAATGCTCCAAAATTGGAAGTTTTTAAGAAGAGACTGGACAGCCATTTGTCTGAAATGGTATAGGGTTTTTTGCCTGAGCAAGGGATTGGACTAGAAGACCACCAAGGTCTCTTCCAACTTTATTTATTGTTTGTTTGTTTTTATTTTATTTTTATTATTGTTGTTGTTTGTTGTTGTTGTTGCTGCTGTTATCTCTAATCCATAAAACCGAACCTCACCAGCAGGCTATTTGCAGAGAAGCATCTCTGAAAACCACCACGGTATGATGATTATAATTACTTTGTGCCTCCATGCTAAGTTCATGGCTAGTGCCATATATGAAAACCAAATGGGCATATTTCCAAGAAAGGTTTTCCCCTATACCTTCCCCAGACAAATTAATTATAAGCAGTTGACGCCAGGAAATAGGCTGGACATTACCTTGCATTTGATTCCAAAATGGTATCTCGGAGTACACAGGATCACAAACATAAAACTCTCTTTTTAAGTTCAGTTGCACTGTTCTGAAGCACTATTCTCAGATTATTTCTGAAGTGCTGCACACCTCTAATAAAAGTGTCAAGAAAAATCTAAATGAAAACTACTGCAGAAAGTTCCAAATTATGCATTTATACTTCAGGCCAAGATACTATGCTTACAGATCACAGGCATTTCCCAAAAGACTTAAATGAAAATCATTCACTGATTTCTCCACTCAGGTGCACTACAGATGATATTCTCAGTTTTATATATATAAAAAAAACTGAACAAAATAACTGCTTCTTTTGAATGTATTCTTGATCATTCTAGTGAACTATATATGAAAAATGTACACTATATAGCCAAGAAAAATATGATGTTATAATCTAAGAAGCAGAGTAAGTTTCACATCCATTCTATAATCAAGTTTTATTACAGATAGTCATCAGTTCATGATGGCAATTGGGACCAGAATTACTGTTGCTAAACAATATGGTTGTAAAATACAATGTCACATAACTGTGCCATTTATTTCCTGCTTACCAACATTAAACAAGGACCACATAGGTCGTTAAGTGAAGACCCCACACAACTGCGACTTCTGACATCCTGCTGGCTTTTTGAATTTGCCAGTGGGAAGTCAGTAGGGAAGGTATTATAGTTATGTGACTGAAGCTCACTGTGATGTCCTAATCGCAAGACAGGTGTCTAGTGTCATGATCACATGACCGCAAAGACATTGTGATGGCTGGAACTCCAAGGACCAGTTGTAACTATTATTCATTCAGTTTGAATGGTTGCTGAATAAGCGGTTGTTAAATGAGGACCATCTGTATGATTTCAAACTTCACCAATAATACACCAACTTTAAACAAGAAACATCTCTAGCTGATATTTTTCATATTACATTTCCTAAAGTGTTGAATAAAAAAAATTGAGAAGAATCATCTCAAAGTTGACTTTCCATTGATTGCTTCCATATCTGAAAATGACACTTTCTCAGATCTGATTGGTCAAGAATACTAACCACTTAGAACTGGTGTCCCTAACATATGATGGGCAACAATACTGTATGTCTACATACACATCTTAATGCCTACTATCTTAATGCCCAGAGCAATATTACATCAAAATGTTTATCAGCAGAGATCCACAAATATAGATCTTTTTAATTGCAGATACTAGAAAAAATATTAAGCTAAAAAAAATTAACAATTGCAAACTGAACACTCAACATTGTATATAGAGCAGATTCAAGATTAAAACCATGCATCTCATTCTCCTGCATGTAGGTTATAATGGGCTGAGGGAATTCCTTTTTGGCAGAAGAAACAGATGACACCAGTAATGGATCAGTGTGATCTCATGCCCTCTGTCTACAATCCTATTTAATCTTACACCCACCAGGTTTCTTGTTCACCTGATTTTTAATTTTAGATTCATTTAATCAAAAACAAAACTAACAGAAAACAGGCATTCTCTAAAGAATCAAATTCCAGCAGCATTTTTATTAAGGCTATGGGAGAAGCTGGATCCAAAAAGATGGTAGATAAGGAACAAAAAGGAGGCAGCAAAAAGAGCGAAGCCTCTTACATCAGCACTGGCTTGCAAAAGGTTGGTGTAAAATCGGGAGAGAAGGAAGCTAGATAAGTTGCATAATTTCAGTTTTGCTTGCCTCCCTCCAAGGCAGGATGGCAGGACTGCAGCTCCCTTGGTAAGATTGCCAGAGTTTGATTATGTGACCAGGGGGGGGGGTGCAATGTTATAGCCAAGGATCGGAAGCCCCTTCATTTATCCTGGTTGCTGAACAAATGGTCATAAGTCACAGACTACCTGTACTAGCAATCTTTCCCATGCTGAGAAAGAAATATTTCTTTTCAAATCGGGAAGAATGTAGACTGGGATCCACTGGTAGATCTCAATCATCTGGGTGGATGAAATCACTTTGCTTAACAATACAGTAACCTACCTTCCCTATTTAAATTAGGCTGTTTAAATCAAGGTACTACCGGTATAGCTTGAGATAATCATAAGTGGACAGTGGTGAGAGCTCAGTTCAGTTGTGCTATTTCAGACCGATTCTGGGGACACAATAAGTTCTGAGAAAGACCGTTCTTCCTTCCTAATCTTTGCTACAGTTGAATTTGAGGTTCTAGTATAAAAACAGAGTAAATCAAAGAGATCTACATCCAGTCTATCCCAGGATCTATTTATCATGTCAGAAAATGGCATTTTAGTCAAAGTGATGGAATTAAATATTCCCAGGTAAGACAGTTTCCATCCGTTTAAATAATAAGTGATTCTTACTTTTTTAAAAAGTCACTAAAAACTAGATTGGGACAGGGAAAACACAGAGGAAAGCTTATCTTTTTAAAAAAAAGAATGCAAAATTCAAATATCTCATGAAAAAAGAGGATACCTTCATTTAGCCATGTTATTTTCACAGAAAATTTTATTATTTATTTATTTATCAAATTTATATAGCTGCCTATCTTAGAAAGCAAATAACTCTAGGTAGCATGCAACAAAACAAAAAATGGTTAATAAACACCAAATCAATATAATTATTATAATATATTATAATATATAATAGTAAATATTAAAAACTATAAAAACCAAAACTAAAAAGAAAAAGTCAGTATTAGGCAAAGGGATGTCAATAATAATGTGACCAACTTTTTCACAAAGCAGGACACAAATAAATTGAAGAAAAAAATATGAATAAATAAAATTATACATATTTGGAAATTATTAAATAGATAATGAATTAATAAAACATGAATTATTGTGCTCACCTGTGTATGATTGAGTATTCACTGAGAAAGAAGTGAGTCTAATGCATGTGTGTGTGCCATGTCGTGTTTCGGTAAGAAGTAAACAAAGCCACTTGAGCACTCTCTCAAAACAATTCTCCTGTGTGGAGTGCATGAGTCTCATAATCGCGTCTCGTCGCACTGTACCGAACCTTGATGAATCGTCATGTCAAATATAAATACGTCACATCACACGCAACGGATCGGATCAGCATCGATCGAATACGGAGATTTACAGATTAGTCTTCAAATATCGAAAAGGAGGACATGTAGGAGGACACTTTTTGAGAGAGGACAGAACTTACAAAAGGACTATCCTCCCTAAAGGAGGACAATTGGTCACCTTATCAATAATAATGGAGCCACCAAACTGACTCATCAGTCCCCCAGGGTTCCCAGGACTTAAGGGTCCTTTAGAAAGTCGTAAGTGGTAAAACAAGTCTCAGTTTATGGGGAAGACATTCCATAATGCTTAGAGTCTGCCATGAAAACTGATGAAACTCATAACATACCCTCTCTGTTGGATGTGGTGGGACGGGCAGATGCAATCAAATAGAAAGAGTCCCTCAGATAACCCAGTCCTATGCCATAGAGGTCAAAACCAGCAGCATGAATTAGACCTGGAAACAGACCAGCAACCAATGCAGCTTGTGGAACAGAGGTATAATGTGTGTTCTGCAAGAAACACTTATAAATGCCTCCACAAAATATCAAAATAATTGGAACTACCATATATAAATGTTATAAGCTGCTAGAATCAGATGATAGTGAGTTGGGCAGCATGTAAATACATTTAATAAATATATAGCAAATGCTTTTATGAGGTTATATATTTTATATTATGTATACATATTTTAATATATTTTAATATTATAACTGTTTTATGTTTAATGAAGAACTAATTAAACAGCTAATCCAGAAACACAGAAATTAGAGACGAGAACACAAGAATCAGACCAAAGGCCCATCATGAAGCCACAGTCATTCATTTAGAGAATTTGTTAAAATTTATTTGACAGTACCAGGATAGCTATGACTATTATGGATCACTAGAAATGTATTACTCTGGATAATACCCCCTCCCCCAAAGAAAAGAATGTGGTTATTACCCAGCAAAGATGACATATTAATGGAAGCCATCTGGTATCTGGATTATATATTCAATATGCACTTTTGGCTTTTGACTGCAAGGGAAAGGGGGGAACATCAGCCCACACAGCATCTGTGCTTCCAACATAATTTGTTCTTCTCAACACTTCCTACTACTGAATTTTGAAGATTTCCAGATGAATGTCTAGTCTGCATCTAAGTATTCCAATACCACATACTCTACAATTTTCTAGGAGTTTGGTAAATGTACAAGATAAAACCTAATCGCCACATGCCACATCCTTATCAGCATAGAATTAAAATTAGAACCGGCATTTATTACAATGAGAGCTCAAACTCCTATGTAAAAAATTAGCCTTCATAATATTATGTCTTTTTCACACAGAGATCTATTTTCAAACAATGCCAATAAAACATAACCACAACTCCTTGGCTACTCAAAATACAAATTTATTTCTTATGATCTGACCTTTAGTCAAACCTAAATTAGTAGTAAATTAGGTCACAAATTGTGGTTAATCTGAGTACAGCATAAATTAGGGTCTTCAGAGTCTCTTCTATGCATACAGGAACCTACTATTCACACACTAAGGGAATCCTCAATAACACCCAGAAGAGTTTAGGAAACTCTTGCTTAAGCTGAACTTCAGCTATGATCATACCCCAGGACAAGTAAGATCAAAACTTCAAATTTTAGCTCAGATGGTCCTCCTGACCCTGTAAACTTTCTGAAATACTTACACTTATTGCATTTAGAAGTCTTTATATTGGAATATAAAGAGATAGCTTTCTTTGGATTGTATTCATTTTGTATGAACTACAATCATTGCAATGGAATTTATTTTAATAATAAAAATTTGCTTATGGCTTTGGGCTATGCACTTCCATATCAGAAAGTTAATTATCTCTCATGACATCTGAGATAGAACTAAGCTTAACAAAATAAATTAAATTCATATTCAATCAAGGTAAGGAGAACATATTGTCATTTTCTTTGCAAATGCTACATTTTATTAAAAATGACAATATTTCAGTGCTGTGAAGTTCTAAACATATTGCATACATTTCCATTATGCTATATTATAAACACAACAGTAGCCAACATTATGTTTTAACTTGTTACAAATGACTGCTCAAATAATTTCTGGTTTCATTTAAACCGTCAAAACAATACATATTCATCACCATCAAGCTGTTGCATTAAATTTTTGCTTGATGTACCAACTATCATAATTGCCTTAGAAAGAAGCACTGAAGCCATGGATTTTTAAGCTACATTTGCTCAATTTAAATCAGACACTTGCCTAATTTGTCATTAAGTATATTTTAAAAAGCCATTATCACAGCATTATAAAAGTTATAATCTTATTAATTCATATACCTTTTACAGAAACATTTAGCTTTAATTTAAAAAGTTCTATTTTCTTCTTTTATCTATGGTACTGAGATTTAAGGCTTTGTTAATAGTGCTATAATACTTTGCAGAGGAAAGATCTGCCATTTACAGAAGTTTCTGCTGCCCTTAAATTACTGGAAGGAGATAGCCCCAAATATGGCCCAAAGTCAATCATTCTAAGAAAATATTTATTCATTTGTTACCTCTTCAGTAATTTATTGGAAAATTCTTACTGAAAAAGGAGCTAAGGAATGAAGTAATGACCTGTATTCCCACAAGAATTGTATAGGCTGAATCTGTTTAATCAGAAATAATGCCATGAATTGCAGTGGAAATTTTAATCTCCTATATTGCCAACTGAAAACAATCATGCCCTACATACATACAAAAGGCATTACGAAGATATAAGGCTCTTTTTTTTAAAAAGCTGGTCCATTTCATTCAAGCAGCATTCTAATAAAGAAAATTAATGTGGATTTTGACCAGGATCCTAGCCCAAATACAAAATACTGTACTTCTTACTGAGTTTTATATCAGAAAAAAGGAAATAGGCTAAAATATGAAAGGACTGTGGTTATCGAAAGTTATAAAGCTGCAAAAGAATGACACTTCTTTGTAAGTAAGAAAAACTTGACTAATGTCTAAACGTTAAGCAGCAATGTCCAAAGAAAATCACAATGGTACTAAATGACAAGTGCACAATATCAGCATACAAATACTATGTTGATGGACTTTGTACCTTATATCAGCATGCATGCTTTCAGTGCCCCTTTCCCCCTGGATGCCTATAGCACCAAAGGCAATGCACTTCAATATCGATTGAGGAAGATGTTCCAGAAAAGGGAAAGAGTTGTTACCTAATTTTATTCACAAAGCCTCTAAAATCAGCCATACAGTTTGAACACCTTTAATAGCCTCAGTCTAAGACAATGTGGAGGTTTAATTAGTTAATTCAGAATAAAGCTGGAAGGGACCGTCTAGTCCAACCCCTTGCTCAAGCAAGAGGCCTTATATACCAACCAGTTCAGACAAGTGGCTGTCCATTCTATTTTTAAAAACCTCCAAAGATGAAGCACCCACAACTTCTGAAGGCAAAGTAAAAATGATCAAAATCGATATTCTTATTGGAATTTTATCTTGCCTATCTTTATAAGTAATGCAAGGTAGCAAACATGTATAACACTTCTTTTTCCTCATATTTTCCCCACAACAACCACCCTGTGAGGTGATTTGGCCTGAGAATGCCTGGCCCAGAGCCAGCCAGCCAGCAGCTTTTCTTTTTTTATTGATTTTCTCATTTTACAATTGGATATTTAAAAAGCAATGTGATGGCTGGGTTAATCAATAGTTCAATAGTGTACATAAATCTTTAGTATAAATCTCATGTTACAACATCAGATATTTCCTCTCTTTTTCCATTAACATGTGTTACCTCATTTAGGCTAGTATAATTCTTATTGTTATCAACTAAATAAAAACATATTTGTTACAGTTATCTATAATTTTTAGTTTAAACATATCTTAACTGCATTTGCATTTAATCCTTGTATACAATCAATGTCCTGTTGTTACTTTTTTTTCAGGCTTTAATTTCCCATCAATATTCATAGTAACACTATTATTTATGATTTTCAAGCACTTTATATTTAGGTGAGCAAAAGCTTCCCTTATCTCAACTTCTCCCTTTTTCCCTTTTCATATCAAAGTTTAATATTCTAGTTACACATCTTATCTATTTGATTATAATATTGCTCTGTTTTCTAAAAGTTATCTATTTTCCACCATGTCCAATCATCTAACTGATAGTACAGTATCCCCTAATAAATCAAAACCATTACAGGCATTGTCTGGGTTAACCAATAATTCAGTAATATACATACATTTTTAGTTTAAGTCTAATATTAGAACAGGGCTTTTCAACCGGTGATACACGTACCACTTGTGGTACATTAACGAGAGGCAGGTGGTACACAGCCCTGCCTAGCCAAGTGTAGTGGGGAAGAGAAAGAGCCAGCGCAGGCAAGGACTTACTGTGAGAGAGTCCTCTGGAGCTGCAAAGTGGCTGGGGTGAGGCAAAGGCCCCAGGCTCACTTCTGGCTCACCCTCCCCCATGAGAAAGGAAGAGAAGGGGCGGAGAAAGGAGAGGCTATAAAAGGAGGCAGTTTGGGCAAGAGAGGAAGAGAGAGAAAAGAAGCAGCCTTGGGAGGAGGTAGAGTCAGCTCTAGCTGCACCGGAGGAGGGTGGGGGGGGGGAGAGGAGATCAAGCAGGCCAGCATGAGCCAATCTACAACTTCTGTGGCAGCCACCTGTGCTGGCAGCAACAAACAGGCAAGAAATGCAGCAGGGGAGGGGTTGCCCTCCACAAGGAATGAAGAAAGGTAGCATCAACTGGAGGTGAGACACGGTGGGTGGGAGGGAGGGAGGGAGACGGAAAGTGGAAGGATTCTTATGTGCTTTTGTGACTTTGAAGTTTTGGGATTTGTGCAATGAGGGCTTTGTATTCTTAAGGAGTGTTTGGCAATTTCTATTTGGCTGATGGCTGATGTCTCATGTCAGCTTTTATTGCTCTGCTATTGTTAGCTGTAAGTTTTGTTGCAAGGGATTTTGAAGTATTTTTCTCCTGACTGAATTTTGCCTGTAACATTCCTTTACTTATGAATGGAGGCATTTGGGGAGGCTGCCTTAGCCGGCAGCCAATACTTACTACATTTTCTTTTCTTCCTTAAGTGCTGGCTGCACTCCTTAACTTTCCTTTCTAGCCAGTAACTAATTCTTAAAGGGAAAGTGCCTTTTTAAGCTAGTTCACTCAGCAGCTTGTCTTTTCTCTTCTGGAGGCTTTTCCTTGTTTGATGAATGTATGGAAGAGGGAAAATATGGGGGGGGGGGGTTCAAATTCTTCCTTCAGAAGGAGGTGGGCATGAGAAAGAGGGAGGCAGGGAAGGAGGGAGGCAGGGAGGAAAGTCCTGCCTTAGCACTTGGCCACCAGCAGCCCTGCCATTGACTTTGCTTGTCAAAAGGTTGCAAAAGGGAATCACATGACCCTGGAATACTGTGACCATCACAAATATGAATCTGTTGCCAAGTATCCAAATATAAATCACATAAACCTGGGCATGCTGCAATGGTCATAAGTGTGAAAAATTGTCATAACTCATTTCAGTGCAATTGCAACTTTGAACAGGTGTTTTTTTGGGGTCATCAAGTTTTTGACACCTTGCTAGGTGGTACTTGAATATTGCCATATCCTAAAAGTGGTACAGTCAGTGAAAAGGTTGAAAAGCCCTGTATTAGAATATCAAATACTTCTTCTCTCTTTCCAATAATATCTGTTATCTCATATTGGACAAACACAATTCTTATTTTCAACTAAGTAGAAACATCTTTGTTACATTTATCAATAAGTTTTAGCCTGTACATATCTTGATTGCATTTGCACTTAATGTTCTTGTATAAAAATGTCCTGTTATTGCTTCCCCCCCCCCAAACTTTAATTTCCCATCAATATTCAAGAAAACACTATTATTTATTATTTTCAAGCACTTTATATTTAGGTGAGCAAAAGCTTCCCTTATCTCAAATTCTCCCTTTTCCCCTTTTCATATCAAAGTTTAATATTCTAGTTACACATCTTATCTATTTAATTATGTTACTCTATTTTCTAAGTTATCTTTTTCCACCATATTCAACCATCTAATTGGTAATAATATAATATAATATAATATAATATAATATAATATAATATAATATAATATAATATAATATAATATAATATAATATAATATAATATAATATAATATAATATAATATAATATAATAATATAATATAATATAATATTTTCTTCAGACTTTCTTCCTTTGCCAGCTAACCTTCCATGTCAGTGCCTTTGAATCATCAAATAGTTCTCCCTCTATTTTTATATATATTATTTGGAATAAGAAAGACCATTTGGTTGAAGTTTTTTTTGGAAGAACAAGCCCATTGGTATTCATTAAACTGTCTCCCTGTTACTCCAATTTCCCACAATTGTCCCAATAACTTTATCTTCCATTCAATCTGTTCTTCTTCCTTTTCCTCAAATATATTCTGATTTCTTGATTTGTGAAAAGTGTTTTCCATTTTCAATGTTGTCACTCCATTTTCTGATTTTTCAGTTGGCTGGGTCTGTTGGTCAGTTGGGTCCTCTGTCTTAGCATTTAGTTGTTCCTTTTGTTTTCTGCGTTGTTACTTCTTTGCTAGTAATCAAGATCTGGGTTTGTATATTTAAGCTAGAACATTGTTCCTTTGTGTTGCTTCTTATTTTATCACAAGCTGAAAGGATATTCTGTGTACTGATTTCAATATGGAAACGATTTTTTCCTGATCTTCATCCATATTTTCTTAATAGTATGTTAAGTTGAAGACTTTAGAATCAAATGTTAAAAATAATTTTTGTCTTTTGTAGCTAGGTATGGGACATCTGTTTCATGTTTTATAGGTGGTTTTATAGGTGGTCTTTATCATAGAAATTGTTTATCAAGTAAGAGTTTATAATCCAAGGTGTTCCATCATCTTGTGTAATGCTTCTCATTCAGGGAAATATGTAAGGAGTTCCCCAAGCATAGCTCTGAGAGTCAGTAAAAGTTTACACTCATATTTCAGGCAGGCCAGCTTCCAAAACAGTACATCATCCATGCCACATAGGTAATATACCATTTCTTTGCAGCTGGGTTTTTCAAAGTTAGTAGCTGTCAAGGCCAAACAAATTTTATCTGAAGTCTGGGCTTCAAGCCAGTTTATTTTAGGCAATAACAAATTGTAATATCATAATTCGCCACAAGATGTCACCAACGCCGTTTTATAGTTCTTTAAGTCCAAAACTTATATGGTGGTTTTTCAAGTCTTATTTTTTAAAAAAAATCTCCAATAAGAAAAAAGAACACTTTTAGTCCCCAAGTTTCAAAAGAATATATATCCAATTAGATTAAAATTAATCTTATGGTTGCTCTGTTTCCCCTGAGTAGTTAGTCACCACTTTTCTTAGAGGGTGAGGTAAAAATTCCCATCCCTCTCTCCTCACAAGGGGGAAAATGCTTTGGGCAGCTTTTTCAAAAAATAAACTTAGAATTTTAAAGAGAGGATCAGCTCTCACCCAGTTTCATCCGCATTGCTTGAAAGCTGCTTGGTGGTGCTTTTGACTTCGGCTGCCAGCAGCTTTGTGACCGGCCATATTAATATGGCCAGTCCTTCCCCTGATGGCTTGGAGGGCTTCCCTGGATCAAGCGGAAGGGCCGCCACCCTCCCGCGATCAAATGAGGGTCCCCTCCTTGCTCGTCACCTCTATGGGGCAACTTTTGACCCTTTCTATGGTCCCCCAGCAGAGCGAATTCAGGCGCAAAAGATGGAGCCCCGTCTTCCTGCATCCACAGAGCCATGATGTCAAGCCAGAAGTCAGCCAGCCAGCTTTCATGCCTCATTCGGGACTAGAACTCACAGTCTCCTAGTTTCTAGACCAGCAGCTTCACCACTACACCAGACTGGCTCTCATCTGAAACCAGTTACAGACCTAACAGCCTGACCTCAATACCTGGGAGGATTCTGGAAAAGATACTCAAACAACGAATCAGCAAACACCTACAGGCAAACAAAGTCATTACTAAAAGCCAACACAGGTTTGTCAAAAACAGATCATGCCAGACAAATCTTATTGCATTCTTTGACCAAGTGACAAAATTAGTGGACTAGAGGAATGCTGTGGATATAATTTACTTCAGTAAGGCATTTGACAAAATAGATCATAACCTACTACTTGATAAGATAGAAAAATGCGTCCCACCAGATAGATCCGTAGCTGGCTGACCAGCCGTACTCAGTGTGTGGTCCTCAATGGAACCGCATCTACATGGAGGGAAGCGTGTAGTGGAGTGCCCCAGAGCTCTGTTCTGGGCCCAGTGCTCTTCAACATCTTCATCAGCGATCTGGACGAGGAGATAGATGGGGAACTCATCAAATTTGCAGACGACACCAAGCTGGCAGGAATAGCCAACACTCCATAAGATAGGCTTAGGATACAGAAGGATTTGGACAGACTTGAACACTGGGCGCTATCTAACAAAATGACATTCAATGGTGGAAAAAGTAAGGTTCTACATTTAGGCAAGGTATAGTATAGGGGGGTACCTTGCTCAATAGTAGTAACTGTGAGAGGGATCTCAGAGTCCTAGTGGACAATCATTTAAATATGAGCCAGCAGTGTGCTGCAGCTGCCAAAAAAGCCAACACAGTGCTAGGCTGCATTAACAGAGGGATAGAATCAAGATCACCTGAAGTATTAATACCACTTTACAATGCCTTGGTAAGGCCACACTTGGAATACTGCATCCAGTTTTGGTCACCACGATGTAAAAAAGATGTTGAGACTCTAGAAAGAGTACAGAGAAGAGCAACAAAGATGATTAGGGGACTGGAAGCTAAAACATATAAGGAATGGTTGCTGGAATTGGGTATGTCTAGTTTAACGAAGAGAAGGACAAGGGGGGACATGAGAGCAGTGTTCCAATATCTCAGGGGCTGCCACAAAGAAGAGGGAGTCAAGCTATTTTCCAAAGCGCCTGAAGGCAGGACAAGAAGCAACGGGTGGAAACTAATCAAGGAGAGAAGCAACCTAGAACTAAGGAGAAACTTCCTGACAGTTAGAACAATTAACCAGTGGAACAACCTGCCTCCAGAAGCGGTGAATGCTCCAGCGCTGGAAGTTTTTAAGAAGAAACTGGACAGCCATTTGTCCGAAATGGTATAGGGTTTCCTGCCTGAGCAGGGGGTTGGACTAGATGACCTCCAAGGTCCCTTCCAACTTTATCATCATTATTATTATTATTATTATTATTATTATTATTATTAAATGGGAGACATTTTTAAATAGTTGTGAGGAATGCTACTAGAAAATTCTTAATTCTCTTGCTGCTGTGTTCTAAAGTAATTCAAAGCCAGCTACACAGAGAACAACATAGCAGTTTATTCATGTAGCAATAGCAATTACTTCAACTAAATGTACAGAGAACAATGTTTCCAGCCTGCTGTGTTGGGAACCCAAATATTTTGTTCTATTATTCTGATCATGGAAATGACTTCCACATTATGTAAAGGCCACTTAAAAGTTCTGTCAACAATCCCATATTTAAATGCAATAATAAAACAGAGGAACAACCTAGTCAATTTTCAAGTCTACTATATGGAAAACTGATTAAGTTTGTTCTAATGAAGAAATACTTCCAAATGGGTAAGACATTACTCTAAATTCTGCTTTAACTGGAGAAAGCTTTGGGACATTGATTGTTCTGTTTAGGGAATAATATGAACTTACTTCAAATTAAATAATGTTCTACACAGAACCTTTATTCCAGTCTCCTTTCAAGCAGCCAAATAAATGTTATCTGCCTAAAGACGAAAAATAGATCCAACCAGAAATTCTATGGATGGTGTAATTTTCAGGTAGACCTTAAGTTATAACCATAATTGAGCCCAGAATTATGGTTGTAAATTATGTTGGTTATTAAGAGGGGTCAGCAAGTTACTACACCCAGTTTTACAATCTTATTTGTAGTGGTAATTAAGTGAATCATAACAGTTATTAAGAGAACACTGTGGTCATTAAGTAACCACCATGGTCAGTAAGCACCACCACCCCAGTCATTAAATGACCCCTGTAACCATTAAGCAAATCCATTGGAAGAATACACCAATTTCCAACAAAAGAGTTATAGTGGTCACATGTCCACAGGATGCTGAAACAGCATCCAAAATGCAATCACATCTGACCAAGGGGGAGGGGTCATCAGAATTTCAAGTCCAGGTCATAATTAGCCCCAAGGAGATCCATCATAATTTTAAATGATCACTAGCAATTGATAGTAAGTTGCCACATTTTAATTCACTGTAACTCAGTTTCGAAACTCAGCTTGGATATCATGTTGGGGAAGGCTGTTTTATCAATTCTGGAATGTTTAAGTGAGATTTATACTGATGGTCAGTTGACCATTTAATTCAAGACAAAGATGATGATGTATGGTGGGGATTAGATTTTGTTCTTAGAATGCTGCTTTTTTCCCCCTAGGGTTTGAATCTTCTTTGCTTGGCTTTGGCTTATGAACCAGCTTGCCTTTTCTCAGGTAAGCTGGATCTGGCCATAGTGACATGTATCAGGGCATCATTATTAAATCTTAGTAGGAACCAAGCTTTTCAGTGTGGAACTGCTAATAAGGAATTTCATTTTAACTGATGCAAAGTCCAACACACAGGATTTTTGGTGTCTGCTTTTTCACATCATATATTGTTTTTATAGCAATTGTACTAGCCTAACTGTAATTAATCTTGGGGAAAATGTCTTCAATTAGGATATCTACTGTATTTAAGTAATAGTATTTAAGTAGTAGTAAAATATTTTTCTCATATGAACCCGAGTATGGTTTAAAAAAAAATCAGTAATCTTGTTTTATACACCATCATTTGAACTGTATCTCAATTACAGAATTTTCTGACAAAAAAAACAGACTTGTTCCATTTCTAATTGTTTTTAGATAGCTAATAAAAGCATTTTATTCAGTTTAGCCTAAATGGGACTTAATTATATTAAGATTACAATCCTCCACGCTCTCCAATTCCATCTTTAACCCTGTTTCTTTCAGTGACTTCATTGTTGTTGCTGTTTTAATTGTACTGTAACCCTGGGTTTCATGGACGTGCTGAAATGTCATCTAGAAAAAGGTACATGTACTGTGTATGCTTGAAAAAAGACATACAGAAAACATTCAGACTCAAAGCATGTAATAATTCATTTGATTTATCCATATATCTAAACCAAATCCAACAGTCAATAGGTTCAATAAGTGGATGATTTGATTGCCAGAAAATTTCATAAAGAAAGGTTTCTGTTTCTTAAATTTGAAAGAGAAAGGGGAAGAAAGATACCAATCAGAATGGTTATTTTTCAAATTCATCTGGAAGTCAGAACTGACATGGAATCTTTATTCTTAACAGAGCCATCTATTCACATTACTGTATGTAGTTTGCCTTAATGATTAAGGCAAACTTGGCTTAAATAGAAGGGGCGTTGTCTTACCTGAATGCCTTTTCTCAACATGGTGGTGTAGAATCCACTGATTGGGTTATTTCAGCCTTCCTGCTCAGAGAGATTAAGTCAGAGCTTTAGACACGCCTCCCTTTGGGTGTGTCTTCCCAGTTTTGACGAGGCGAAGGATCCTTAAAAGCTCTGACACAATGACTCCAAAAATACAAAAAAAATGACAACACATAAGCCTAGACACCTGTCCAAGGGAGGGTGTGGATTCTACACCACCATGCTGAGAAAAGGCGTTCAGGTAAGACAACACCCCTTCTCCATATAGAATCCACTGATTGGGACATACCAAAGCCCCCCATGTCCCTTCGGGGGGGAAGGTCTAGGCTGGTGTCTCCCTAGAGGAAACGACCTGTTGAAGAACCCGTCTGCCAAACGCGGCGTCTGCCGCGGCAAATCTATCAGTTTTGTAATGTGTAATGAATGAAGACGGGGACGACCAGGATGCTGCCCTACAAATCTCCTCTACAGAGGCCTGGGTAGACCAGGCCGCAGAGGTTGCTGCACTACGCGTGGAGTGAGCCGTGATATGGGCTGGGACAGGGAGTGACTGGGAGGCATAAGCCCTAGCAATGCAAACCCTGATCCACCTGCCAATGGTGGAAGAGGATACCTTCCGGCCCATGACAGATGGTTGGAAAGAGACAAACAAGGCCTCCGACTTGTGAAAGGACCCAGTACGCTTTATATAAATGCGCAGAGCCCGGCGCACATCCAGCTTGTGCCACTGGCATTCTAACCTATGAGAAGGAGTAGGGCAGAAACTAGGTAAAACGAGATCCAAAGATCTGTGAAAGCTGGTGTTAACTTTGGGGATAAACGAGGGGTCTAATCTAAGGACCACTCTGTCCTGATGGAAGATACAGAGATCTTCCCTGACCGAGAGGGCGGCCAACTCCGAAATCCTTCTGGCCGAAGTAATAGCAACCAAGAAGGCCACCTTCAAGGAGAGAAAATGCAGAGAACAAGATAGGAGTGGCTCGAAAGGAGCCATGGTCAAGGCCTGTCCCATCATGGGTATCTATGTACCGTGGGAGGATTAGAATTTGCCGCCCCTTTAAGGAAAGCGGAGATCGCTGGGTGGTGAGAAAGGGGACCCAAATTATCACAGGTGAGAACCGTAGACAAGGCCGCAACCTGTCTACGGATGGTGTTAGTGGACAAACCCTTAGAAATCCCCTCTAGCAGATAATCTAAGATGTTAGGGACAATTACTGAAAGAGGATCCAAGTTACGTGAATTGCACCACTGACAGAAAGTCCTCCAAGTTGCATCGTAAATCCGATTTGTTGAGGGACATCTAGAGGCCTGGATCATAGAGATCACCTCTAAGGAATAAGCTTGCCTAGCTAGACACTCCCGTTCAAGTGCCAAGCGGCTAATTGCAGCCACTGAGGGTCTGGATGGAGGAGCTCCCCTTGAGTGAGAGCCACTTGGTTCGGAGGGAGCCTCCATGGTGGAGACCGGGACAGATCCACTAGATCTGCAAACCACGGGTGCCGAGGCCAATATGGAGCAACCAATATTACTTCCGCTCGCTCCAGTAACAACTTCCGGATGGTGGCCTGTATCAGCGGAAGGGGAGGGAAAGCATATAGCAGACCCTCGGGCCACCTGCACCTGAGAGCGTCCGTCCCCTCGGCCCCCCTGGTCGGGAACCTGGTGAAGAACCTGGGGAGTTGGGCATTGGACGGGGAGGCAAAGAGATCCAGGCATGGCCTGCCGAACCTGTTCGCTATCAATTCGAACAGTCTCGTGTCCAGCCGCCATTCTGAGTGGTCCACAGTCACCATGCTCAGGGAATCTGCCTGTCGGTTTGCCTCCCCCGAAATGTGTTCCGCCCTGACTGAACCCAAGTGTGTCTCTGCCCACAGCCCCAGCTCCATGGCCTCCTGGAGAAGAGGCCAGGAATGTGTTCCCCCCTGTTTGTTGACGTGAGCCTTGGCCGCCACATTGTCCGTCAGGACTAGCACATGCTTGCCTGACACAAGGGAAGAGAAATGACGGAGGGCCAGATGAATCGCCCTGAGCTCCAGCCAATTTATGTTCTGCCTGAAGTCCGCCCTGGACCAATGCCCCTGGGCCAAATGGGTCTGGAGATGAGCCCCCCAACCGAACAGACTGGCATCTGTGGTCAGGACAATCCTGAGGGGTTCCTTGAATATGGTCCCTTTGGACATGGCCGCGGAAGACCACAACTAGAGGGATGAGAGGACGTGAAACGGAACCTGGACCCTCTCAGAGGAGGCACTGAGGTTCTGCTTCTGAAAGGAAAGCAGGAACCACTGGAGACTCCTCGAGTGTAGCCGTGCCCACGGAACTATGCCCATGCAAGATACCATCTTTCCCAGGAGCTGGGACAACCGGACCAGAGGAACCCTCCGCGCACCCCGAATCTGGGATACCAATTTCCGGATGCTCAACCGTCGCTCCTGGGATAAATAGACCCTGCAAAGGTCGAAGTCTATCAGTGCCCCTAGATGGAGCAGACGTTTTGTGGGAGAGGTGTGGCTTTTCCCGAAATTCACTGAGAAACCGTGATTCTGAAGTATCTGAATGGTGGTCAACAGATCTGATTTTGCTGACCGACGGGACCTTGACTGTACAAGTATGTCGTCCAGGTAGCACTGTACGCGCATCGGCATCATCCAAAGGTGGGCTGCCAAAACCACTAAGACCTTCGTGAAGACTCGTGGGGCTGAAGAGAGGCCGAACAGGAGGGCCCGGTACTGATAATGCCGGCATGCATAACAGAATCGCAGGAACCTGCGGTGCTCCTGGGAGATTGGAATGTGGAGGTAAGCCTCTGTGAGGTCTATGGAAGAGAGAAAATCCCCCTTCCTGATACCGGCCAGTATTGACTTTAGGGTCTGCATCTTGAACCATCTATACACTAAGAAACGGTTCAGACCCTTTAAGCCCAGTATCACCCTCCATCCTCCTGATGCCTTGGGGACCACGAACAGGATGGAGTAAAAACCTGTTCCAACTTGACCCCTTGGTACAGGCTCTATGGCCCTGATGTCTAGGAGATGCTTGATGGCGGTAGATATTAGACGTGCCTTCGAGGGATTTCATGACACTGGGCACTGAAGGAAACGATCGTGAGAGATCGCTTAAAACTCAAGTGCCAGGCCACGTCTGACGGTGTTTCTGACCCAAGAGTCGGTGGTGGTCTGCTCCCAGACCTGATAAAACCATTCCAGGCGCCCCCCTATTGGAAAGTCCCCAATGGCGTCACTTAGTGCGCCGGTAGGGTCGACCCCCGGAACCTCTGAAGGGACGTTTTGCCTGAGACTGACCCCTGGCTCCGGTATTCGGGTGGTCCTGCTGATGATCCTGCCTCTGGGGAAAGGAACGCGAACCTCTGGGCCAATCCCAGGACTGCCCTGCCCGAAAGGGCTGCCGCCACTCCCAAGAGCCCGAGGGGCGGAAGGATTGTCTGCGGGAGTCCTGCTGCAGCCACCTGTTAGATTTCTTAGAGGGATGTACTATGACCTTGCACTTGTCCTTACCCTTGACCACATGTGGGTCAAGGATAGAGCCAAACAGATCCGTGCCAGTGTACTTGGACGTGGAGAGACGCCATTTGGCCTTTAAATCCGCTCTCCACTGTTTTAACCACAGGAGCCTGCGGGGGGCTACTGTGGCACCGATGGAACGGGCCGAGCACTTAGCCGAGTAAAGGGAGGCGTCTGCCATATATTGTGAGGCCGCCACCAGCTTGACAAGTGTCTGGTGCACTCTGACCTGATCGGGGGGAACCAATATTTGAAGCTCACGGAGCCATATGATGGACGCTCTGGCGAAGAAAGAAGCTGAAGTTGCAGCCTTAATGTCCTGTCCAGAAGCCTGGTGAGCTCTTCTGTAGGCGAACTCAAACTTCTTGTCCTCTGCTGTCATGACCTCTGCTATGTCACCTGAGACGGTGGAATTAGAAAATAGGGAAATTAAAGGAGAATCAACAGTAGGGATGGCTAACAGGGAAGCAAAGGACGGAGAGACGTTATACAGCTTCTTCTCCATACTGCTCTCCTTGGGAGTAGTGGACAGGGAAGACCACTGGGCCTCAACCGCATCCTGGAACACGAAGGGACAAGGGATTTGTTTATGGTCTACGACCTTCACAGCAAATAAAGGGTTAGACTCCTTATCTGCCGAAGTAGAAGGTTTTTCCTCCTGAACTGAGGTCAAATTGGTAGTGGCATAGGCCTTCAACAGGAGAGACGTGAAGACAGAAGGGTCAAACAGACACGAGGCAGAAGCCTGATTGGGCACTGCCTCCTCATCCTCTGACATGGGGGTGTCAGCTATGTCCAGGTCCACGGACTCCCCTCCTCCCACCTGAGAGGAAGATTCAGAGACATCTGAACCTAGTGCCGCAGTACAACCCTGCAGAGAAGAAGGGCTAGCTGGGGGCGGTGGGGCCTGCAAGGAAACCTGTGGGCTCCTGGAGGAGGACATAAATTGAACAAAAGCGTGGTGCATGAATGCCTGGAATTGGCTCTGAGACCACGCAGCCCCCTGGCCCCCAAGGGCATCCCCAACCACCACTGGAGCATGAACCACTTGGGAACCTTGCTGAAGGGAAGGAGAGGAGTGAGAGGGACCTGTCTGTTCGGTTGCCCCCAGAGGAGAATTGATCCAGGTGGCTTCTTGCACGGGTGTCAAGGGTAGCTCCAAGGTATCAGTATCCAGTGGGGTGGGGGGAACTGAATCAGCCCTACTGGATAGGAGCTGCTGTGCTTTAGAGAATTCCCTCTCCAGTGCCTGGTGCCTCCTCGAGGCCTCTCGCTCAGCTGACTTAGAGGTCTCCTTGGTAGTCAGATGTTTTGTTTTGGCTTTTTTTTTTACCCCCTGCTTCCAATTCCGTGGATCTGCGCTTTCACTGTGCAGGGGGCGCGCCAGAGACCTGTGAAGCCGGTGGCGAGGAACTGTCTGCCATTGCCGCTAGACAGAGCCTGCAATAGGATAACTAATGAGAAAAAGATGGGAACCAAGGATGCAGATCAGTAGGCAGAGATGGAACGCAGCCGTTCCTCACACTGAACTACAGACAACAAGGACAGAAGAGCCAGACAGGATGTAAGCCTATCCGAATAGGCCCAGTGGCTAAAGGCCATGGCTAACAATAACAGGCGGTCTTTTAAGCGAGCCTCTCACTCCAAAACAGGGCCTGGGACGAACCGCCCCCCCACTCCGGGGTATCCCAAATCAGCCTTATAATGACAGTGATTACAGTTTAAGGGAACAACGGCCCAAGGACTACCCCCTAAAACTGCGCAACTGCCTCTGTGGCCTGCCACGCGGCCCCGGAGAAGACCTTAAAAGCCTGGCCGGGCCGGCACAAACTGATCCGGATGACAAAATGGCAGCCGCCAACGGACCTGGGAGTACTGAGAAACGCTCCGAAAATATCGTTCCCTGCTCAGACCTGGCACTCCAGGTCAAGGCAACGCTGCTCCTAAGAGCGGCCTAGTAGGCCCAGCTTCAAGATGGCGGCCGACAGCGAAAACGAAACGGCAGCCGCCTGGCGACCACGCAGTCAAAATGGTGGCCGCGATTCCCCTAATCCCAACGAGGGAAAACACCGAAAACAAAAACGGATAAAAAACGAGCACGGCGCTAAGCAGCGCTGCCCGCTACGCTCCCCCCACGCCCAGGAATTGCGATTAGAAGAGGGCGAAATCCGCGATGTCCCCTGTGTCGGAGCTCCGGCTGATGTCCGTCAGCTGCACCCTTTCGCCTTGCAAAGGTGTTCGGAAGCGGGTAGAAACTACCCAAGAGTCCTGCGTGGGGAAGGCCTGAAGGCCCCTGGGGAAGGAGAAGAGCCCAGCCAAAGCCAAGAGGCTCGAGGCTCTGGGAAGGAACAAGTCCTTGTTAAATCAGCCAAAACCAATCATCCAAAATTTAGACAAATTTGGAACTAATTTGTAAGAGGTAAAACCCGAATTAAAGTATCCAATTAAAATTTTCCAATGGAGCAAAAAAAACTGCCTGCTGCTGAACCGAGACTAAGTCAAAACTGGGAAGACACACCCAAAGGAAGGCGTGTCTAAAGCTCTGACTTAGTCTCTCTGAGCAGGAAGGCTGAAAAAACCCAATCAGTGGATTCTACATCCACCATGCTGGAGAACTGCTGAACTACATACAGTCAATTATACTGAGATTTTATAAGTTTTCAAAAAAACCTTACATGCAATTCATTTGATTGACTTTGGGTAATACAGTGTCCAACATTGTTCCTTTGTAATACTGAAGCACTGACATTTTTCCTTCACACCTAGTTTTAAACATCCCTTTACATAAGTTACAGTTGTTCATATTAAAAATGCATTGTAGCCATGTCTATTTATTTATGTTTGTTATTTATAGGTTGATGTACATGAAGCTTGCCAAATGTTAGATTTTACGGATGAAAAGATACATCTCTAGGTATGTGTGAAGCAATTAATTCTGCACTTAAATGAGCTTAATCCAACATAAGGTGGGTTTTTTCTAAACTGGGTACCATAGCTTAAATATACAATGAAATGGTATTGTTGAGCCATTGTATCAATCTCAATTTAATTTTAATCTACTTCTCTGCTGTAACAATATATGCAGAATATGCCTCAGCAATATTATATGCCACCTAAGCTTCCAACTTCAAAGTATTTATTTGATGTATCAAGACATTGTGTCTTCTTCAGTCTTAACGTCCTTGTGTGTTAATTCAATCCTTCCTGAACCTGGCATCTGTCAAATGTTTTGAATAATAGTTCCCATAATTTAATTTAATTTAATTTAATTGGACACCACTTGACTCTACAATGTAACAATAAAATTAAAATACCACAACAATTCAAACAACGCAAAGAAAACAAATAAGGAGCAGATAAAGGACATGATGGCAAATCTGACAAGGGGAGTAATCAGAGTCATAGGCAAAACGTCTGGAGGATATAAGGATTTGCAATTTTGTGCCAAATTCAAATACATTATTCTGCAGAGCTGCCACAACAGAAAACAGAATAGCATTTTTAGCACCTATGTTTTTCCTTCCGTAGCTGGCAAAGAACTGAACATGGGAAGAACAACAGAATCAATCAATGTATTTGGTGTTGGCTTGACAATATGTATGATCTGGGACTTGTAAAAAATATGGCATTTACCGGTATATGCTTTCCCACAAACATACAGTACAACATAAAGAAAATTTATAGCCTTTTGGACATCTAATACATGAATGTGTTTTACATTAGCATGACTCCAGAAAATAATTTAACACTAAAAGCTACTTCCAAAGCTTAAGCAATAGCCTTTCAGAAATTACAGAAATGTTTCAGATTCTTGGTTAAGACACTAGGAATGCTAAGATTACATAGATTTTATGTGGTCTGTTCCTAAAATAACAGCAACTAGTAATTAGTTGGTATAGAGAAGGTTCACTGATATAGCAAATGAACCAATCAGACAGAATTACATTCTGATTAATTGGGAAATATATCCAGTGATGAGTCTTAAAGATAATATTGGGACAGTATATTGTACTTTATTTTTTTTACTAGGAGAATGTTTTCCTATTTTCCAGGCTAAATGCTATTTTAAAAAATGCTGACTCTTTTCCTGAAAGAATGATTGGCCTTCCCTCCAGGAAAGGAAGGACATCCTCTTAAGTAAATAATTATGCTGGGTCAAGATCCCTAGCCCAGCCTGTCCCTGATACTGGATAGTCCCAAATGATGAAATATATAACTGACTGTAGACATATCTCAATTATTTAATCAGCATAATTTGCTCAAGCTTTATTGTTCATTTTTAGCTTTTGACAGGATATCCTAAGCTTTAAGCCACAAGTTTTGTCTTGCCTGCCACTATCAAATTCCACATTTATACACATGGCACATTTTGAAGATATATTTATTGTTTCTGCATTACATGAAACCGTATGCCACTTCATCTTGCTCCTTTTTCCCAGATAGTTTCTGCTGGTTTTGTGAGCTTCTGCCTGAAAAATTATAGCCTTGGTTATAGGGAGCCCTTTTTGTGTCTCCCAATGTTTTCTTTAAGATCAAAACTGAATGTGTTGCTTCAAAAAGTCCAACTATGAAACATTTTACTTGCAATTTCAGAATTGCCTATATTGCTTATAAACACTATATTATAGGCTTGGAAAGATCAGAAACCAAACTTTCGTTTATAATGAATCCTAAAACAACTGTCTTCTGAAAACCTGCTGTAACAAGCCTGGGTTAAAACAAGCAAGTGAACAAGAGTAGTTTGAAACATCAAGTTCAGGCCTGCCCTGAACAGACAGTTGTTAACAAGGACTTTCTTCAACAGATTCATCTCTGGCTATTTTATTTTCTTCACTAAAGCCAGGCAGAACACACCCAACCACCCACGTAAAAATCTTTCCTGATAGAGGAAGTATTCTACAGATGATTGGATTCTGACTATCATCCCAGGTCAATGGATTGAGATTTTTCTGGGCCAAAGACAAGACTTGGCATTTAACAGGTATACCCCAAGTTTCTTTTGAAAGATCAATAGGTAAAACTAAGACAGAAATTCTTTCTGATTTCATTTAACTAAAATATATGAAATATTTAGATATTAATCATGTAATCATTATTTGATCATTTCCTCTTCTTATGTTAAAATTAACCCTAATCACTTGAAGGTCATTTCAGGATTACATCTTCTTGAAGCTCATATATTGTTGGGGGGCAGACAGTGTTGTTCTTTGGTTTTGTAGTATCCTTAATCTAAAGCCTGCAGGACTGGTCCCAGGTTTCGGGAGTCTCTGGGCAAAATGCACTCAGATGGGCGTACTTTGTTAGAAGACACTAAGACGTGCTGAGTAGTGTAATGTACCTACGCTGAATGAAGCTAAATTGGGACTTCTATGAAATTCAATCCTTTGCTCAATCCAGCCATTTAAGATACGTAAAACGAAAGTTAAGGGACCACAATTGACACTGCTTCTGAGTTAAAGATCCAGGTGAACTTGTATAACATTACTGAGGAAGATTATATGGGGATGAAGAAGACCTTCTCTTGTAGTTAACAGAACCTAAAACAGAAATATTCAAAATGTGATTAGCGAACAACTAATCTTAACATAATTTAACCATCTCTTTGTGCTATTCATACCTTCTTTATTTACCTAATTTTCATAATGTGTTTCTTGGCCTTAAGGATTTTCATGATCCTGTTCCAATGCAAAACCTGAGATTTTAGCAACAGGAGCTTCAATATTCACATTTACTTTTAAACCCTTAAAATGTTTCCTCTTCCTCCTCTTTGACTGACATGTCCACAGCATTTTGCTGGTCTACTAATTCAGTCACTTTATCAAAAAATGAAATAAGATTGGTTCGGCATGACCTGTGCTGCCTACTAGTTATAACTTTGTTTGCTTCTAGTTGTTTGCAGATTTGATTTTTGATTATCTAGGATCTTCCCAGGTATTGAAGTTAGATTGATTAGTCTGTAATTTCCTGGGTCTGTTTTTTTTTTCTTTTCTTGAAGATGGGAACCACATCTTCAGGCACTTCCCCAGTGCTCCAGGATTTTTGAAAGATATGGTGCAATGGTTCTGAGATAATATCTGCCAGCAACTTCAGAACCCTGAGATGTAATCTGTCAGGTCTTGTTGAATTATATTCATCAAGGTTGGATAGATGTTCTCTTACAACTTTCTTGCTTATTTTTTGTTCCTAGTTTGTCTTTTGCAGTAGTTTTTTTTTGTATGTTGTGTGAAGACTGATGCAAAGAATGAGTTAAGCAGCTCATTACTGCCCATTACTTCCTTGCCATCTTCTCTCTTTTGTGGACCTACAGTTTCCTTGACTTTTTTCTGTTATTAATATGTTGAAAGAAACTTTTTTTATTATCCTTGATTTCTGTTACAAGTCTTTGTTTATTCTGAGCCTTTGTTTTCCTGACTTTATCTTTGCATGTTCTGGCTATCTGTTGATAATCAGACTTAGTTATGTCTCCCTCTTTACATTTTTTTATACTTGTCCTTACTGTCTGAAGAGCTTCGTCTCCAATGCATTCTATTAAAAGGAAGACAATTCATTTTAGTGTCCCAAAGAGGTCTTTTCAAAAGGCAACTGGACTTTCTTTCAAAAGGCAACTGGACTTTTCTGGACAAGAAAATCCAGTTGCCATGTGAAAAAGCATCTTTGGGACGACTGAGACCTGGATGACTGAGAATCTCCATAGACATTCATTTTAGTAGCTATTGGTTTCTTTATAAGAAAAAAAAATGTATAGCTGGTACAGTATATCAAAATCTTTTCACTGCTAATGCCATAATATTCAACTCTGAAATAAATAAGAGTGAAGCCAAACTCACAGCATGCTTTAAAAATACTTTAAATATTTACCTTAAATTTCAGTAATGAATCTTTATAAAATATTCAGTTCATAAATATAATCAATGCATAATGCTTTAGGACAAATAAAATACCTTACTATACCAGGATAAACTTGTGCCAAACCTCTTAATGTATATTGATGCAACAAGCAGATATAAAAACATCAGTTATTTGGTGAACTCTGTCCATCGAATTGAACCATATAATTGTATATGCATATTTCTGATGGTATGGTGCAGAGTATGAATAGAAAAGTGCCTTTGCCAAGCCACAAAGCTTATTAATGTTCATTAAATATACTTCAACAGCTGCTGACCTTCACACATAGTTAAAAAGAACAATAATTTATTTTCTAATTGCTCTTAGTATTAATTACACTTTCATGTGTTTATTAGCCAGAGATCTCCCTCAGCAATTTTTAAATTAACGTATTTTCCTCAGGTATCATAAAAGCAGACTATAAAGCAATCACAACAAAATTGACACTAAAATTACTAAAATATCAATTCCAGCATACTTTCCCCCCCAAAAGCCAGGAGACAGTAACATGGGGGAAAATGTCAGATATACAGAAAAACAGGGTTTTATCTAGTGTCTTTTGTATCAGAGACAAATTCCTTGTGTGACTAATCACACCTGGCCAAATAAAGTATTTCTATTCAATTCAATTCAAATGCCACATTGATTATACAGAATGGAACATTAATTTCTCTTTCATTTTGACTGATCTAGATTTGAACTCTATAGAATTTACTCACTGCATTTTGAAATAGATGATCCATATAGTCCATGTCAATAACTGGCATACCAACCCAAAGAACTAAAATACCCTTCTTGTTGGAGATGCCAATAGAATTATTTTTATTATTTATTTTTCACATTTCTGAACCACCCATCTCCCTCAAAGAGAGAGCAAAATGACCTATGTGGAGTGACCTCCAGTTTCTCACACTTGATCCACTATATTATAACAAATACATACTCAAGGTCTACTAACTTTAATGAAAAGAATAAAAGTTAAGTCACTATAACTCAGTGGTTCTCAACCTTGGGGTCGTGACCCCATTTGGGGTCACGCGACCATTTCGCGGGGGTCGCCGGGCACCGCCGGCCGCCATTTTGTTTTTTGTTTTTGTTTTTTTTAATTTTTTTTAATTTTTTTAATTTTTTTATTTTTTTTGGCGCGCGCGTGCCGCGCACGCTCAGATCCACCCGTCGCGCCGGAAAAAAAATAAATAAAAAATAAAAAATTTTTTAAAAAATTAAAAAAAATTAAATAAAAAAACAAAATAGCGGACCGCAACGGGCGGATCCGCGCATGCGCGGCGCGTGCGACGGGCCGATCCGCGCAGGCACAGATCCGCCCATCGCGGCCGCCATTTTGGTTTTTTTTATTTTTTTAAATTTTTTTAAAAAAATAAATTAAAAAAAACAAAATGGCGGCCCGCGACAGGCGGATGCGCGCATGCATGGCGCGTGCGACGGGCCGATCCACACAGGTCGGGGTCGCGGCACGCATGGGCGGGGCAAGTGGGGTCTCAACCTGAGAAAGGTTGAGAACCACTGCTATAACTGTAAACACAGCTTCAGAATCCGCAAGCTAATTTTGAATGTCCACGTTGTATATCCATAAAAATAGCTCTCTTGTATCTTCTATTTTGCAGTAATAACTTTGGGCAAGTAGTCTGGGAACAAAACTGAATTATTTTCAATCAACATTATGTTTTACACAGTACAGTACAATATCACTTTTGCCATAATGGATAATCTTGAGAATATTGTTCAATCATATTACGGGATCACCAACCTAGGAAAAGAAAGGGAATAATTCTTTCCCCACAAACTCAGAGTTGCCCTTATTTCTGTAACACCAAAATATACAGTTTAATGTCATTTCACTTTTGCTAGAGGTCCTGCAGCCTTTACTTATAATTTAGATGAAATTTGTTTGCTTGTTTGACTATATATTCAAAATACTCTCTGCTTCTTCAAACACGGTTTTCTTCTGGGGGAAAAAGAGTGAAATAACCCCAGGGATAGTCAACTATGTCCCTCTGGTGCAACATCTGGAGATATTTGCTGGGGGAAGGTATCTTGGCAAGGCCGATTCCCTCTGCTTCTCTATCAGAGAATGTGAGAACTCACCCAGAAGAGCAGATTGAGGGCGTAAAGCAGACACCGCAAACACTTCACCGAATCTTCTCTGGCCATTGTGATCTCCTCTTGGTGAAAAGCCCCATTCTCACACTGGCTACATTCTCTTTTTAACTTCCGCAATTGGAAAAGCTTTCACAAGCTGAAAAAAATAAAAGGGAGGAGAGGAGAGGTGAAAGAAGAGAAAGGATTATCTCATGGAGGGGGGGGGAAGGCTGAAAGAAAGTAAACAACGGAGTGCAAGATCAACCTGTTGCATTGTGGAAAAGAAACAATTCCCTCCTGCAGTATTTTACCAAACTAACCCAACCTTCTGTTTCTTACTTCAGCCTCCTCCTTGGTGCCAGAAATTGATCTAGAGAGTGAGGAAACATAGCAAAGATCAACCCCCCTCCCCCCGTCGGTAAATAAATAAAAAAAAAGACAGACATCGTGATGGAATTTGCGGCTAACTGACATGCGTTCATTAGAATCCGCCTTGACTGGTGCCTAATTTCTTCAGAACTGAAACTTTCTTTTTCTCCATGTGCCCATTTCACCTCTGCACCGAAACGTTGCTGGGAATAACTACACCTGCTTTGGAAGGGTGGGAAACGTTTGTCCTCTTATTACTCATTAACGACCTTCATAGCGCGCGTAACGGAGGGCGGTGAAAAAGTTGCGCGATCAAGACAAAGTAGTTCTCCATCTTCACGCTATGGCCAATTTCGGGGAGGGGGCAAAAAAAAGAGTAGTTTTTCTTACTAAGGAAGGGGAAGAACACGCCTTGCTTTCCAGATTTAGTAGGATTCAGGGTGTGATCCCCGGATCTGCTGGACTGTCAAAGGAAAAGGCGAGGTTAACTTGTCGGGGTGGAAAAGAACGAAGGGAGAAAGAAAGGTCGTCGAACAGCCTCGTGAAGTGCAGGGCTGGGACAGCAGAGTTACTCGCTTGGGCCATTTGGTCATCGGCTCCTTCTCCGCAGATGCTGCTACTGAAGGAATGCCACGACTATGGGCTCAATCCACGCTTTCCTTTCCCTCTCCGATACTGGCACTGAACCAAGAGCCAATCGGACCTAGCTTGTACCAGAGCTTCTACTTCTGAGTAGACAATGCGGGTAGGGAGGGGAAATATGTAGAGAAAGTCCAGGAACCTACCACGCTCGCCACATGGCTGCGCAAACACCCCTCGTCCTTCTCCGAAAAGGGAGTCAAATCCCAGCAAGCAAGTTCCGTTTAAAAGCAGGAGCTTTCCGGCTTAGAGCTTTCCAGCTCGGCCAGAGGAAAAGGCTGCTGGGGCAGGCGAGAATTTCACTTGCAAACTATTTCTTAACTCCCACCTCCTTGCCAAGCCCTGAGTGGCGGCTCTTCGAAAGGCAGCCGCCAGCTGCACAAATCGTTGCCACGCATGCTCCAGATCCCCTCTTCTGTCGGGTCTTAGAGCCCGTTGGACAGGCATTTCTTTTTAATTTTGCTCAGTTTTTTAAACAGAGGTAACTGGCAAATGGACAGTTTCCTTCCTACTTTTGGCCTTTGTAACTTGTCTCTAGCTGTAATAATGCTAAGGTTAATGCCAATACTAGTCATAATATTTGGCACAATCACCATCAGTTAATTGCAAAAGGCAGTTTTACTTGGAACAGCTCACATCCTGCCAGGATACCTTTAGCACTATCAAACAACGACACCTGCCTATCCCAGATCCTTGGAAAAGACTAAACAGGTGGATAAAAGTGTCAAATCCAGTCTAAACAACTGGCTGATTGCAATCAAACATAATAATAGGCCAGAATTGAAGAAATCATCAAAAGTTTAAAAGTGCAGCTTAGGCAAAGAAGCAGAAGCAGTAGTTTATATATTCAGTTTAAGCAAGAAGATTGCACAAAGTGATTATAAACAATGACATACCACAGTTGCCAAAATGATTCCCTGGAGCATCTGTAAAAATTGTGCCAGTAATGAGAAGTTGGTGGGACTTGTATAATTGAAAAATAACTGAAAAGGGGCAGGTTAAAATATTGTGGTAGAAAAGAAGAAAGTTGATAATTGATGTAGCAATAACAGGGGATAGCAAAATAAAAGGCAAAGAACTACTATCATAAGATCACTAAATAGCAAGATTTAAAAATTAAAGATTATGGCATAAACTGGCCGAGGTGGTCCCAGTGATTATCAGCACCCTTGGTACCATACCAAAAATCTTGAATGGCACTTTATGGTGTCATTTTCTCACTATGCATTGACAAAATTTCCATCTGTCAATTACAAAAGGCCATGCTACTTGAATCCATACATATGCTATGCTGATACATTGTGACTTCGTAGATTCTTTAATACAGGTAGTCCTCAGTTTATGAGCACAATTGAGCCCAAAATTTATGTTGCTAAGCAAGAAATGTGTTAAGTGAGTTTGCCCCATTTTACAACTTTTTTCCATTTTTTTAGTGAATCACTGCAGTTGTTAAGTTAGCAACATGGTTGTTAAGTGAATCTGGCTTCCCCATTGACTTTACATGTCAGAAGATTGCAAAAGGGGGTCATATGACTCGGGACACTGCAACTGTCGTAAATATGAATGAGTTGTCAAGCATCTGAATATAACTCACATGACTGTGGGGATGCTGCAACAGTCATAAGCGTGAAAAATGGACATAACTCACTTTTTTCAGTGCCATTGTAGCTTCAAACAGTCACTAAACAAACCATTGTAAATCGAGGACTACCTGTACCTTGATGTATATTAAAGAACTGACAGCTGTGATTTCACATTGTTATCAAACAAATAAGAGTTTGCCAGAGGCAGAAGTGTGGATGCATAGAATGTTTGCTTATTCTAATCACTTGATTTTAAGATGGAAATAATGATCATGGATTAGAGATTACAGGAGAGAGACAGCATAGCAAGGAGATGAGCAACAGAGCACTCTAGGAAATGTAGCTGATAGAAAACAGAAATGAAGCTTTTTTTCAATCTCATTGTGAAATTGTAAAAATATTCATATGTATAAATAACCATACATGAAATCTGCTATTCTATACATATTTGTCTAAGAAATCAAATTGAGTCCAATGGGATTTAACTTCCGAACAGTCATGCATGTGGTAATGCTGTAAAACTCAACCCTGATGTTCCACATAGTCGATTAGCAAATATTTGATCTACTGCAGTTTGAACCTGTTGACTTAGATGACTTCTTTATGAGAGCCTCATTTCATTTTTCAAAGGTTCATCCTCAAAAATTGTTGGGTTAAAACATACAATCTTTGTGACACCAGAAAGTACCAACACAGTCCAGTAACTTTAATTGGATATGACGTCCAAGCACTCAGTGTCTGAATAGTTATCTATTCAAAAGGTAGATGTTTACATATTCAGAAGAATGATGAGATGGAAACAAGTTAGTAAAAATATAGCAGAGAGACATGTTGATTCCAAAGATGAAGGGTATGAGGAGAAACATTCTAAGTACAGAAAATACATGGTGCATATGCAAATCTATATGTCCATGGTGTCTTCTGGTAGATCTCTGAAATATGTTCTGTCTTTATCCATCTATGCTCTGCTTGAATATCTCAGTAGGGAAATATTGCAAAGACATTTTTTAAAATTTAGACAAGCTTTTAATCCATAAACAGAGTTATAAAACATTGTAATAAGGGGTGCTTATTTGCATCAATTTTATTTATATTTTCTCCATATTTTTCATTTACCTTTTTAATCTATTGTTTTGTTTATTAGATTTCTATGTGGTATTTCTATTATTTCTTTTAGGTACCTTGAGTACTGTTCAGTGGAAATGTGAGTTTAAAATGTAAATGCATTTTTAAAATGAATTGTAAAACTTTATATTTGTTTTCTTTATACTTGTTTTTTTAAGCTTTCCAAACTGATTTTTAAAGAAAAGGAATCCCGCTTTAAAATTTATTAACAAGAAACTATTTGAAAAAACAAAAAACAAACTAGAAAAGAGATAGTACAGGTCCTCCAGAAATGAAGCATTTGTGTATTTATTTGTATTTTGTGTCTTGTAATCGGAGTCCAATTTGCCATTATTCATGTTTGAGTATATGGTGACATTTAAAGTCCAGGGGTTCATGACGAAATAATTATCATTCTAGATCAGCGGTTCTCAACCTGTGGGTCGCGACCCCTTTGGGGATCAAATGACCCTTTCACAGGGGTCACCTAAGACCATCGGAAAACACATATTTCCGATGGTCTTAGGAACTGAGAACACCCCCCACCCCGCTTTCTTTTCTGGCAACAGAAGCCCTTTTCTGTTGCTGAGCTCCCATTTCCTGCCGGGCTGGCACCTTTAAGAGGGCAGAGCCAGTGCCGGGAACTGGTGTCACTTTCCAGCCAAGAAGTTCTCCGGGTCTGGGGCTGCTGCCGAGACCGCCGCCGCTGCTGCCTCCTCTCATGCCCCCTCTTCCTCCCTCGCCTGCCTACCTCTGCCGCTGGACCCAGGCAGGGAAGGTAGCGGGAAGGGGGAGGAGCCCCACACACACGCTCCCCCAAGAGGGAAGGAGGGAGTGGGGAGGGCAGCGTCGGGCCTGCCAGCTCCAAGCCATGTGAGGCACCCTTCAGGGCTGGCTGAGGCACGCGCGGGCCGCTGGCCGCTGATCCAAGACGCCACGCTGCGAGAGTGCCTTCTTCGCCTGCCCGGCTGGCCCAAGACCTACTGCGGGGAAGGGACTGGCAGACGCGCCAGGTGATTGGGTGTGCCAGGCGAGCGGGCGGAGAGGTGCAGCCGGGCAAGCAGAACGGCCAGCCGGCCCGACTTACCACGTTGACCACTCCCCCCCGACAGGAGGGGCGCAGTTCAGAGAGTGCAGGGCGAGCGACCCCTGCAGCCTCCAAGCAGCCCCTCTCCCAGATGGCTTTGCGGGGGTTAGGGACCCAGTCGTGGTGCCCCTCGGACCAACTGGTGGCTTCGAGCTTCTTCAGGTGGCCTTGGAAGCCACATCTCCTTCCCATTGGGAAGGGTGTCCGTTGGGGGGCTCTTCTTGGGGAACCCCCCAAGGGCTTCCCCCCTTCCCCAGCTCTCCCTCAGCCGGGCAGGCTGACTCCTGTTGCCCATTTTGAGGGAGGTGAAAACGCCACCGAATCCAGGCTGGCATTTGGGGGCCTTGCGGCCCGCTCCGCCGCCTGTTCAGCCATGCTGGCTTGAATCCCGGGGGTTTGATTGAAAGGTGATTAATGAACATTAAGTAACCACATGAAGATGATAGGTCCACGATGCATAGAGGAAAAAAAAGGATACGAAAAGTGTAAACATGCTTAATACTCCTTTCTCTTATTTTCCTCAGAACCACGATCCTCTGAGGTGGGCTGGGCTGTGAGAGAGCGAGCGACTGGCCCAAAGTCACCAGCTGGTTTTTCACACCTAAGGCAGGATTAGACCTCACAATTTGCTGCTTTTTAGCCTGATGCCTTCTCTACCAAACCAAAGTGGTTATTTTTCAATTCAATAATTGATTTTATTATTTATTATTATTATTTATTTAATTTCTATGCCGCCCTATTCCAAAGAACTCAGGGCGGCTCACAGCATGATAGAAATTACAATAAACACATATCTATAAAAAACCCTTGAGCTAAAAGAAACCAATCACTCCACAAACATACACAGAAACATACACTGGCTAGGGGCAAGGTGTTAGCTGCCCCAGGCCTGCCGGCAAAAGTATGTTTTAAGCAATCTACGAAAGGCGAAGAGGGTGGGGGCGACACGGATCTCCAGGGGAAGTTGGTTCCAGAGGGCCGGGGCTGCAACAGAGAAGGCCCTTCCCCTAGGCCCCGCCAGGCGACACTGTCTGGCTGACGGGACCTGGAGAAGGCCCACTCTGTGGGCCCTAACCGGCCGCTGGGATTCATGGGGCAGCAGACGGTCCCGTAAATAACCTGGTCCAATGCCATGTAGGGCTTTATAGGTCATAACCAACACTTTGAATTGGGTTCGGAGACCAATTGGCAGCCAATGCAGCTCGCGGAGTAATGCCGAAATGTGGGCATTTCTAGGCAAGCCCAACACTGCTCGCGCGGCTGCATTCTGCATTACCTGAAGTCTCCGAACATTTTTCAAAGGTAGCCCCATGTAGAGAGCATTGCAGTAGTCGAACCTCGAGGTGATAAGGGCATGAGTGACTGTGAGAAGAGACTCCCGGTCCAAATAGGGCTGCAACTGGTGCACCAGGCGAACCTGGGCAAATGTCCTCCTCGCCACAGCCGAAAGATGATGTTCCAAATTTAGCTGTGGATCGAGGAGGACGCCCAAGTTGCGGACCTTCTCCGAGGGGGTCAAAAGCTCCCCCCCAGGCTAATGGACGGATAGATTGAAATATCCTTGGGAGGCAGAACCCATAGCCACTCCGTCTTGTCGGGGTTGAGTTTGAGCCTGTTGGCACCCATCCAAACCCTAACAGCCTCCAGACATCGGCACATCACTTCCGCTGCTTCACTGAAATGACACGGGGTGGAGATGTAAAGCTGGGTATCATCAGCATACTGATGATATCTCACCCCGTGTTGTCGGATGATCTCGCCCAGTGGTTTCATGTAGATATTAAACAGCAGAGGGGAGAGGACCGATCCCTGAGGGACCCCACAAGGGAGGAACCTAGGGGTTGACCTCTGACCCCCTGCCAACACCGACTGCGACCGACCAGTGAGGTAGGAGGTGAACCACCGCAAAACAGTGCCTCCAACCCCCAACCCCTCCAGTCGGTGCAGAAGGATACCATGGTCAATGCTATCGAAAGCCGCTGAGAGGTCAAGTAGCACCAGGATAGTGGATAATCCCCTATCCCGGGCCCGCCAGAGATCATCCGTCAGCGCGACCAAAGCAGTTTCCGTGGAGTAGCCGAGCCTGAATCCTGACTGTTGAGGGCCCAGATAATCGGCCTCATCCAAGGACCGTTGGAGCTGGAGTGACACCACCTTCTCAACAACCTTCCCTATAAAGGGAAGATTGGAGACAGGACGGTAGTTGTTTAAAACAGCTGGGTCCAGGGAAGGCTTCTTGAGGAGGGGGCGCACAATTGCCTCCTTGCAGGGAGCCGGAAAGGACCCCTCCCTCAAAGAAGCGTTGACAATCTCCTGAACCCAGCCCCGCGTCACCTCCCTGCTGGCCGAAACCAGCCAGGAGGGGCACGGGTCCAATAAACAGGTGGCGGAGCTCACAGCTCCAATGGCCTTGTCGACTTCATCAGGTGCCACCGGGTCAAACTCCTCCCACACAACAGGATCAAGACGAGTCCCTGTCATCTCGACTGAATCATTATCAGCCGATACTGCATTCCAATTGGAGTCAAGGTCCATCCGAATCTGGGAGATTTTATCCGCGAAAAACTTATTAAAGTCCTCAGCACTACCCTGCAAGGGTGCATCAACCCCCCCCCCGATTAAGGAGGGAGCGAGTTACCCTGAACAGGGCGGCTGGGCGGGATTCTGCAGATGCAATCAAGGCGGAATGATACGCGCATCTTGCCGCCTTGAGCGCCACCTGATAAGTCTTGATATAAGATCTTACAAGTGTTCGGTCAGATACGGATTTGCTTTTCCTCCATCGCTTCTCTAGGCGTCTCTTCTGGCGCTTCATCCCCCTGAGTTCCTCAGTAAACCAAGGAGATCTCCTGGGTCTGCTACCACAGAGAGGTCGCAGCGGCGCAATCCGGTCAAGAGCCCCCTTCGCAGCCATATTCCAGGCCGTAACCAGGGACTCTGCCGAACTGTGAATGAGAGAATCCGATATTTCCCCAAGCGTCCTCTGAAAACTCTCTGGATCCATCAGACGTCTGGGGCGGAACCACCTAATCGGTTCCGCCTCCCTGCGGGGGAGGATTGGAGCCTTGAAAACAAGCCGCAACAGAAAATGGTCTGACCATGACATAGGCAAAATATCTAAGCCCCTTAAATTCAGATCATTGCTCAACTGTTCTGAGAGGAATACCATGTCGGGAGTGTGTCCCCTCTCGTGAGTCGGACCCTGAACTACCTGAGTCAGGTTCACGGTTGCCATGGTGGCCATGAACTCCTGCGCCAACCCAGAGGATTCGCCGAGCGATGGAAGATTTAAGTCCCCCAAGACAATAAGCCTGGGGAACTCAACCGCCAGCCCAGCAACCCCCTCAAGTAGCGCAGGCAGGGCTGTTGACACGCAGCTGGGAGGCAGGTACGTGAGCAACAAGCCCACCTGAACCCCTAGGTCCAACTTCACAAGGAGCAACTCACAACCCGCAATCTCAGAAACAGCGAGCCTGCGTAGGCTAAAAGTCTTCTTGGCTATAATAGCCACTCCTCCCCCCCTTCCCTGGGGTCGTGGCTGGTGCCATACCTGAAACCCGGCTGGACACATCTCAGAGAGAGGAACTCCTCCCTCCGGGCCCAGCCAGGTCTCGGTCACACATGCGAGGTCGGCCTCCTCATCCAGGAGAAGATCATGGATGAGGGGAGCTTTATTTACAACCGACCTGGCATTGAGCAGCAGCAGCCTGAGCCCAGGGTCCGGATTTCGCCCATTACCAGTACTTCGGGTTGAACTCACAGGGTCGGAGCAAGGGATCGCTTTTAGACAGCGAGCTCTTGTTCCCCGGGAATGGCCTACCCTATGGCTCCCACCATATCTGCCTCTCCCCAGCAAGACCGGTATACTTTGGCCCGCTATCACCCCAGAGCCAGCGTCTTCAATATGTTTTCAATATCAATTGTAGTTTGAAGGCTCCACTTTTAAATTGTTTCTGCCTTCTTTTCGTGTGTGATTCTGGGCACTGCAGCACAGAGTTTACCAGAAATGCTTTATATTATAAACTATCACATAATACCTTCTTTATACAGTTAGGATTGCATAACAGTCACTCAGTGGTAGTGATTGGTGATTTTTCCCCCTTTCCATAAATCATGGGCTGCCCGTAGGTAGTCAATTTAAGAGTGAGAAGTGAATGGTTCAGCTCCATTTCAGGGGCTTAAAACCATTGACAATGGATCATGTAATTAGAAATAAATATTTCACAATATATAATTACATATTGTTTTTGTGATTAATCACTATGCTTTAATTATGTTCAATTTGTAACAATGAAAATACATCCTGCATATCAGATATTTACATTATGATTCATAACAGTAGCAAAATTACAGTTAGGAAGTAGCAACGAAAATCATTTTATGGTTAGGGGTCACCACAACATGAGGAACTGTATTAAAGGGTTGCGGCATTAGGAAGGTTGAGAACCACTGACCTAGAGGCAAACAAAGTCATTACCAAAAGCCAACGTGGGTTTATTAAAAACAGATCATGCCAGACAAAGCTTATTGCATTCTTTGACCAGGTGACAAAATTAGTGGGCCAAAAGAATGCTGTGGATATAATTTACTTGGACTTCAGTAATTTAATACATTTGATAATGTAGACCACAACCTACTACTTGATATCATCATCATCATCATTATTGAGGATCATTGCACAGTCAGCCAGATGTTCAGACTGGATTTGGCATTTTGTCTACCTATCGAGTCCTTACCAAGGACCTGGGATAGGCAGATATGGATGTTTGATGGTATTACAGATATCGTCGCAGGATGGAAGCAGTTCCTATTAAGGCCACCTTTTGCAATTGACTAATGGTGAATTTGTCAGTGCCAATGTTGTTCAAGTGGTGCTCAGGTTGTTTTGGGATTGCACCCAAGGCGCCTATTACTATTGGTACTATCCTTGCTTGCTTTTGCCACAGTCTTTCTATTTCTATTTGTAGGTCTTTGTATTTTGTTATCTTCTCCAGTTCTTTTTTGTCTATTCTGCTGTCTCCAGGCACTGCCACGTCCACTATCCAGACTTTTTTGTCTTTCTTATCGACAATTGTTAAGTCCGGGATGTTATGTTGCAGGTGCTTGTCTGTTTGAATTCTGAAGTCCCAGAGCAGTTTAACTTTTTCATTTTCTATGACTTTCTCTATTTTATGATCTCACCAGTTCTTGCTTACAGGCAAATGATATTTCTTGCAGATCTTCCAATGCACCATTGTTGCTACTTTGTCATGCCGCTGCTTGTAGTCAGTCTGTGCGATCTTCTTGCAGCAGCTTATCAAATGGTCCACTGTTTCTTCAGCTTCTTTGCATAGGCAGCACTTACTGTCTGTTGTTGTCTTCTCAATTTTGACTTTATATGCATTTTCCTTAAGGCTTGGTCTTGTGCAGCCAGAATTAGTCCCTCGGTCTCTTTTTTCAATGTTCCTGCTCTTAGCCATTGCCAGGTCTTGTTATTATCTGCTTTCTCAGCTATTTTTTTAATGTACTGGCCGTGCAGTGCTTCTTCTTATTATTCTTATTATTACCATCATCATTATTATAATATTATTATTATATTTAATTAACATTTTATGGAGACAACTTCTGAGATGTTCAGAACATTTATGGTCTATGGGTGACTTATTGGAAAAAAATTTGATAGACTGATAAAATATGGTCACGGGAATTATGCATGTAAGTCAAACCTTTGAATATTTCTAGTTCAAAGAGTTTTGGCTTTGAAAGATGCAGTTGTTTGCTCATTCCTTTATAGTTTCCTTTTTATTTAAGCCATTTTAAGGCTAACAGTTTCCCTGAATCTGAGCCATGGTGAAATGAAAAGCCAGTCTCATTCCTACAATGTTTGGATGCCTTATATAACTCTATGATATGTTTCACTTTCAAACCACTTCTCAGTTTGCATAGTAGCACTATGTATACAGCACTTGATTCTATCTTTGTAGGATCAAAGAGGAGATCACTGTGCTTTGTAGACAAAGATAGACTTAAAGCAGTTAGCAAAGTAATGTCTTGTTATGCTCCTCTGATTAATCTCTTTGAAGTGATCTGAGCACTTTCCTATAGCACGTGTCCTAAATGTACCAAAGGCTTCAGTGAACTAGAAAAAGGTGACCATCCATTTGGTGTCTGTCACCCAAGAGATATAACACTCAACAAAGATAGCTAAATGGCTTCAACATTATAAGATATTTTATTAGAATTTCTTAACTAAAAACAGCTGTGCAGTAATCCCATATTTAGAACTTTAAACCATAAGCAAAAGGCCAGTTTTCTGATGTTGAGCCCTAATCCCATACTGATACATAAGCAGTCATGATTTCCAGACTTACCTTGTATAATTCAGATGAGCTGTATTAACAATGTAGGCAAGAGAATAAGAGAAAGAATATGTCCTTTGCAGTTGGCAGCATATAATGTAGCTCACCCTAGCTGATTTTGAAAAGCTAAGCAAGGTTGGACCGAGTTTTTATCTAGAGATCACTAGGAAATCTCAAGTCTTTAGTAAAATTGAGAAATTGGGGAAAAAAAACATTCTGGAAAAAGCAGTGGCTGGTATTTCAAAGGGTCCTAAAGATCTTGTTCTTCGCCTGGTGATAAGAAAGGGTAAAGTATAGAAAGAAGGAAATTATGGTGTAACCTTAAATAGAGAAGGTAAAATATAAATGTACTTATTACAGCTTCTAAAAAGACTGAAAGTCACTTTTTCCTTTTCTTTCCTTTTCTCCTTTCTTTTCGTTTTCATTTTTTTCATAGGTATTTTGAAATTAAAATGGTTTGATTGTTTATTTTTTTAAATAAAAGTTTTGTTTGTGTGCTCACACACACACAGATGCACACACACAGAGAGAGATATGAATGAATCCTTCTTTTAGCCTAGCCCTAGATTGTTTCCTTTTGTTTCTTTATGCTAAATCAACTGTTGCCTGTATTAAGAAGAGTTGTGTTAATTCAGGCAACAGTACAGGGCTCAGCTCTCTCTGCTAGCAACTAGTGCATGGAGCTGATAGGTAATAATAATAATAATAATAATAATAATAATAATAATAATAATAATAATAATAATAATAATAATACAGTTGGAAGGGACCTTGGAGGTCATCTAGTCCAACCCCCTGCTCAGGCAGGAAACCCTATACCATTTCGAACAAATGGCTGTCTAGAAGGCAGTCAAAAGTGAAAAATTTGGTCAAAGAAGAAAACTACTCAATTATGGAATATTTCTACCAATCAGAAGCAGTGAAATGTGGATTTCAAAAGTTTCTTTTCAACTCTGAAAAGAAAGATATCTGGATTTAGAGATTAATGAGCAGAGACCTACAGACTAAAATCAAACACAAGTACTTCACCAATGCTGAAATGAAAGCAGCTGAAAAACAAGCAATTCAAAATTCAGGTTTATTCAGAACTACCAATACCAACACTTGAAGTTGGCATTATCAGATGAACAGGGTTTTGTAAGCACTGGGAAACAAAAAATGGCTAACAACTGGTTGACATTCCTAATTCAGAAAGAGAAGGGAAATTACCCTGTAAACTACAGATCTATAACCTGTTTGCCAACAACATACAAGCTACTTATGGGCATGATGGCAAATCAAATCTACAGCTATTTGAAAAGAAATGATTTATTCCCTGAACAACAAAATGGGTGCTGCAAAAATTTGAGAGGAACAAAGAACCAGTTATTAATTGAACAAATTGATTTTAAAGAATTTGAAAAAGAATAAATTTGTTTATGGCTTGGATAAATTATAAAAATCATTCAGTTCTATTTCATATAGTTGGATTGAGATGTCTCAAAATGTTTGAAATCAGCAAAAACATTTGGTAATTTATGAATATTTCAATGAAGTTTTGGTGAACAATGCTGATGGTTAATGGGGAAGAGTTAGAAGTTGAAATCAAATATGGACTTTTCTAAGGTGACTCATTATCACCTTTACTCTTTATTATATCAATGGTCCCACTGTCAATTTTGAACAAGACAAACTGTGGGTATGAATTGGCCAAAAAAGGAGTAAAAAATTCACATTTACACTATGTGGATGATTTAAAATTATTTGAAAAAACGAAGGCTGAATTAGATTCACCACAAAAAACTTCAATAAAAATAATGGAATGCAATTTAGCATCTACAAGCATGCAGTCATAGCCATAAAGGCAGACAAAATTGTTAAAGATGATATCATATCTTTAACAATGAAGATTTGATAAAATGTGTAGCATCAAAACAAGTCTATAAATATTTGGGAATATTTGAAGTTTCTGATTTATTACAGAATCATATCAAAGAAAATATTTCTACAAATATATCAAACAAGTTCAGTTGATTTTGAAATCAAAGTTAAATGATAGAAATATTTCCATTTTAGCCATTAATACCTGGGCAGTCCCCATTGTGCGATATACAGCAGGAATGGGTGATTGGACCCAGGCGGAACTTAACTTAGATCCGAAGACAAGAAAACTAGTGACAATGCATCATGCTTTGCAGCCATAAAGTGATATTGAATTGCTGTATTTGGCAAGATCTGAAATGGCTAGAGGTCTTCTACAGATAAAACAAGAAGAAAAAGCATGGCCTGAATGATAACAGTAAGAAAATCCAAGAACCCTTGCTGAAGGGAGTCAGTAAAAATGTAGAAGCTACTCAATAAACTGAAACTTAATACGTATTTATCATTCCATATCAGTAAATCAGGAATTTGTTTTCCAAACAACTTTCTAGAGATTTAAGTCTAAAAATATGTTTATAGATCAATTTCTGCATAAAATAGACTATCACAATAATTCTCCCATTCCTTTAGGGTAGAAAAGGAAGAAAGTTTCAGTGAAATCCTCTTTGCATTTACTTAGAAGTAAATCCTTTGAATGCAATGAGACCTGTTCCCTGATAAGAATGCGTAGGACTAGAGACTTAGTCACAGGAAACTCCTATTTTATCAAATTTCTTTTTAATAATTCTCTATAACTATAAACCTATGTTTCTATAGTTAGGAACTAGTGCTATTGAGTTAATTGATCAAACATGCATGTAATGCACTGTCACTAATTAGGGATGAGCGATATAATAAAAAGTTACATATTGGTAAACAGTTTGGTGGAGAAAAAAAAGAAAATAGCTGAAAAAATGTGGAATAAAGCAATTATATTGAGTAACAGGAACAGCTGGTATGTTCGTGTCGGTTATCCAATATGGATTGCCCATTATATGTTGTTTTCTGCTTTTCTCAAGGAGCACATGATAGCAGCTAGCAATTTATTTATTATCAGGCAGGTATAGACAAACTCTATTAATCCAGCATCCTGGGAGGGAGAGAGGAGAAACCATGTAATAGAGACTCCTAAGATTGTCATCTGGATTACTTTCCATACAAATACAAATTTCAAAATCGTACTTATGCAGATTAGTACTATTCCTGTTAAACTTAAAGAACATTTTTCATTGTAATTTATAGACTTTGATAAATTTATAGAAAAGAACAAGCAATTTTAAGATGACAACTTTTAAAATAAAGTTTAATGTAAGGTGTTCTTTTCTACTGAAAAGCCTGACGATGCTTTCTCACCTATATTTTGTTCTCCTTTTGTTACAAATGAATCTATAGCAACACTTTCTTTTGGACATGTCATTTAAAATTATAATTTCAAACAATAGACTCAGATTCGCAACTAATTTTTAGGAAAGCAACTTTAATAGGATATCATTGTAGAAGCATTACTTACACTGTTTACTGAAAAAGCATTGAAAAAAAGTGAACTGGTGCTACTCAGAATTCAGCTTTATAAGCATTACACTTCCCTGTGTTATTACACTTTGGAAACAAATAATTACCTTAGAGAATTTGTCTCTGATCTCTACTTCTTAATGTTTCAAAATTTGTCCTAAAAATAACTTCCCAGGTTTATTTATAAGAAATTGAAAATCATGTCCAAAACCTAGCAGATTAAAATATTTCTCCATTTCAATATTATAAATATTTGTTATTTTGGATAAAGATGCTAATACTAATGCTGATAGCCCACAATTTCCTCCCAATTTTCCATATTATTTAAGCTATAATAGTAGCTACAGAATTCCAAGGCTTCAATGCAGAAGAATAAACAAGAGTGGACTAGATTTAAACCAAGAGGTCAACACAATGTATAATAGTACTCACTGCAAGAAAAAAATAATATATTATGACCCCCTCTGTAGTTTGTGGAGCCCTTCTAAATTGAAGCATAGGATGACCATTTGCATAGAATGGCCATTTCAGTTGCCAACCACAAGTATTAATAACATAATGCATGACTATCTTTAAGGGGATGCAATCAAAAGTGCAATAAATACACCACTGGTCCCTAAAGTCTGAGTCTGTGGAAAATGCAGAAACGGAACATACTTGCTTTAGAAAATAACAGCATAAATCAAATGTAGAGTAAAACAGATTTCACTAGCTAAAATAGTCTCTGTTGTCATAGAGCAGTGGTTCTCAACCTTCCTAATGCCGCGACCCTTTAATATAGTTCCTCATGTTGTGCTGACCCCTAACCATAAAATTATTTTCGTTGCTACTTCATAACTGTAATTTTGCTACTGTTTTGAATCGTAATGTAAATATCTGATATGCAGGGTGTATTTTCATTGTTACGAATTGAACATAATTAAAGCATAGTGATTAATCACAAAAACAATATAGCAATGCTTGCTGGAGAAGCTTACTCTTCCTTGCTCAAAAATGTTGGGAGGGAGGGAAGGGGAAGGAAGGAAGGAAGATTGAAGGGGAAAGGAAGGAGATGGAGAAGGAAGGAGATTGAAGGGGAAAGGAAGGAAGGAAGGAAGGAAGGAAGGAAGGAAGGAAGGAGAAAAAGATTGAAGGGGAAGGGATGGAGATGGAGATGGAAGGAAGGAAGGAATATTGAAGGGGAAAGGAAGGAGATGGAGAAGGAAGGAGATTGAAGGGGAAAGGAAGGAAGGAAGGAGAGAGAGATCGAAGGGGAAGGGATGGAGATGGAAGGAAGGAAAGAAGATTGAAGGGGAAAGGAAGGAGATGGAGAAGGAAGGAGATTGAAGGGAAAAGGAAGGAAGGAGAGAGAGAATGAAGGGGAAGGGATGGAGATGGAAGGAAGGAAGGAAGATTGAAGGGGAAAGGAAAGAGATGGAGAAGGAAGGAGACTGAAGGAAAGGAAGGAAGGAAGGAAGGAAGGAAGAATGGATCTTTGGAGAGTCATGTTTTCCCAGATGGTGATGAACTGCAACTCCCAGCATTCCCCACTCTTCCACAGTGCTTTTTAGGGCTGCTAGGGATGGTAGTCTGGCGAAGAGCCTGGCAGAGAGCCAAGTGACGGCACCTCCGGGGCCTTGGAAGCCGTGCGGAGGATCCACGCGCCTCAGAGCTGCCGGCCACCCTCTGTGCCCGCCAACCTGGAGCGCCCCATCATCCCGGCTCCTCTTGCCCTCTCCCAGCCACTCCCCGGGACCTGCCCGCCCCTCCAGCCTCCTGAGCGCCAACGCAGCGGCAGGATTGCAGGAGCCCCTTTCCACTCTGTGCAGCCCTTCACCACCACGACCTTCCCCGACTCGTCGTATGCGCTGCTTCTCCCCTCCCGGCCCGGCCAGCTGGCCTCCGATACACATGTGGGCATTGCTGCCATCTCACCCTCTTCCCTGCTGCCTGGCTGCTTCCGAGGCCCGGAGCCCGGCGAGCCTGGAAGGAGCCGCTCCTGCCCGCCAGCCCCAGGGCCGCGCCAGGCACCAGAGGTCCAAGGCGGCCTCCGACAGTAAGAGAGGCAGCCCGGGCAGCGTGGGGGAGGCTCCAGTGCAGAGGGCAGCCAGGGCGGAGCGCAGCCGGGCAACCAGGAGGCATGGGAACTGGCTCGACGCCACAGCTCAGCTTAGTCAGCAGCGGCGGCAGCGGCAGATCAGCCCAGCGGCAGCACCAGCAGCGGCCCAGTCCTGGCTCGGCTCGGCCCAGCCGCCCACGCAGCTGAGCCGGCCCGGGGAAGTGTTGGGGGCATGCGCGATGGCGCTGCGGCAGCAGGAGCAGGCGCTGTTGGAGGAGAAGGGCGCCCTGGAGGTGGAGGAGCTGGCAGAGGAGGAGGAGGATGGCGGCAGCAGCGGCCAGATAGAAGAGCGGTGTCTCAGTTCCTAAGACCATTGGAAATACGGTATGTGTTTTCCAATGGTCTTAGGCGACCCCTGTGAAAGCATCATTCGACCCCCAAAAGGGTTGTGACCCACAGGTTGAGAACCGCTGTCATAGAGGAATAGTTACTACACAATATTAGTGGCTACAGTTTTCACAAACAGCTTCATAGACGTGTGTCAGGGTCAATGGTAAAAAAAAATCCTTAATTCTTGTCTATTCTTCTAAAATGATTTAGAGAATTTTGGCAGCAATCCAAAAGACTACTGAAATCAACACTCTTAGTTTTTTTTTTCTTGTGGTTCTCAAATGCAGGCCAAAAATGATAAAATCAGCCACATTCATAAAGAGTTGAGAGACTATTTGAGACAATTCTTTCTATAGCTAGTTCTAGCATTTTGTCTAAACAGAACCATTTTATCACCATCATGATAATCTAATTTCCTTCTTTCCTAGAGTTTAAAATATTATTCCTCTGTTCTCTGCCAGAAAGTAAATATATTTTCAGTGGAAAGGCATTCTTCAGTGAAGTTCAGCTAAGAACCTCACAAAGTACTGATTTGATCCATTTATGAGCCAGGATCAGTAAATAAAGTAAGCAAATTACATCTGTCCCATAACTTCGGAGGATACTAAGCAATTCCAGTGTCTGTGAGTCACTCATCTACTGTAATGTAATTTCACAGTTGCTGGGAATGTTCCATATTCCTATGAAATGGACTGAAAATATATACTTTTCCTGCAGACTTTCTGGTGTAGATTAGTAATATAGCTCATAAAGGCTGGAAGACATAAACTTTCTTTCAGTATGAATATGAAAAGATTTGATGAAGAGAGAATAACAGCTAATGTGAGTAGCGGATTCTGATATATGGTTTGAAAAATGTATATACTTTATTTTAACAGGTTTTGATAGCACCATCAGGAGGAGTAAGAGGACAAAAGAACAAAAAGAAAATAGAAAAAGAGATTTTTGCAAGCTAGATATAACTGAATAAGAATTTCCAAAGGAACATTTCATTAGTACTATAATGTAGCTAAAAATATATGTTCGGTGTGTTATTTCAACAGTAAGTTTTTCCTTCCTATATGTCCTGTTTTTGACACTGTAAAAATAAAGACTTTCTTGTTAGGGCAATAAAGAAACAAATCAAGATAAATTTTAAAAAGTCAGTAAATCGTAGACCTCAGAGAATCCTGTAAGCAGAGCAGAATTATAATATAAAGTGGGAAATCAAAAATATAAAAATCTAAGTTGGGCAACCTTGGCTAGAGAAGATGAGAGCTGTAGTCCAGTGCATCTGGAAGTCACCAAATTGGAGAGAGCTGAGTTAGACCATTAGATATAATGAATATTAGAATATGAACTGGCTTTACAGGAGCCTAAAATAGTTGGTGCTATTTAGGGATACATAAAGAACTCATTCAGTCTTCACTTTTAAAAGAATCAATTTAATTTGAACTAGACTGGTGTGCAGACATGAACATCATTATTACTTCAATATCTCATCTTCTAATTGTATCATTCCATTTTTGGTAATGACAATAATAGCAGTTTCTATACAATGATGGCGTTGTATGGAACTGAGCCATAAAGGCAAATTAGAAGTGCTGCTGATGTTTATCCCTCTAGCCCAGGGGTGGGCAACTATGGCAACTTTATGATCTGTGGTCTTCAACTCCCAGAATTCCTGAGCCAGCCATGCTGGTTCAGGAATTCTGGGAGTTGAAGCCTACAGGTCGTAAAGTTGCCATAGTTGCCAATCCTTGGCCCAGCTGTTTAGCAGTTGCCCTTCACAAGCTCCTGGATATCATTTCAGGGCAGTTTTCAAGACTTCCAGTCTTGGATATTCCAGAGAGAGGATCCAGTACATTGATAAGGGGATTAATGAGAGTAATCATAGCATCAGTATTGGTTCTGATTTTACTTCAGAGGAATTGGGATGTGATTGCCATAGGTAGCACATCAGTATCTGTCTTTTGATGTGGTCAGAGCACTTCCATAGTAAGTACAGATAGATTCCTGAAGCTGTTGTAATTGATTATTTTATTTTCTTGCATTATTTCTGATTTATTTCATTTTGAATTTGCCCAAAGACAAATAAAATAAATAAAACAATTAAAGAGCATGAGAGTGTATGGAAGGGGATGTTAACACACATACACAAACATACATACAGTATATATTTTGAGTGAAAATACATTTACTATATAAACTATTTCTGAGAAAATATGTTCAATTACAGATACTCAAAACAAATTTTTGCTGGACTTAAAAAATACCTTAATGCATAAATAAGACAAAATGAATCAAAATGAATGAAAACTAATATAGCTATTTTATAAATAATCTAGTCAGGAATACAAGTGCCATGAAAAAGCTTCCAAGACTACTATTTTTTCCTTATCCCCTTTCGCCATTATAATATACAACCATCAAAAGCAAGTCAAAATATTTTCAAACTGTCTTGTTTTGCAATCTATCCCAATACAAACATAATAGGTTATCAATATTTGAGTGTACCTAGCGCTTGCAAAAATGCCGGCTTGCTGCTTTCAAGATGGTCAATAGCCAAATATCCTAGACTCTGAGCTTCTATGAATCATGAAGAAACAAAATACCTTCAATTTAAAAAAAGGAATCTGCTGCCATTCTTCTCTAACAGGTCTTGCATTTTTCTGCATGGATTTGTGTACACCCTTCTGATGGTTTGCACTAATAAAAATAAAAAAACCTTGTGCTACAAGAGATGGCAAAAAAATTAAACCAACGCAAAAGCCTCTGAAACCTATCAAACTGGCTGTGTAATCTGCAGAGTAGCAAGATGGGCTTAGAAGGATCCTTCTGGGTCAACTCTGAGGAATCGGGGGGGGGGGAGGAGTTATAGTTTTTCTCTTCCTTCCTCCATAGCCAGTTCAGACAGTGTTGGTTGGAAAAGAGGGGATGAGTCCAGTGTTTCTGATTTGTGGCATACCTGGGAGATCAAATTTATCACTCTCTTATTTAGTTACACTCATGATATTCAGTTATGTATTTCATCCCTGGGTAATTAATTTGCCTTGAGGTGATGAGGGTTAGATGAAGAAGAACAAACTTAGACTCAGGACTAGTAAGACTCAATGGCAGTGAATGTTTGGGCATCCTGGTGGTGGGGATCTTATATTTTGGCCCTGAATGGGAATACACTACTACAATATGCAATCTGGACTCATAGCTTCTTCCTGAAGTGCGGGTCGAACCAGAATACCAGGAAGGCTTTGTGCAAGTTCATTTTATCTATTAGCTGCTCCATCCCCTGTACATGTTTCCCATGTTCTGTAAGATCTTATCAAGTTGGCTTTCCTGGTCATGTCAATTAAGCAATGCTACCTAGAATCCAAAAAAGGATCCTTAACTGTCATGGCACCTGCCTCAAGACCAGCATCCTCCTGGAAATTCACATAACCTCTCTCTTTCCATTAACAGGGGAATAAAAACATAGCTCTTCCCCCAGACTTTAGAGTGATTGGAAAACCCCTATGGCTGCTGGTAGGGAAAGAATTGTTTGTTGTTCATTCCAGATGATACTAAGGATTTTATTTTAAATGTTATTATTTATATGTTAAACTGCCCAGAGTCACTATAGTTGGGCAGCCTAGAAATCAGGTAGGTAAGAAAGATAAGGTAGGTAAGATAGACTCTGAATCCTGCTGATATGACTAGGGCTACTATATCTGGATTTCTAAACACTAGTTGACCCTTGGAAAGAAAGACTTTGCTGCCATCTAGCAATCCTGTTTTTTCAGCCCAACTATAATAGGTGTAAGCACAATAGCAACATTATATTTAAAAAGTTTCCAAATTACTACGACAACAGCATGCCATGAAACTGGGAATGGTTGAGTGTAAGTGAAGAATTTATACAAACACCAAAACACCAGTAGCACTATGAGCATTATGCTAAATAATTCAGAAAGGAGAAGATGCCTTGATGTCACATGGAAATAAAATGGTTAAACAGGAGTCGGGAGTTGGCAAGAATTCCTTCTGTCCTAAACAGACCTCTCCCACTTGCTTCCAAAGCATAAATTTACTTCCTGATGCAATAACAATGGTAAGGAAGAATGCTGATCATGGGTAAAAAAGTAAGGCAAAAGAGTTTCTAAATGGAAAAATTAATCAGCATTTTTTAGATGGGAAGATCATAAAAAATTGTTTTATGATCTTCCCATCTAAAAATACTGATATAATACAAACATCTATTCAAACTAAAAGCTGTGCAGAAAACAACAGAGGAGACTTATTATATTAAAAGAGCAGAATCTGCAAACAAAGAAAGGAAGTGTAAGAAACCACAGCAGTCCCTTCTTTGGCCTTTCTGGTCCAGATATAGCCATGACTGTTATTGCAAAAGGATGGCCAAAGCCTTATCTCAAAAAAATGAAGATAATAGGGGGGGGGGAAAGCATGGATTGTCCTGATGTATCAACGATTATCCTGCTGTATCAATATTAGCCTTTAAAATGAATGAGCCACAACCAAGTTCAAAAAAATTGTGCTAGTATACATGTATCCTTGGACATTTCTAGCTCTTATGTCTCCCCAAACAAAATGTGAACTTAATTGAAGATTAAATTTTTATATATTATTCTGCCTTTCAATATTATAGGATCCCCAAGGACAATTTATACTGAAAGTACAAGAAATGTCTGACTTCTGCTCCTTCAATCACAATAACATGGTCCAAAGTAATGCAGGTGAGTTCCTATTCTCCTTTGTACAAATCAACATCTATTTGGCAGCAGAGATAACAGGAAAAAAAATCCTGCTAGCTAGGTAATAGCTATTGTAGCTCTACCTTCTCCATTACAGTCCCATCACTTCTCTGAATGGTGACAGGCTACTGGGTGTTCTATGAAAAAGCCAGGTGCTGCAACTGTGATTCAGATGAAGTGTTGACTGATAACAGGTGTTCCACTGTTTTGATCCCTAGTTAAAGCAATATTATTTTCAACTCAGGATTTTAGGATAGAAAAAGAGGAGCCAGGTGGAACAACTTTCTCTCAGGAGAACACTGCAGTCTTGTAAATATAACTGAGACTGTATTGCATCTGGATATAATGAAGTATATCCTCTACTCCCTTAATATCAGCCACTGCTCCTAACAATCTGCAATAGCCCTCCTTTCTCTAACAGATTTTTTAAAGGCTTAGTGGATGACGCAGGACAGAATGGTGCTCAGGGAGCAATTGGTACCGAAACAGAGGCAACTGGCCGTGCTATAAAAAGGCAGGATTCATAAGAACCATAACTGTTTATGCAGGGTTTACACTGCATTATATAATAGATTTCAATCTTATTCTTGCAAACTATCTTTTGTTGCTATTTAGGTGACAAAGTGCAGGCATTCCATGCAGAACAGTCTCATTAATAATTATGGTAAAATCTATATCTTTTAAAGTCATTTATCATCGTTTTCCTAGAGCAGACTGTATAATGCTAATCTGCTTTACTAGCAAGTCTTACTATTAACCATAGCCTTGTCCTAGGGTATAAATCATTGGAAATGACAAAATTAGTATCCCATGCTTATTTTTAGATGAGATATAGTACGTTGAAGATTAATGTACATAATATATGGGTTACAATAAAATTAGAGCATTTTATCTTCCTTTCCCACTTCAGTTACAACTAGTTATAAGAAAGCCTACTTCCAATGGGACAGTTGATGAATGGTCATCAGCAGTGGTGGAATTCAAATATGTGAACAACCAGTTCTCTGTGTGGATGCTGTTTCTGGAAGTCCATTCTGGGCCTGGGCAGCAAACATTTAGCTACCGGTTCTGCCGAAGTGGTGCAAACTGGCTGAATCCCACCACTGGTCATCAGGCAGGGGTACCCCTTGTTTTTTCTGCAGGGAATAATACACCTTAAAAAGTAAAGTTGAGGGTTAAGCAAACTGAAAGGGCAGGGCTGTCTAAAGAGATTTTCTTTCCAGAAGCAGAATAGGGGGGGGAAACTCTGTCCCTATTGAGTCCATTCAAGATACAGCTAAGTTATTTTGACTACAAGGCAGAAAATGTCATATCTGTGTTTGGCATAAGAACAAACAGAACAATTCTTCTACGTGACACTCAAAATCTGCTGCTAGAGGCTACCTCACATTGCCTGATGGTAAAGCAAATCTATATTGAAATAATATGATGGGCTCTTTGGGGAGAAAATAAAAAGACTTCTTTTATGTCTGCCAGATGATCTCCCTTGGCAGGGTAGTTTCCTCCAGGCATCTAGACAACATTAGACCAGATCTAAACAGTGCCGCTAGGGCTTGGCATAGAAAATGAGGTGTAATGTTGCCATGTGTGTTAATTGCTTTACTTTTATCTTTTATGCATACATTAATCCCTAGCAGCTAAATGGGATCTCTGGGTGAGTATGTACATGTTTGCCTTTTATTGCCTTGTGAAACATAGGTAGAGGTTTGCTTATTTGTCTTTTGTTTCCATAGCATGATTAAGTAACAAAATTCTCTGCTTGGATAAGTTAATTATTCCCTTCCCACGCTTAGGTTCAGACATTTTCAGGCAAATAAACAGAAGCAGTGAGTTAGATGGCCTCAGTAAAATTAGTCTATTAGGTTGGTGCAAATAGCTTTTTGTTAAGGTGCATAGAATTAACATAGCATTTTTCTACTGAACAGGAAGGCTCAACAATTACAGACACATGTTATTTATATAGCTTTTGGTTTCACAATTTTTCTTACAGAAGTAAGATAAAGACTGTCCTTAAAATTGGTTGTATGTTGTGCATATTAACTGTGCAAGAAAAGCTGGAATCTAATATTCCACAAATTATTTAGTTTAAGGAAATTTGCACTTAATGTTACTTCTGGTAATAGAAAAGGAAAAACGCATATCTTGTAGAACTTGTAGGACAGCACACACACCCATATCCCTGAGAAAGAAATATTTTGGGGCATATCAAAAAAGCAGAATATTATATTTCCCCAAAGAAAATACAGTAATGGAGAAAGGAAAATCTTAGACAACAACCAGCCCCCAGAAACCAACCCCCTCTCCTTTCCCCAAGCAGAAACCAGCTCTATAGAAATGCAGATTTGGTTATTCATTCAGGAAGATTAGGGCCAGGAAGTTTGGAGCTGATGAGATTAGAAAGACAAAGACACCTAAAATCTACATCCCCCACCCAAACTCTAAAGACATGATCTTTAGGACATAGTAGGATTAACCTATCACCATCAAAATACCAAAAAGACATGCTCAAAAGCTCATATCAAAGTTCATGCCACAGGAACAGGAAGAACAACTCCAAACACAAAAGCCCAAAAAGGTATAAAAACCCACCACTGCCAGCAACATGTGATCAGGTTTCCCAGAACCACATTTCTGTCTGGCTCTGCTCTTCGATAAACTACAACCTTCTTTCTAAAGCAGTCTCCATTTTGTTTATTCCTGGCTTGGACTGTACCCTGATGAAGATTTTCCTTTCAACACCCTCATCCACCACAAATGTAAACTTTTTCCAGCAATGCCTCTGACAGTTGAAATATTGTGAAGGTTCCAAGTGTATCTTTACCTCCATAAGGAATAGAAACTTGTTTAAAGAGCAACAACCCTAGAGCTAACATTTAAAAAATTGTTTCCAAGTCGTGTGCTTATGTACAGAACCATTTACATAAAATGGCTGCCTTATGATTAACTTTAGATTCCTATTGAAGAAATGTATTTGGATTACTATAACAGATGAACTATGCATTTTTTCATTAGTATGCATAATTCTAACTTAAAGGTCACAGTAGCTTCTGCCACATCCCTAAACATACCGGTACCTCAGTATGTAAATCCATTGAATGAAATAAGATTTATTTTTAAGTTAATCTTCATAGGTTTATTTAATTTTCAAAGTTATACCTTGACACAATTTAGCAAGTCATGGTGGCTTACAGATTATAAACCTTCATAGTATGTTAAACGATGACATCATGAAAGCCCAAATAAGACAGAGTAGCAATAAAAAACAAATATAACTAACAGTTGGTGTGATGCTTATTAAGAGAATATTGAAATAATTGCATTTTTAACAGTTTCCTGAAAACCAGACAGACAATTTTTTTTCCAGGCAGGTTGTTTAGAACCTCAAGGCCAACCTTCTAGCTTCAGCTTCCAGAAGTATGGGACTATAAATGGCTTCCCCCTGCAAATGGGTTGGATCAATTCTGGTAGAAGCAGGTTATCCTAGTCACCAAGCCATGAATCACTTTTCTAAGAGGTAATATATAGCTCAGGCTAAGAGCTGATAAGTGCTTCTTGGAAGAAGGGGTTGGTTCACTTGCCTTAATGATGGCAGTGGTTCACCCTCTCCTCAACAGTCATCTCCGGAAGCACCAGTATTGGAAAATTTACCTCTAGTCTCCAACCTTTCCCTTTGGAGGAATATTATTGAAAAAATATTGGTGGTAGATTTCAGAGCCAGTGGGCTGTGAAAAAAACCTAACAGATTTTATGGATCTAGTACTATCAGGTTTTAGGCTGGATTTGTGGATGACCTCTCGTGGGCCTGGGATTGACATAGCTTAATCCATAAGTAGCTTTAGATAGCACCAATCGTGGTATCATTCTGGGCCAGCTGGGGGAGAAAGTAAGAGTGGGAGGCATATTCTCTCAATATTTTTTTCTCCATCTACAGCCAGTTCCAGTTGGCACTGGTGCAGGGACAAGAGCACTACAGGGCTCAAATCTCTCCCTGCTCCTATTTGATATCTACATGAAACCACTAGTCAAGGTCATTTATGAGCATCAGGTCATGTATCATCAGTGTGTCAGATACAATCGAGTAGTTCTGAGTTTTAGGACTTTTTGTATCTACTGATTTTCCATCTTTAAGCCTCCCCCAATTAGAGTTGATACGCAATCTGGGGCCCTCTTCAACTCACAGCTTCTGTTTGAGGAGCAATTGACAGCTGTGGCCAAGAGAACCTTCACAAGAATATATCTTGTGTGCCACTTATACAATACCTATTCCTAGAGCAAGACACAAGCCACAGTCACTCAGGCTGCCCTTGAACTTTATTCAGAAGTGCAGCAGGCTCAGAATGCAGCAGCACATGCAATATTGGCTACATCGTACTATGCCTATATAAACCTGCTGCTATGAGAGCTGCACTAGTTAATATGAGGCATCCAAATGCAATTTAAAGTGTTGGCTATCTCATTTAAAACCCTACATTGCAGTGGGCCAGATTGCTTGTAGAGCCCAGTGTCTGTCCCCAATGATTCTGCCTGTCCCACCAGCTCTTCTCTGTGCAGGGTCCACAAAATTAGTGTGCTCCCAATGTTAGGCATCAATAAGTATGTGAGCTTCCACATTCTAAATTGGTTGCAGCCCTTCTAAAGCACACTGAGATAGTCCAACCAAGCGGTAATGAAAATATATATTAAGCTAGCTAAGTTCTCCTGCATCAGGTAAGGTCACAATTGGTGCTGTAACTGAAACTAGGCAAAGGCCCATCTAGCTTTGAGAGCTGTTTAATAGCAATAGACTTATATACAGCTCCATAGTGCTTTACAGCACTCTCTGAGAGGTTTACAAATGTCAGCATATTGCCCCCAACAATCTGGGTCCTCATTTTACTGACCTCAGAAGGATGGAAGGCTTAGTCAACCACTGCTCATCTGGCTGTGGGCAGAGTTAGCCTGTAATACTCCATTTTAACCATGGCTCCTGCATGGTTCAAACATATGCTGTGAACCCAGAAGGACTTCCAAATAGCCGAGCATCTCCTTCACAGCTATTCCCTGCTCATCCAGTCAATAGATAATCCAATGCACAAACAGTATACATTGTCCTCATTTATTGGCCACTTATTCAATTCGAAGTTGTGATGTCACTAAAGGAATGGTACTTACAATTGGTCTGGAAGTTCTGGCCAACATTGCACCATCACGGCCACAAGACTGTAATTTTTATACTTGGTAACTGGCTCACACTATATTTGCAGCATCCCACCATCCCATGATCACTATTTGCAACCATCCCTGACAAATTCCCATAAGCAAAGTCAATGGGGAAATTGACAGGGAAGGTCACAAATTACTCTGATAAGTCCCTCTGGCTTTTCTGCATTTGTGCCATGTGATCTACCCTTGATCTTTCTGTGCTTATGCCCTGCCACATCATCCACTCTGGTCTTTATGTGCTCATAGACAACCTCATCAGGTCTCCTAAGCCCTCTCTCAGCCTCTCTTTCCCCCATACCATCCCTTCACATGCTCCTTATCTGGGACTCTCTTCCCACTTAATAACCTGAATGTCTTGGGGTTATAGCAAGACATGTGATTGGCACTGGTTTGCTACCAGCATTTCTTAGCAAAGGCAGTTCTGATACTAATTGCCATTGTAAACTGAGGACTTCCTGTTACTCTGTCTCACTTGAGTTCAATGTCAGCCTCCAACCTAGAGAACATTCTAACAATTACTCCAAGGTCATAGGTCAAAAAAGTCTCTAATAACATTGGAAGGCAATGTCCTAGTTACCACTATGGACTCTGCCCATGTGTCATCAAATCTTCAGAAAACCTGCATGACTTTATGGGCAAAATACTGTGCAATTGGTCACAACTGTCAAGTTGAAGATCTTCCTGTTGATCCCTCCCTAGGAAAAAGTTTGTTGCCAACCCAAATAAAACCACCAAATAAACAACAGCTGCCAACCCAACAAAGGAGGAAAAACACGCTCTGCCTCCCATATTGACATGAGCATGCATCTGTGCTCAGTTAGATTCACTTCTCGTCTTCCTTCACTGGTGCTCCAGGCCTTGTTTCTGGTGCTTTATTTTAATCAATTATATTCTTTATCATGGCGTATTATATTAGAAGCTATTTTAGTACTCCCTAAGCTAGGATTTTGCCCTCAGACATAATGGAAGTGGTCTCATTGCTGCCTGCACTAAGTTACCAAACTAATCTTCATTATATACTGTATTTACAGGCAAAAACACTTTTAGAAATTGGTGACTAGTACTACTGGAAGGTGGTGCATGGAACAATTATATTCCTGCAAATATCCAAAGGCCTGAAGCCATTTGAATTATTTGTCTAGCACAGGGGTGTCAAACTCAATTTCATTGAGGGTCGCATCAGCATTGCGGTTGCCTTCGGGGGGCCGGGGTGTGTGGCCTACTGGGTGGGTGTGAATGGAGTGGGTGTGGCCTACTGGGTGGGCATGGCTAGCTCTACATCGTTCATGTCAAGGGAGCCTGTGGGGGGCCTGGGCAGGAGTGGGACAGATCTGAGGGTCTCTGGCAGAAGGGTGTGGGACCGGGGCAAGCGCCAAGGCATGGTCCAATTCTTTATTCTTCACAAAGGGAGATACCTCTCCTGCATGCACCCAGGGGGCGGGGCCGACACAGCAGGAACTGGTTCATCACTGTTTCTAGACAGCCTTGTGGAGCTAAGACTGAATGCATTTCAGCATAGATGGCCACCACAAAATTGTACATTGGCTCCCGGCCGACCTGGGCCAGGGCCAAGGCAGAGGGGGCCATTCCCTCACTGTTTCCAGGATGGCTTCGCAGCTCACATGAAACCACTTCGTGGGCTGCATCCGGCCCCCGGGCCTTGTGTTTGACATGTCTGGTCTAGTACGTGCCGCATGAATGTTACTGCTTTGACAATCCCAGGACCAGTTTCCTAAGAGGAATCTGCTCTTCAAAGACTTTCTTGTTTTTCTTTGAAGATGTTTCACTTCTCATCTAAGAAGCTTCTTCAGCTCTGACTGGATGGTGGGGAATGAAAGGATTTATATTTCTTGTAGACAGCTGTTCATTTGCATCCTTTTAGTGAATCATTAAAACTACCTGGAGGCTTATCTGTGTCTTCAGGGTCACCTGAGTAGTGCAAATGGGTTTGGAGTCTTCTTGGAACTGTTGAAAAGACTGTTGTAGACTGGGGAAAGTCCAGTTGCTTCGTGAAAAAGCATCTTTGGGATAACTATGACCTGAATGACTGAGAATCTCCATAGACATTTTGCTCTTCTGAGAGATGAATTTTTCCAAGTAAAGAATCTCCAATGCTACAATTACATTCTTGCTTTATATTCTGCTTAAATGCAGACCCAAGTCTGCAATGCTGAAATTGAATCAGGCATTAAATAAGTAAAGTTCCCAATAGGCAACCAAAGGAAAGCTCTGTTTGGGTAAAGATTTATTCCAACAATTTGTTAACAAAGAATGCCAGAATATAGCCCTCAAGCTTAATCCATTGCGAGTTACAGGCACATTTAAAAACGAACATCATAGCAATGTCCTATTTTATTCTTTTTTTTTCAATAAAAGAATTTTAATAAAGATGTGCATATGAATAAATTGTCAGCATTTCAGTGATACAGCTTTGAATATAGTCATATGAAATTCAGCAGCATTAAACATAAGCCAAGAGACAGAGTACCAAATTAAGTTTACTGTGTACAGTAATAAAGGACAAGTATTGTACAATTTAATAAACAATTAACAATTTTAAATGAATATCCCTTCCTGGTCCATTTACAATTATAGGGAATAAGTAAAAGATAGGCAGTCTTCTCAAAAGGGTTTCTTGCAAACCAGTACTCTGTTAAATATAGATATATAAAAGGCAGAAATGTACTTTCCCAAGCAGCAATGAAAAAGCTTACAAAAAGTAAACAAAATAGTTTTAATTTAATTTAGATGCATCCAAATCACATGTAATTACCAAGTCATCTAAATGTGAAATATTTGGGAAACAGGTCCTTTGCATTCAATATTTTCCCAATGATACACTTGCACATTTAATAGCCATTAATATTGGAATTCCTTGTTTTTAAAAATAAGATTTAATTTACTCATCAGAAGATAAATTCAATTCTTGTATTGCATTCTGCTCCATTGGATTTCCCAGATAGTGGTTGCAACGAAAGCATAAGATCCTAATGCATAGGCAAAATACAATATACAGCTGTTTGAATCCCAGACCAGGCTATAAAGCAATGAGCCTCTAAGATCAGCTTTTAACAAAATATAGCATTTATTGTCCAATAAATCATTGACCAAATAATGCTTTGTGTGAAAACTGCACAAAGAGTTCCACAATTAACAAGAATTGCACAGGAGAGCTTCTTAAAACATCCTGGCCAATTAGTTTAAAAATTATTAAATACTCTGGTACTCCACCCTGGATATGTGAACTTTATAGTAAATGTGGAATATTATGTATGCAAATAGTGTAATTGCTGACGAACTCAATAACTTCCCATTACTTTAAAAATTGATTCTAAACTATTTTATTATGAAAAAGCACATGTACATTTGCATTACCTTTAACTGCCACTATAATCAGCATTCTGCAAGTATTGCTCGTTTCATATATCCCCCGTTAACAGTTTTAGAGTAATAATTGTTTATGATAAAATTCTTTTCTGTCCCAAACATCTTTTGAGAAAAAAATCCTATCATAAAGAAAAAGTATTTCAATATTTACATTGTCATAATTAAGCGATAAAACAAAAACAACTAAAGGCAGCACTAAATATGTTCATTGTACAGTAGGTTGGTACTTAGGTCACCATTTTAGAAAAACAAGATTACAGTAAACAGCCAGTAATTACTTATTTGAAAATTTAATTTTTTACTGGGCCCATTTTTATGAAGTTATTTTCCATGGATACAGCTTCAACTTGCACACGCAGAATATCAGGGACAGGAAAAGGATTTGGATAAATGTCCTCAGAACATGAGAAGATTCCTGTAAGATTGGCATGTTCATTTGTTTACTATTTAATAGCAAATCCAAGGACAGATGATGAAGTGGGTGACATTTTGTATTCCTCTTTCAAAATGAAAAGGACATTTAGCATATGCCACCAGTTTGCTGTTGAAACACATCAATAGTATCTTCATCTTCCATTTCCAACTGTGCAGGTGTATCTGTTTCATTAATTGGTTGCCCATCAAATCTGAATCTAATCTGTCTCATAGACAAACCCTGTCTCTCACAATAAGCTTTCATTAGTTTACTTAATGGCGTGTGGCGTTTTATTTTAAACTGGACGACCGATCCATCTTGACCAGCAACTTTTAAATTGATATGGTCGTTTTCTGTTTTTACTCCTTCCTTAGGTTTCTCCTCGGACATGGCGACACGACAGGCAGAGACCTCTCGGGGAGCGAGTCTGCACGCCTATTTTATTCTTTTCTTAATTCTCATTCATTTTAATGTAGCTTGCCCAAGAGAAGTTGTGGATTATGCTGAAGGCAATTCTATACACCTGAATGTACAGTCAAAGATACATTCATGGTTTGGGTGGGAGAATATATGTTCTGTGACAATTTTGGGTTAAGCACATTAATTCTTTTACAGGTAGTCCTCACAATCATTCATTTGTTTAAAGTTACAGTGGCACTGAAAAAAAATGACTTACAAGTGGTCCTCATATGTATGACCATCAGAGCATTCCCCAGTCACACAATCAAAAGTCAGATGCTTGGCAATCAACATGTATTCATGATTCCATCCCAATGTCATGTAATTACTTTTGTGACCTTCCCAGCCAGCTTCCAAAAAGCGAAGTCAATGTTACAAAATGGGGCACTTAACAACTACCTTGCTTAGCAAAGGAAATTTTTGTCCCAACTATAGTCATAAGTCTAGGATTATGTATGTGTGGATTCAACAGGAGAGTACTTATGTAAATTAAAAAGAATCAGAAGGTGATAATAGCAGAAGCATCATACTAAAGGACCAGGGTTTGGTCATATAGAGAGACAGGGATGAAGAGAGTAGAAAGGAATTCCTTAGGCGTTGTCATTAGAGGGAGCTCTGAGGTCCTTTGAAAGAAAGAGATGAGAAGTTTAAAGCAAATGAAAAAGTGAATGACACTTTTTAATGACCATGTAGAGAAAGATTATGTGAGTGAATGCATTTTGGATAAACCATTGGTGCTATATGATCATTATTCAGTTTTTAAGATTTCTATATCACAAAAGCACGACAGGACAATTCAACTGTAATAGATTTCCAAAGATAGATCAGATGAAAATAGTGATGGCAGGAGATAAAAAAAAATGACAACTTCAAATGAACTTTATAGAATATCTAATTCACAGTAACTTTGGTGTCAAGAGAAAATACAGCAACTTTTGTAAGTTGATGTTATCAAGGCTTAACCTGTTTGCAGATGGTGAAGAATCCCACACAGAGGGAAAAGTTTTGGTAGAAAAAGCCAGTGTTGCATTCTGAGCATTGAAATTAACTAAGACCAATTAAATCTTTTAACAGCAGAGTAATACATTCCCGAGACCAGCTCATGCAGCCATTAAATTATAGTAAGCCAGGTATTTGACTGGCACATCATCCATTCAGCAAAACGCCCATAATATAATATAATATAATATAATATAATATAATATAATATAATATAATATAATATAATATAATATAATATAATATAATATAATATAATATAATATAATATAATATAATATAATATAATATAATAAATATAATATAATATAAAAGTGGCTTGCCAATGCCTTTTTCTAGAGGGAATGGATGTCCTGTAGGTAGATAATAGCTAATTGTGGCTAGGTTGCTGGTAGGCCCAGCCACAATTAGCTATTATCTACCTACAGGACATCCATACCCTCCAGAAAAAAACAACACAAATGTGTCCATTTCATTACCAAAAGTTTAAAGGAGGCTGACCTTTTTAGTGAATAACTTATCTGAATGTAGCTGATGCTGTTTTTGGGAAGCATGGGCCTTTTGCTGAATGGATGATGTGCCAGTCAAATACCGGGCTTACTATCATTTAATGGTTGCATGAGTGGAAATGCAATTACACCCACAGCAATAAACTTCTTTGATGTAATAAGCTTTAGGAAGTACCGTAGCATTTTACATGCCTTGATACTTAATTTATTACTATTCAAAGTGAGTATGAACTTATTTCTATACAATCTCATTTATCTGGGAATAAGTCTTCTGCATACAGATGCATAGAATTCCAATGTTATTTTACTTTTCCATCAGCTTTTTTATTTTATTTTTTAAGTGGGGTGGGGAGAGTACTTGAACTGTTTATAAGTATTCAGTTCATGGTTAGCATTTCCAACTTTATATTCCTACAAAATATATTAATGAAATCACTTTAACTGTATCTCAAATTAGTAAGAACCAATTTTTATCATTAGAAAATTGGTAGAGTTTTTAAAAGCTGATATTTTAAAATGTATCCTGCAAACTTATTTTCAAAACATTCCTTTGAAATCTGTAGCATTACGCTGCAATAATATAATATTTGGAACTTTTTAGATAATTTCTCACATTGCCTATTTTGTGTGCTTGCTATTTCATTTCCCAAACATGATATAAGAAAATATAAGTTGTTTATTGCATTCATGGCCTGGTTTTTTGGTGTTTGCAGAAGTGTGTCTACCCCCTCTACAGGCTGTGGTGATGATGCAAGGGAAATAGTCTCCATTATTTCCAATGCTTAGAAACATCTCCAATGGTTACATCTCCTCCCTTTTTTTGGGGGGGGGGAGGATACACAAATGAATAAATCATTCAAACAAGCCTTGAGCAGTGTAATCTCAGAAGCCAGAAATATAGCTGATTGCATGTTCAATTGCAAAAAATATAGCTTTAATATAAAAACTATAGCCATCTTATTCTGCAAAAGCAGAATAAGAACACATTCACATGCTTTGTTAATACAACTTAAGTTTATTATAGAATAAAACATAGGCATAGAATAATTCAGATTTCATAGACAGAATGTGCAATAGACAGAATGTGCAACAGTAACAATACATCTCCTTTTTATAAATAGTTACCAATGGCAAGATCCATACCTATCAGCTGTACCCAAACCTTGTGCTTAGCATGGATTTTTCTCTTAACAGATCCTTGTGCAGCCAACATGATTATGTGTTTAGTATTTAAATGAGAGATTATTAAGAAATTGCAGAATTTTCTGGCTAGACGGGGAAGTGTTTATTTCCATATTTTTGCCAAAATAATTTCATAGATACATTCAGAGAAGTCACAAGAAAACCACCTTTATATTTTACCTTTTGTCATGTCATAAACAACTTTAGGTGGTTTTCAAAATAAACACCCACAGGAATGCTCAACAGGAACAGTAGACTGACAGTTTGAAAACTGCATTATTTTATCCATTTAAAATTTATTATAATACCTTAAAGAACAATATTCCTTCATGGCAGTGCCCAAGATAAAATGCAGCACAAAAATTAATCTAAACCATCTGCACCTATTTTATGTTCTTCTACTTGTATTATAGATACACATAAGGAATGTTCAAACTCTGTCTACATATTGTTTTGCAAACCTCAACAGTTATTTTAGAAATAAAAGTAAAAAAATATGAAACATAATTTGGGCAGATGAAATTGAACATTTGTGTGTAGATGAAATAGCACTGACATTTTCAGATGTATTGCTTTTGGAATACTTCAAAGTTTGGATTAGTTAATTTCAATTTCAGTTGTGAAGATAATAGTAACAAAACAGAAAGGTTAACCACTTGTATCATTACCATTAAGGGAATAATGGGGCAATTACTTGCTCTTAGTTATTTTCTATGACAGTTGACAAGGTTAGCTAGGCTTTAGAAATTTAGATATATTTTAATGTTGATATTTTTGTGGACATTAAGGATAGCTGCTGAATGTTATTTCATAACTTAGTTGTTGTCGGGAGAAATGCAAAGATGGATTTCTATATCCAATTCCAAAATGAAAGGAAATATAGAAACCCAAAGAATAAGCAAATATTCTATATTAACTACAGCAACATTTCTTTTTTTCTCTCTCTCTTAGGACCCCTTCCTAATTTTGGAGGACTGCAAAAGAGTTTTTGTTTTCAAGGATTAAATTTATTGATATTTACTGTATTAAAAATTAAAATTTATATTTGCTGCTACTGCTTTTCATGATTATTTGCTGAGATTTTAATATAGCCTTGTTTTTCAACATAAACTGGCAAATAATTTTGATTTCCCTGACCTGCTGATAATTTCTTGGGAGTCCCCTAGGAGTCTTTAATCATAGTTTAACAAACACTGAACTACAGTGTTTCACTGTGGCAGCAGACAAATATGGCACATAAATTCTATATTGCTTATTAAACATTGGAAGCCCAATAATAATTCATCTCTAGATGTGAAGCACTAAAATATGTAGTTATGATAATATATTAAATTTCAGTCTCAATTTACTTGGGGATGAGCAATTTAAATGCACTTTATTAATAAGGTAAAGAGTGTGGAGGATAGGATGTCAAAAAGCCACACACCTCTACGTAGTAGCAACACGAAAAAGCCATTGTTATTTCAAGGAGTAACAACATATTTTGATTTTCTTTCATCTTAAGAAAAGTCTACAAGTTTAGAGCTCATTCTGAGATAGCCTGCTTGTTTTCTATTTTTGCTTACTGAACAAAGGACTGGGTGGAGGGGAATCTTCACATAGCTTCAAAGCTTTTCCTGCTGTGAAAGTCTCAGACTTTCTATTCCCATCTCAGGGTCTTCTGCCAGCCAGTCAAGGTCAGATCTTGCAGTTTCCTGACCACAACAAGGCCATGAAGTCATGGTGCCAGATTTTGATAAAACCTGTAGGGTTGTTATCAGGGGAGAGCGCCTGGAACAGAAGCTAGCCTTAGGTACTGTTGACAAAATGGCCACCCATTCGGTCATCCCTGCTGTCTTTATTAAGGAGCTCCTGGAAGCCCGCAAGATATTTGGGTATTATTTTACATTATGCATGCTTTTTGTGTTATGCTTTTAACTCTGTTTGAGCTAATATTAAAGCTTAAAATCATTTTATTTAGAACCAAAAGAATCATTTGCCTGGGCATCTGATTACTGCCCCTGACACTTGGCAAAACACACTATCATGATATTTCTGAATAAATTTTCTTTTCATTTCCCCTGTTGGGTTCTTTACTGTAGTAAGTATTTATAATATAACTCGTACATTGCAAGAGGCTAAAAACTAAAAGTAACATTTTGAATGAATAAAAATGCTGTTTTATATCAACCAGTTTGAGCTGTCTGGATGATAAGCACAAAAACCAGAAAATGTTCTGTGGTAGTGCCACAGTATCTGAATACCCTCTTCTGGAAAACATTCAAGCCCATTGCTAGATTTTAAAAGATTCACAAGTACTTACATTGCAGCCTACATTGGGAAATTATTATAGAGCTTTGTTCTATCAAATACTGATTGGCTACTGTAATTTCTAAATTTTGTTTTAATGCTACCATGTCTTACTGATATTTTAAACTATTGAATGCTTTTACTCATGGTTGTATTTGTTATTGGTATTTTGCACATTAGCTTCTCTGAGTATATAATCTGAGAGCTAAAGGAGAAATCTATAAATTAATAATGAAGTTATATATATTATATACTATGTGTTACTAATAATTTGTTTTAAACTTGTACTGAGAGAATATTTACATCTTACTTTTCAAATTATCCTCTAGTTTAAAATACAGACATGTGTGCAGAGGAATTTTTAGCCCATTTTTGCAAGATGAAACTTTTACAAAATGTTCCAAAATGGTTTTTGAAAGTTCTTGCAATTTCAAAAATTACTTTTTATGGTAGAATGTGCAAGTAGACTGCAGCTTCACCAGTAAAAATACAAAGCTCTAATAATCATGTGAATGACACTCTTTCATATGAAACCAAAGTGACTTGCATATCTTTTATTCTTTTTTTTATTATTTATTCTATTGTTCCATTACTTTGCTACTATTATGTCTACACTTTTTTTCATTTGTTTTTATTGTTGTAAACTGCCTATAGTAGCTCCACAGCTAGATAGGCAGCAAATAAATTTAACAAATAAATATTCCCCAAAATAAATACCCTATCATATCAGGAAACTGTTGTATAGCGTATAGATTGGGCAAATTATACAGAATACAGAGTTTGTTGAATGGTATGCATTATAGGTATAAAAGGAACTTTATTCTCATGAAAATTGGATGGATCATTTCATAAAGTCTAGTAATAATCTTGAAAAAGTGTTCTGATTGTCCTAGGCATTATTTTCTCCCATGTCTAAAAAGCTACAATTTCAAATTCAGTGATGATCAGGCCAATAGATAACCATTTTTAACTCATTCTCCTTGGCAGTCAGTTAGGGGGAAAATTAAACTGATAATCTTTATAAATAGCAACCAAATAATATATGTTTTCTCAGGTAAGCCAACATTCAGTAAAGCTTTACTGGTCTATATATTGATTTGAGTGGGTCAGAACCCAGGTACTACAGGTAGTCCTCAACTTGCAACCACAATTGAGACTGGAATTCTGGTCATAAGTTGTTGTGCTTGTAAATCAAGGCACCACATAAATGGACTTGGTTTTTCAACTGGCTCTTAAGCAAATCTCATGGTCGTTAAGTCTAAATCTACTTTCCCAAATGTGCATTTTTTGCTGTTAAGCAACTGGTCATAAATTGAAGACTACCTGTATACTGTATGTGAGATAATACTAATATTCTACTTAGTTAGAAAAGTACAGGAACAGTTGTCCATGATATGCTTAAGTTTCTCAAATAGCACTTGCTCTCTTAGCCATCAATAAAATTTCCAGCCTTACTGGCTAATTTATAAACAGTGATGTTTTGTAGCTTATAACAAACTACTGTAAACTGCAAGTAATTTAAACAGGCTCAATAGCAAGTGATTTTTCACATAGAAATGAATGTATAACTGCTTCAGTCAGACAAAAGTCAAATAGTTTTTCTATCCTCTCATTCTTTAAATTATCTGAAGCCACATTCATTTTCAGAAATAGCCCTACAAAATATATTTACAATGCATCAGAAAGGACATGTATTTGATTCTAAGCAATTTAGTTTCATTCTTCAACCAATCATTTGTGGTTTAACACTGTCACTAATTTGGTACAGTAGTTTATGGAATTAGCTCATAATCTCAGTTGCACTGTATTTTAAAATGATTTTCCATCTATGATCAGCACTATCTTAAAGGCTGAGTTAGAAACTGAACAACTTGGTCCAACCTCATAGCAGGGCCAAGGCTATACATTTCACAATTTTGAGCTTTCAGGTCCTGGATACAATACATCACAACTGCTCTGTCTTCAAAATGTCTGAAGAGAAGACGTATTAATTATGAGTGGAGACTGGAGCAGTAATAGTACAAAATATTTGAAAATAGGAATAGCTTGCAGGTGGCTGCTTTAAAACAATGCTCAGGGACACTCAGGAATGGGATTGAATCTACCAATACTTCATAAAAATTGTTTTCTTTTGCTTTAGTGTTTGCAACTGGCCAGAGGTAACTCTAGACCAGTGGTTCTTAACCTTTTTGAACGAATCGCCCCCTTGAGCCAATGAGGAAGTTGTCATCGCCCCCTCCCCCAACATAACCTCTCAATCACAACATAGGAAATAATTCTTCAATTTATGCAAACACTTCTTTTGTTTTCTTTAAAATTGTCATTAGGACATATCGATGCAAATAATTAATTTCCAGTCTTTCTCCCATATCTCAACTGTGTGAAAAATTTTGGTGCCACCCGTCACTTTATTCCCAAACTTCGTGATACATGTATTTCATTATTATCTTATTTATTCAAGACTTAAATGTAATGACCACTGAAAACAAAATTCAATTGCAAGAAAGTGAAATGCCCGAAAAGAAAAACAGTAACATTTAATGATTGAATTACAAGTGAAATTTAAGACGCAAAAAGAAATATAAAAAGGGCGTAAGAGCAAACCGCAATGCAGGAACTAAGAATTTCAAGACGAAAACTCTGAAACTAAATTAAGATTCGAGGAAAGTATAGTCACGCACACTGTAAAAAGGATTAAAAAGACACAAAGAAAATATAATATCGAACTGGAGTTCAATACAAGTACAATACAAAGAGACACACAAAATGTTTTACAAAGCACAACAAAAATTCAAAAACGAAGCCGAAAACTCACACTGGAATGTGAAATCCAATGCAAGCAAATACAACGATAAAAGCTCAGACAATTATTAACGAAAAAAAAATGTATATACACAAAAAGCAAAAAAAAACAAACATCAATGGCAGCCTTGTGCTTGGTGAGCTGATGCCAATTTCTTGATGTCTGGAACCATTTTTGTTAATCGCATTCTTAAATCACCGCGCTCAGAGATCTTCAATATGTTTCTTTTTTTTTTTCTTTTTTTTTCAAATATTTTATTGGTTTTATAATTTTAAACAAAGAATCAAATTAAATACAACTCAACTTAAAACATTCTTTTTTAACTTTCTCCCACACAAAAACAAAACATACATTCTTTTAGATGCTTACATAACTATGGGTGTTGCTCGGTAGCACCCCCTTCGCTACATCCCCCTCTTCCTTCTCCCTGCCTCCTACTTCCCTCCTCCTCCCCTCTCTCCCTCCCTCTAATATGTTTCTTGACTTAGAAAGGATCTGTTGGATGGCGCTGAAGCCCCTCTCCACTAAGTAAGTGGAAGGAAAGGCTAAAAGAAGCAACTTAAATTCCTCCCACAATATTGGGTAAGTATTCCTCATTTTCACCCAAAAAGCTTCGTAGCCGTAACTCTGAAAATGTGACTGGGCTTCAGTCGTATTTCAGATCTGTCAGTGGCTCTTGCAATTTGGGATGAAGTTGTGCAAAGTCTGCTTGAAAGGATTTAGCACCCAAGTGGGCACTTCCAGATTTATCAGATCATAGAATCTGGTTTCCATATCTTCTTTTATTTGCTTCAAGTGGCAGCAAAAATGTCCAAATCTTCTCCTTGGAGTTCACATTCATTACCAAGGCTTGGGAACGGATACAGCTCCTGGTGACTCATATTGCTTGCAAGAAGGTCCAATTTGGAAATAAATGAGCAGATTACTCCCATGGCCTTAAGAAAATTGATTTTATTTCCTTGCAGCTTTATGTTCACTTCATTCAGCTTGTCAAAAACATCAGCGAGATAAGCTACATCCAGACATCGAAGTTTAAGAGAACTGCTTAGACTTGGATCAATGGATTCAAGAAATTCGACAACTGTTGTCAAAAAGTTCATGGAATCGCCGCAAACACTTTCCTTTTGAAAGCCACGTTACTTCGGTGTGCAAAAGGACGTTCAAACTCGTCATTTTCTTCACAAAGCTCGTGAAAAAGTCGGTTGTTCAAGGCATTCAACTTAATTTTATTCACAGCATTAATGACGTAACGTAGAGACTTGTGCAAACGGCCACTCAAATTTTTTGAGACAAGGTGCTGTCTATGAATGACGCAATGGATAATCATAACTCCAGGTACAACTGATTTTAGATGAGCTTGAGATCCGCGATATCGTCCAACCATGGATGCAGCTCCGTCTGTTGCACATGCCACAACGTTTGTCAAAGGGATGTTTTTCTCATTAAAAAACTCTTCAACCTTTTTAAATATCGAAGAACCTTTTGTGTCGGTGGCTAAATTTCGAACAAATAACAGTTCTTCCCCGATCTCTTCATTTCTGTTGATGAAATGGACATAAGCCAATAACAAGGCTTCATTTTCACGAATCGTTGACTCGTCAATCTGCATCACGAATTTTGTATTTTTCAAGGTGTCAATAAGCCTTTCTTCCACATCAGCAGCCATTTCATCAATTCTTTTTGATACGGTGTCATTGCTCAAAGGAATCGATTGCGTGATAGTGCTTGCATTGGGCCCCAACATGGTGGCAACAATCTGTTTCACTGCTGGTAAAATCAGTGTTTCTCCAATAGTGTGAGGTTTGCCACATTTTGCTATCAACAAAGATACTTCATAGGAACAAATGAGCCCCTTGTCGGCGTTGAGTCTAGACTGCTGGTTTTAATAGAAACAGAAATTAAATAATGCAGAAACAGATATGTACTTCAATATTTTCTTTCTAGATTTGTCACTCTTAACCATCTCCTTTTAGATCATATATTTTATTTTAATTAGTGCTGAGAAATATATCACAAAACACAAGAATGTGTGGTTTAGGATAACCCTCTGCTGTTATTTCAGATATGCAGTTAGTAAGGAGCAGAAGCTGCAAGCTCATGATGTACCTTTAGTATTACTATCTTCACATTAGTAAATTAACTTACAATTTGTAACATACACAATTGCATGTTTTCTTATTGCACTGCATATTGAGTTCCTGGGAAATCAAGATTGATCACAGCATGCCAGCACATCTATGCAGAAGACAATGTGGTCTTCACAATAAGAGAGAGATATAAAAATTTTGAATTGCATGAAAACAGTGTAATAGTAAGCATTGCTTATGAACTCTCTTGTCTTCAAATAGGTACAGTGAGGGAAAAAATTATTTGATCCCCTGCTGAATTTGTATGTTTGCCCACTGACAAAGAAATGATCAGTCTATAATTTTAATGGTAGATTTATTTTAACAGTGAAAGAATAACAAAAAAAAATCCAGAAAAACACATTTCAAAAAAGTTATAAATTGATTTGCATTTTAATGAGTGAAATAAGTATTTGACTTAGTGGCAAAACTCTCATTGGCAATCACAGAGGTCAGACGTTTCTTGTAGTTGGCCACCAGGTTTGCACACATCTCAGGAGGGATTTTGTCCTATTCCTCTTTGTAGATCCTCTCCAAGTCATTAAGATTTCGAGGCTGACATTTGGCAGCTCAAACCTTCAGCTCCCTCCACAGATTTTCTATGGGATTAAGGTCTGGAGACTAGCTAAGCCACTCCAGGACCTTAATGTGCTTCTTCTTGAGCCGCCCCTTTGTTGCCTTGGCCGTGTGTTTTGGGTCATTGCTGGAATACCCATCACGACCCATTTTCAATGCCCTGGCTGAGAGAAGGAAAACACCCTCAAAGCATAATGTTTCCACCTCCATGTTTGACGGAGGGGATGGTGTTCTTGGGGTCATAGGCAGCATTCCTCCTCCTCCAAACACAGCAAGTTGATGCCAAAGAGCTCAATTTTGGTCTCATCTAACTACAACACTTTCACCCAGTTCTCTGAACCATTCAGATGTTCATTGGCAAACTTCAGACAGGACTGTACATTTGCTTTCTTGAGCAGGGGGACCGTGTGGGCACTGCAGGATTTCAATCCTTCATGGCATAGTGGGTTAACAATTATTTTCTTGGCCACTATGGTCCCAGCTGCCTTGAAATCATTGACAAGATCCTCCCGTGTAGTTCCGGGCTGATTCCTCACTGTTCTCATGATCACTGAAACTCCACAAGGTGAGAACTTGCATGGAGCCCCAGACCGAGGGAGATTGACAGTTATTTTGTGTTTCTTCCATTTGCGAATAATCGCATCAACTGTTGTCACCTTCTCACCAACCTGCTTGGTGATGGTCTTATAGCCCATTCCAGCCTTGTGTAAATCTACAATCTTGTCCCTGACATCCTTGGACAGCTCTTTGGTCTTGGCCATGGTAAAGAATTTGGAATCTGATTGATTGATTGCTTCTGTGGATAGTTCTCTTTTATACATGTAACAAACTGAGATTAGGAGAACTCCCTATAAGAGAGTGTTCCTAATATCAGTTTATTACCTGTATAAAAGAAATCTGGGAGCCAGAAATCTTGCTGGTTGATAAGGGATCAAATATTTATTTCACTCATTAAAATGCAAATCAATTTATAACTTTTTTGAAATACATTTTTTGTGTTGTTATTCTGTTTCTCACTGTTCAAATAAACCTACCATTAAAATTACAGATTGATCATTTCTTTGTCACGTACAAAATCAGCAGGGGATCAAATATTTTTTTCCCTCACTGTAGCCACAGAGATACCGTTTCAGCAAGCATAAAGCCAGACCCACAAAAAGAAAATAGCCAAGTTAAAAATATTTATCTTGAAGAGATTTTTAAAAAAATAAATTGAAAAGAATTAAAATGAACGGTTACATCAAAGTTGTAAAACCCTGACTTTTTGTTTAAATGCTGTTTTACTTTGAAAGATTTACTTAAAGATACTTAAAGATAGAGGAAATTGAATAAGAACATATGGTTCCAAAATCTACTACTGTAATAAATCGATCCAGTAACCTACTGCATACTAGATGAAGCCTATGAAGGAAAATCATAAGAGTCCTCGTTTAATTACGTTCAAAATGTAGGAAGTCAGCACACCCTCTCCAGAGGAAAAAAAATTACTATGGAACTAAACCTGGAACATATAAGCATTTTTTTTCAATCTGTAATGTGGTCTTTTTATCTAAATTGTGCATTGGTAATACTGGGCAAAAATGCTGTCAGGATGTTTAAATATTTTAAGCAAATATTAAAGGTAGACTCTACTGCCCCTGACAAATTGTATACATTAAAATATTAGGCTTTTAAAATTTGGAGCTTCCAGCATTCTCAAGCTACCCAGCTTCTCTTGTCTTCTCATCTGTGGTATTCCCATTTTGTCTGTTTATCTGTTTCTTTAACAACTGCAGTATGCCTTTTCAAAACCCTGCTTGCAAGCTATACCTGACCAGCAATGCCTCTCCTGGGAGAATCACCAACAAAGGTGGGAGGGGACCTTGTTCTCATATTTTTCAGCCCTGCACAGATGACTCAGCAACCTTTGGAAACGGAGCACACTGACCCAGATGCTGCTTCCATTCATTTGAGCCATGGAATAGGGTTTGAATCCAGACATCTAATAGGTCACCATGCAACCAGAGTGGAACAGATCTTCCCAAGTCTTACATCACCCATATGCCTGTGAAAGCTGCAGAGAAAGGAAGGACTCCATTGGCCCCCATGTGAAGCCTGATAAGACAACTGGAAAGACTATGGGGGGGAGGGTGGAAACTCATTGTAAAGTTTTCTTTCTTCCCCCATTTGTACTGTAATAAGCCAGTTGAATGGATTCATGGAGGGATGGCATTTGGAATGGTTGGCACAGCAAGTTCTAAACACCTTGGACTTCTGTCTAGTGGGAGGGAAATTTATCTAGGATGTTTGTATTGCATGTCTTGTAGAAGCACTGAGGCTATCCCCTTCACCTACCTCCGTGTAAAGTTCCCTGGGCTGGCTCTTACTCTGTGGCACTAAGGCCTTTGCATGCATACCTTCCTGCAAATTCCATGGGTGGGGAACCATGCCCTCTCAGGTGATTTACAATTCATATGCCCTCACTGAGGAGGAAGCAGGAAAGAGATCTCCAAACCTAAGCCCTGAATATGTTGCACTGGTGGATCCATAGTGGGAATCCTAGGGCTCACTGTGTGCAATTTAAGAAATATTAATAGCCCGGCTTGCACATTGGCTAACCTCAATTTAACATCACAAACCTGGATGCTCTAAACCAGGCATGTCAAACTGCCGGCCCATGGGCTGGATGCTTCACACCAAAACCATGCCCACCCCATTGCAGGCAATGGGGAAAAAGTTGCGATATGTTGTGCAACATCATGACTTTGATATGCCTGCTCTAAACTAAGAACTAAGGCAGGAAAAACACTTAAAAACGGGTAGCCAGTGGTTATGTACTGAGGCAAAACATGGCTGTGAAGAATTTTGGGCAGGTGCAAACCTGACAAAGCACACAGTAAGTGGCATCAAACATCTAAAAAGAATTGGTATAGAATATTGGACACTATAAATTTCTTTTCCACCTAACAGAACTTTTGCCCTGACTTTTAGACCTTTATGAGTTGGAAGCTCCCCTTTTGGGAGCCACTGCAGGGATCCTTTTCTGCTACCTCTATCAGTGCCTTCTTTTTTAAATTAACATTTTAAAAGCTTGTTTCCCCACATCCTGGAACCCCCATAGTAACACCCATCGAATCTTCCTGACCAGATCAATTCTTAATCTTGTGCCAGTAAAAGTGTGTCACCCACACTTATATGGCACAAAGGGGGGATAGTAGGAAGTCAGCAACCAGAGAAGGGAATATTTTGAGGGATATTAAAAAGGCAGAATGTTATATTTCCCAAAGGAATAATGGGAGAAAATCTTAAAAGGTAGAAACTTCTCCCTCTCCCCTAAGCAGTAACTCAGCAGGCCAGCTCTCTAGAAATGCAGATTTGATAATCCTATTCAGAAAGTCTGGGCCACCTATTCATAAGCAAAATGCCTTCAGCCATAGCCCCAGAGAAAGTTTGATCTGATGGGATTAGAAAAACAAAGACTCCAAAGAACATGAACTTTAGGAGGATTAACCCACCACCATTAGAATATCAAAAGGGCACACTGAACCCCAAGTCAAAGTTCATTGCACAGGAACAGGAAGCCTCAAATACAATGCCACAGGAACAGGAACAACTCCAAACACAAAAGTCCAAGAAAGTATAAAAACCCACCACTTCCAGCTCCATTTTGTCAGCTGTCCCAGAACTGCATGCTGTTGCTGTTCTGCTCTTCAATAAAGAACCTTCTTTCCAAACAGCCTCCATTTTGTTTATTCCTGGCTTAGACTGGACCTGAAGATTTTTCTTTCAACAAAAATAAAGGGGAACAAAAGATAAGTCATGACTAAACTTCCCCTGATTCTGGAGGGAAAATTCAGTATTTCCTATTGCCCTTTTTGGAATCATTGGACTATTGTAATATTAAAGGCTGAAGAGACCATTTATATATATATATTTATCATTTATATGTAGAAGTACTCTAGAGTATTTTCTTCATAGATGAAAAAATATAGCAAGGACCACCTGTGTGGGCCAGCTAGTAGAAAATAAGAAAATAACATCAGTGAGCCAGCTAAGTAATTTTAGCTCTTCCTTAATGAAATTGTGGGTGTGCATGTTGCAGGTTAAAAGGCTATGTAGTAAGATTTCCTTTGTGAAGCACACACACTATCTTTTTTTTTTCTTGTATCTTGATGCTCTGTTTCCCAATTTAAGAAAAATAATAAAATGATCATTAACCTCCATAACATCACTAAATTTCCATGGGACTTGAGAAGCCAAGTTAATGAACCCTCAGCACGGCTCCTATTCCAGAAGAAACCTTGCTTGGACAGCCATTGGTTTACTCTAAAACTCCAGGACAGGTGATTTTCCAGCAGCAGGAACTGCTACTTTGATTTGCCTCTAGGATTTTGGGACTTCCACCTTCCTGTCAAGTAACATCATTATTTTGCTATGTATAACCTTCTTTTCCACAGCTATAATATCAGACAATGAGGGTATTCACCATTCAACATCCCATTCAGTTTCCCCCCCAAACAAAAAGAATTGTTGGTGAACAGAAAGCTGTTTAGTACATGATGGGGATGCTGCAGTCACTTCTTAAATACTGTTTACAATTATGTAAAGATGAGGAGAGCCTAACAGAAAAAAACCACTCTCATAAAAAGGATCAGTTGTAATTTACATTTGCAAACAATTTTTCTTCACACACACCCCGCTACTTAATTTATTAATATTAATCTATTAATAAAGATTATGGCAGTTGCCCTAAACCTTCAACATTTTGGATAATTTCACGTAACTGTATGATTTAATATTAAACTATAAAGGAGGAAATCAATTATTATAGATTACATTTTTGAAACATGTTTCTTAAAGAACGTAGAAGTAGCATTTTAACTTGTGAGTTTCAGTTCGTCTGAACTAGCTCGAATACACCGATTCTACGTAAACGTGCACGACAGCGCCGTCAGTAATTGAGCCATCGAGGGACAATTCCAACTTCCCCGCGTCCTTATAGCATCCTCCTGTTCCTTCTACGTCAAAAGTAATGACTTCTGGGATATGTAGTTTTTGAATTCTCCTGTCCACGCTGCCTTTGCTCAAACAACTACACTTCCCAGCAAGCAGTGGGAATCTGTGAACCGCGAACATACGTCACCTTCTCAAGGAGCCAATCGCGCCGCGGTCGAAGCAAGCGCCGTCAGCCGCCAATGTTGTTTTCGCTGAGTCGAGCTCTGGTGGTGTTGGCGGTGCGGGCGCCATATTGGAAGGGACGAGGCGGTGTTTTTTTTTCCCTTTCACCCCACCCAACCCCCCCCTCGCTCGTCGTAGAGACAACGGAGCCGCCTGGGCTCGTGCCTCGCCGCCGCCGCCGCCACCATGCTGTACTTGGAGGACTACCTCGAGAGTGAGTCTCTGCAGTGGGAAAGCGGCGGGGGGCAAGAGGCCCGAGGGGAGGGGGAACGGCGAGAGCGCAGCGTAGGCTCCGCCCACCTTCCTCCCTCTTTCAAGGCGGCTGTTGCATCTAACTGACTCACTCCTTCTCCACCCCTCCCTCCCTGCAGTGATCGAACAACTTCCCATGGATCTCCGCGACAGGTTCACCGAGATGCGCGAGATGGACCTGCAGGTGCAGAGTACGTGAGTCAGCCCCGCCCACAGTCCGCCTCCCTGGCGCGGCTTCCAACGCAGGCCGGCGAGTAGCCGGCCGCCGAGGCGGGCTTCCAGAGGGAAGGGTGGGAAGAGTTAGTTACTTTGCAGCTATGCGTGCAGCACTGTCGAAGTTATCAGCCGAAGGAAGATACACGTGCTCTTAGGCTCTGCCCGCCTGAGTCTTGCATTCGTCAGAAATTTAGGATTAGGCAAACAGTACCTTCACCATAACCGCCTTCGCAACAACACAAAACATAAGTTCAGAAGAATAATTCACTAGTAGGGAGATGAAAATAAGTTAGTAGTGTAGGAAATTGAAAAGGATGAAGAAATACGTTTGATTAGATGCGTATCTCGCCTGACGTTCAGGAGCATATACATAGCACTTTCTCCCATTCCCCCCCCCCACAAACCTCTTGAGTTAAGGTGTTCTTTGAGTTTCTCTGGCAGTGGATGGACTTGAACGTGGATCTTCTGGTCCAGGTGTTAACACTATACAGAATCATCTGTAAAATAAAAATTATAATCAACTTCATGCAAAATAAATACAGTAAATAAGCGGAACTCACACAAGATTCTTCTGCACATTGTTGATATATACTGTATAGTATATACAACATTTATTTCTGGTGCCTTCTGCTGGAATGCTGTCCAAAGTATATTACTTTCCCCCAATAATTTATGTAGATTTTTTTCAGCCTGAATGTACATCACTTCCAGTTCTAAATTTCCTTTGAAACTTTTGTTGTGTATGAAGTATTTAGCATTTCTTGTCACACATCATTTGTCCTAAATATTTCAATTTTCTTGATACTATTCACACTTTCCCTATTTTTGGCTATTTGTTGGGAGTTTCACACTAAACCATGAAAAGCCAACTACATTACTCTTAGTGGGTACACTTTGGCTCACTCAAAGTGGTTAATTTATGATTTAGTATATCGTGCAACTCCCCCTAACTGAATCATAATTAAGTCAACCATGAATATGTGTCTTGGAAACATAAGTGTAATTGAGACTTGCTCACTGTTTATGGTGCATTTGAATTTAATTGCTTAAATATATTCTTGGATATATTAATGCATTTCAGTAGCAATTGATTTCAGTAGTACTGTCCAATGATTTTTTTTCCCTTCCTGGTGTTTCCCTGCAAATGCAGACTCAGGTTTTTTTGGATAAACAAAAGTTTTGATCCATTGGTTGTGACAGGAATTGACCGATCACCTTGTTGTTTGAACCTGATTTTGTGGGCTGAGAGAGAATGACTGGTCCAAAGTCATCCAACTGACTATTATGTCTAAGACAGGAGTCAAATTCATTGTTCTGATTTCTAGCCTCGTGCCTTAACCATTAGACCAAACTGACTCTTAACTATAGTATTATCCAACAATACCATTGGTCTTATCCATTCTGGGTGCTAGGGGTTACAGCATAGCAACATCTGAAATACCTTCGCTCTGTTATATATAGACAGTTCAGCAGTTATGAATATTGAAACTATTTTGTTTGCTGCAGCTTTCATGACAAATGTGTCTGAACTTAAATATGCTATCTGGAAGTAAACTTAATTTGTTTGTAATACTTCATTCAGCTAATATTGTGATCTTATATTTCCTTATTTTGGAATTTCACTGGATTTAGGAAGACTTAATTTTACAAAAATACTATGATTTTGTCATGTGCCCCTTATAATATTAAAGCACTGCCAGTGTGGTTTATCAGTTAAGATATCAAATTGAGGGGAGGAAACTCACATTCAAGCCTATCCTCAGCATAGAAATGCACTTGTGAACTTTGGACAAGTCATGTTCTCAAATCAACTTTTCTGATCTTTTTGATGTGCATTAAAAATAAGGAAAAGTTCTCTTGTTAGCTGCCTTGAGCTCCTGAGATATAAGTCAGACAAATTTCAGTGGACAAATTAAATTATGTTTTATGACCAGTCATTTTCTTAGTGTCTTAAAAGTATTTACTTACTAGTGTTATCCTATTTCAAACTATTACATATTTATCTAGATAAATAAACATATAGAATGTTCTCTGTGTTTAAGATGCAATGGATCAGCTGGAGCAAAGAGTAAATGAATTTTTTATGAATGCAAAGAAAAACAAACAGGAATGGAGAGAAGAACAGATGACTTCAATTAAAAAGGTAAGAATAAGGCAAATCTTCTTATAACAAAACTCCAAAACAGATCCTTGAATTTGTTTTAAATTACTTCTGCGTTTAGACATAAAAAAACTTCACACATAGGATAAAATGCAGAATTCCTTCTGTATAAAACTTATTTTTTATCACATTTGATTCTCTGTTTAACTGAAAAAAGAACTATAACTTGTGAGTAGTGACAAAGGATTATTTCTACTACTTAGAGAAAGTTATTTTTTACTTTAATTAGACAGGCATTAAAGTACAAGGCATATAACAACAAAAGAATTGATAGTTTTATGCTTGAAATGTTCCTGGAATGTCTCTAGAACAACCTATTTCAGCTTTGAACAGCTCTTTCAGAATCAAAATACTATAGAATATTTCAGCATTGATGTATTTTTCTACACCTATACAATTTTATATGAGATTTTTGAAATGCAGTGTGTTTTCAATATAGATATTGGCTTTCATTTTAATTCCACATATTCAAGGGCACATGATATCTTCCATGCTTGAAAATAGTGGAAAGAGATAGAACTATTTAAAGTTCAACTAACATCTTCAGATTTGATTTTGATAACTATTTGATTCGGTAAAATGAATAAATACAAAATGAACAAGTTAAATCAAAGGTCTTGGTTATTTCAGTAACATTTTTTCACTTATGAACTCTGATTATAGAATTATAAGCATTTATACATTCAACTCAATACCAGTACCAAAGTTAAGTATCTTGTACAAATAGTAACTATTTAACCTCTGCTTGAATATATACAGTGAAAGGTATCCTATCATCATCATAGATAGTGGGTTCCATTGTTAAAGTGATTATCTTGTTAGGAAGTTTTATCTAACTTTCAACTTGGGTTTGCCTTCCTGAGATTTAAATCTGTTATCACATATCCTGCTAAATGGAAGTTGTTTATAGAAATATTTGAACAATTCCATTATTATTTATTTATTTATTTATTTTATTTATTTATTTATTTATTTAATTTCTATGCCGTTCTATTCCGGAGAACATACTGTCTTCAGTAATAGTTTCTAAAACTAAATATATTCAGCTTCTTCTACCTCTATTACAGGACATCATTTCAAGTTCCTTGATTATCTTTCCCCGAACCTTCCCATAACTCTGAATGTTTATTAAAAATGTTTATTCAAAACTCCCTTGAACAGATCATATCCAGCAAGGAAAAATTAAAATAATTAGAACATCGCCTAATAGCATCACCTAATGGAAGCAGATCAATCTTCATTGTTTCCAAATCCTTTGCTGAAGAGCCAGGTCTTTAAAGTTTTTTTTAAAAACCCCAAAAAAGGAGATATTTCACATATCAAAGTGCAAGCTTTTCAAGGCCTGTATGGTGCTGCAATCACTGAAAAGCATTTAAACATTTTCTCCCAGCTTTTACTGGATGAGCAGGTCTAAAGATTACTTGTCCTGAGCCCTTATATGGGTTTAAAAGTGATGTCCAACACTTAGATTTGTGCCTGGAAGCAAACAGCCAGTGTTATGCTTTCAGATGGACAAATCTAGATACACCCATCTAAGTTTCTGCATGCTGTTCCAGTTGAACATTCTGTGTGTTCTTCAAGGACATCTCCATATAGAGGAAGTTGCACTACTCTACCCATATTAAAATATGCTTTATTTTAATGCATTAATATAGGTAATTATGCATTGTTAGATAATTTCACCCTAGTTCAATTAGTAATTATTAATGTGTTATTAAATAACAGTTGTGACCAATTTGCTTACATAATATTTCTGATACAGGATTACTACAAAGCGCTAGAAGATGCAGATGAAAAAGTACAGTTGGCTAATCAAATTTATGATTTAGTAAGTAAAATAGAAAATTTTGAGTTGATTTATATGGTGGTCTTAAATTGATACTTTCTTTCAACATTTGTACATAAATGTAAATGTATAACAATAGAAATAAATATATTTTCATTATCACATGCGGGCCTGTCCTAATTTTTGAACTTACCAGAGCTCCTGCCTAGATTTGTATCACTTGAATTCAGTCAAATTTGTGGTGGTTTTTGTGTTAGCTTCCTTGCTGACTACCTGGTTTGCATGGCCTAACTTAGAGCATATTTTCTAAGAAGAAAGGCCCATTTAATTTCATATTAGCCTTTATCAAGTGATAGTTAAATGAAATCTGAGGGTATATAGAGGCTTAAAGTTTGTATTAATTTAGCCAGTGGTTTTTCAGTTCAGTTGTCTTAGTTTACACAACACATCCTGAACTATAAGTCATAAAGGTAAGATTGTCACCCATGTTTCAATGTAGCCCAGCTTGTAAGTTTACAGATGACATCACATAATGGCAAACAATGAAAAATATGGGTGTAGGGAAACAAGATACAACAGGGGGATGAAATGAAATCAAAAGATAAATGGAAAGTGGTGAAGCAGATACCTTATTGCTGTTTTCTGGAATCTCATCTGGATATAAGCAGAAGCATTATTTCCATTACAAATATCCTCTCCATGGTGAAACATGATTTTTTGATACAGTATTTAAAACAATTAACAAAAACATTAAGGGATTCTGTTACGCATATTTTCTATGGTAACATTTCATTTTCTTATTCAAATACTTTTCTGAAGTCTGAAATAGTAATGCTGGTTGAAAATAAACTCAGTTCTAAAAATCTGTTCTTAAATTAGGTAGACCGTCATTTAAGAAAATTGGACCAGGAGTTAGCTAAATTTAAAATGGAACTTGAAGCAGATAATGCTGGTATTACCGAAATACTGGAAAGACGTAAGTATGTATGGTAATCTTTTAGACTGGTGATAGTGCATATAATATCATTCTAGGATGATAAAATTCTAGCTTAATGGTACCAGGCTATTAATAGTGTGCAAAGCATTCAAGATCCAGTTTGAACTTCATGTTCAGAGGTGACATGATTGGATCTGAAATTAAGAATTTAAATTAACATTGCGATTTGCAGTGATTTTACATATGAACTAGATTACATTTTGGATTTGATCCAGTAAAAGAATTATAGGCATGATGAGGCATGAGAATGCTTTATATTTTGAAGAATAGAATGGAAATAGTAGAAAAGATTGATTCTTAAGAGGGTTATTAACCTGTAAAATTTTAACTAGATAGTTTTGAGGGTTTACAGTTAGGAATGTGCTAGTTCTATAAGATAAAAATCTAGTACAATGAAAAAGACAAGTCAACAATCCATGGTATCAGGGTCCTTTTTTACCATATTTAAAGTACCTTGTCAAAACCATATTTGAGATTAAAAGTAGTATTTATTATCCTGATAGGTTCTTTGGAACTGGATACACCCTCACAACCATTGAATAATCATCACGCACATTCTCACACTCCGGTAGAAAGTAAGTTGAATATTTTCCCTTTAATTTGATTTAGTATGAATGTAAAACTAATATAAGATTATCTACTTTCAAAAGCCAGCTGTCTCCTAAAGCTGCCATTGGAATTTGCACAAATGCTTGAATGCATTCAGTGGATTGAAAATTGATAAAAACAGCATGATAAAAGCTAAGCTTTGTATGTTTTTAGAAGTAAGTCATTTGCATTTCAATACCTCAGGTTAGACTTTTGGACTGACAGGTTTTTTTATTCTTTATATAGAAAGGAAACATAATCCCTCCTCTCATCATGCAGCAGCAGACCATGTACCTGAAAAGAAGTTTAAATCTGAAGCTCTTCTGTCAACTCTCACTTCAGATGCCTCTAAAGAAAATGCACAAGGTAATTTCTGTTTTAAATGTAAATGAAAATCTAAGCAAACTGAACCATTTTTAGGTCCTATATTCAGAAAAAGTGTTATTTGGAGAAAAAAGCAGATACATTTTTTTTTATTTAAAAGCGGTTGCCGCAGCATTTGCTGCAAAAAGCTGTATGATAGAACTGGAGCATAAATATAAGCTATAAGTGCAGAAATAGTCCAAAAATTAAAAACAGCTTTAACACAATAGGGAAAATAGAATAAACAGAATCAAATGCTAAAATTGTCATCGATTTCTGGTTAGCTCCCTGCTAGGATTATGCACAATGAAAAAATGAGTAATGCATTTTTGTTCTTTACACTTATCTCTTTATTTTTAACCCATGCTTTTTAATTCAGTGAGACTTACGTATTTATTTATTAGTTTTATCTGACCACCCATCTCAAAAACATGAGTCTGGATAGCTAGCAATATTAAAAAGATAAAACATATACAAAATACATAAAATATAGGTTTCAGAGAAAAATTAAAAATCATCAGTCAATCATTCAGCAGAATCAGGAAATGTCTTCATCAAAAACTTAGGGTCCAGGTTCAAGGATAGAGACAAGTCTTCTAGGCCTTATTGGAAGGCCAACAGGAACAGAGCCAATCTCATCTCTGGAGAGATAATATTCAAGAGGGTGAGCACCAGAACATAAAAGGCTTCTCCTGGGACCTGCTAGCTGACACTCGTAAGCAGATGAGACCCGGAAGATTCTTCTCCAGCCAGACTACATGGGATAGATAGAAACGTCCAGGAAAACAATGGACCCATAAACAACCAGGTCCTAAACCATGAAGGGCTTTAGAGGTGACTGCTAACATCTTGAATTTTCCCCAGAAGCATATTAATAGCCAATGAACAGGTGTAAATATTTAGTCCTGAATAGCAACCAGATTGAGCAGAAGGTTGCAGCAGCCTATCATTAACAAGGGCAACGGTATATTTGTGACCTAATATTTTCTCTGGTTCAGTACAACATGTTCCTACTCCTTATCTGTTTTTGGAGAAAGGGCTGGAGAAATACAGCCAAGAAAACTGCCTTCTCATATCTAGAAGAATCTTGTTGACACAGAGAATAACATAGGCTCATGATTTACCTCCTCTTTTCACCCAGCTATTCCTGCTATTTATTTCTTTCCTTCTTTTTCTATACATTCTTTGTTCAACTTCTCATCTTTTTCCATTTCCAACTTTGCCTTGCATATGTGAGTCTCTCTTTCCATGGAAGAGAATTAGTCTTTCAAGAAATTTGCTACCTTATTTCCATTTTATATACTTACAATTTGGCAGGAAAATATTTCTGACAGTATTTTTTAACAACAAAAGAAACAAAAAAAAAACACTTTCTCTACAGATGGAAGGCAAGTTTCGGAAAAGATGCTTTTGATAAAGAGTGATGTTTGTCATAGGCCAGACTGTTTATTTACTTATAGCAGCAAATGTTCTGTTAAGGCAGTAAATGTTTTCAGTTTTCTTGGTATGCATTTTCATTTAAAAAGGTTACTTATCATTGCATAATTTTAAATTGCATACACTTAAAAGTGCATGAGAAGTGATTCAGAGCCAAATAAAATATTGTAACTTTCTGCATTGTCCTAAAAATATACATGTTGCATGTTAATATATGTGTGTCTCATTTATCTGCGATAGCATCTAATTGAACTAACCAAAGAAAAAGATTAATATTTTATTGCTAATAATTTGATTCTCAAAACATGCACCTTTGAGTATTGTAATATTTACCATACCATTGTATTTTAAAAATAGCCCTACACTTAGATTTGCATACCAAGAACGGTGCTTTTTAAATCATATCAAATGGTTTATTGAAGCATGAAATAATTCATTTTTTCCATAACTTTGTTACTTTTTAGTCTTTGGGCAAGAGAGCAAACAGAGAAACTGATACAGTACCAAATCTTTCCATATCATTAAATCTATATTTTTCTTTCTTAATTAGCATACTGTCTAAATTTTCTTCATACACAATTGATTTTCAGTTTTCTGACATTTTTTTAGTTTTCATTTTAGACTATATAAATATGTTCCCTTTATTCATCAAGGGTGTCGAAACAGTAATTCATCATCCTCATCCAACAGTGCATATAATGCAAATTCTTCTCAGCCATTGGCATCGTATAACCTGGGCTCATTATCTTCAGGAGCTGGAGCTGGTGCTATTACCATGGCAGCAGCTCAGGCAGTGCAAGCCACAGCACAGGTAAGGAATTCGAAGCATGTTTTAAAATACCTGCCCCAAGCAGGTTGCTAGAGCAACTTTTATTTCATTAGATTTGCCATTGGCACTTTAAAATGATTGTTTTCAAAGATGGCATATCTGTTGGTTGACATTTCATGGATGTAGGTTTTACAGGAACAGAGAGATTTATATGGGACATTCTGAAAGCTTTTCCCACTAGATTGAGTGTTCTGTAGCCAGAGGAAAATATCAATAATTTTCTTGCAATATTTTGGGCATGAAAGATCAAACCTCAACTTTAATATTTTTAAGGAAGAAAGTAAGGTACTCGTTAAAACGATTATACACTAAACAAGCTCTAACTGCTGCATAATGTATTTATAGATTAGCTCCAGGTCTACTCATGTTTTAAGGAAAGCAGTGAAAGTCAAGCGTTTCACTTTTTATACTCAATGTATTATAAATGAGGCTAAATTTGAAACCATCTGTATAACATTGCTGTTTTTCTTTTAGATGAAAGAAGGAAGACGGACATCAAGCTTAAAGGCGAGCTATGAAGCCTTTAAGAACAATGACTTCCAACTTGCAAGAGAATTTGCATTATCCAGGGACACAGCTGGATATACATCATCTGCTTTGGCATCTACATTATCACAGACGTTGAGTTCATCAACCACAGATTCACGGAGTGGTAGAAAAAGCAAGTATGTTCATTAAAATGATAGACATTCAAAAGTGGATTGCAGTTTCCCATTACCTGAGAAAGAAAAATTTACATGACAAAGATTTAGGGTTTATTGCTTCTGAACTCCACCTCACTTCCTTGTCCAGCATTAAAATATTTATTTTCTGCTTTCCTATATAGATAGTCCTCAGGTTACAACCCCTTGTTCAGTGACCATTCACATTACAAGAATGCTGCACGTGGGATTCCACAGCCATTTCTCAAGACTTCCTGCCATCAGTATCCCTGCAGTCACACGATCACAATCTGGGCTCTCAGATGCCCGGCTTGCAATTACAACATTGCAATAAGCAGTTTGCACAATGGGAAACTGCCAGGGAACTTCACAGGCTTCTCCCATGAGTTGCTCTTGCCACTTTTTCTCCCAAGGAGCCTTGCTATGGATCACGAGACCCCAGGGATCTCGTACTCCATAGCACCCCTTCTGCTAGTACTTAGAAGTACCCACCCATGACCCCTGCCATGTCACTCACACTCGGTAGTGCCAACGCACAGCTCTTACCTAGAGGTCTGCTTGCCTAGCCCTCTGATCTCATGAGGCCCACCCATAATAATCTCTGCAGGCTCTGGATTACAGTGGAAACCAGACTGCTGGGATTGCCATCACTAAGTAATCTAGTTATGTGGCATTGCTCTTTATGATCACGACCACATTGCTTATAACCACATCGCTTAGCAAAGGAAATTACAGTCCCAGTTGCCATTTTTAACCAAGGTCTATCTGTAAACCTTTTACTGTATAGGTAATCTTTGACTTAACCACAATTGAGTCCAAAATTTCTGTTGCTAAGCGAAACATCTGTTAAGTGAATTTTGCCCCATTTTAATGACCTTTCTTGCCACTGTTGTTAAGCGAATCACTGTAGTTGTTAAGTTAGTCACATGGTAGTTAAGTGAATCTTGCTTCCCCGTTGACTGCTGGTCAGAAGGTTGCAAAATGTGATCACATGACCCCGTGACACTGCAACCATCATAAATATGAGTTGCCAAGCATCTGAATTTTGATCATGTGACCATGGGGATGCTGCAGTGGTCATAAATGTGAAAAAACGGTCATAAGTCCCTTTTTCAGTGCCGTTGTAACTTTGAACAGTCACTAAATGAACTGTTGTAAGTTGAGGACTAGTAGTTGTGTTCCCTCTGTTAAATCTTTCCAAGATCATCTTTATCCATTATTCTCTTTATTAGCAGCAGCAGTAATAACAAACAGGAACTTTTCTTTTGCTGTTTTTCTGGACAATCTCCAACTTCCCAAGACTGAAAAAAGAAAATGTATATTAAGCTGCAAGTTGCTAAAGCAAGAGTGAAGCAAGCTCAGCATGCTAAGCTCCTTTTTGCAGCAGTCTGCACAGAATTCATGTCATTCTCAGGAGATAGTTCATAGTGCTTTCTGCTCCTACCACCATTCTTAGGATCTGGCCTGTCAGACAAACTTCATGAGGTGCCTCTGAGGAGGAATGTAATGAGGTAGATTACAGGTCTGTAAATACAATCTTCATGCCAAAACTTTTTAGGAACTGTTATTCATTTTGGCCACCAGATGGAGTGCAACGACTATATAGTAATTTTCATCTTTTTTTTTTTTTGGCAGTATGAGCTTGCTATCTTAGTCCAGCTCATCACCTTAAGGCGCAGAAGCAATTAAGTTATCAAATTTCTGTGCCTTTTTATTTCTGTGTTGTTCAGTATTCAGACTTTCCTTCAGGAATAATTCAAGAGCTATAGTTGCTGAAGATTTTTAAAATATACTATTTGCACTGTTACTTAACAATACAAAGATGAATTATTACAGTCAAGTCAAGAAAATGCATTCTTTTGAGTCTGCAGAAAGTTTTCTCCCATACTGAAAGAACTCTATATTCATAGAAAAGGCCTCTAACAAAAGAATACTCATTGAATTATAATTAGTTCCTAAATTCCATTGTATGCCATTTGTGATACATTGCCATCTTTACAAAACTCTCTGAAGACAAATATAAAGAAGAATGACCCACCCCCACAATCTTAATTGGACGTCAATATTCCCCTTAGAACATTTTATTCAGATGTTATGCATAGTCCCCAGACAGAAAATTCAGGCTTTTTATAAATGAAGGGAAAAAGTATTTGTTACATACTGGTCTGTTTTAGAAATCATTTTAAAATTGTATTTAAAAACTGTGTCACAGTTTTTTAAAATCGTTTTGTTTTCAGAATGTCCCTTGCCATGGAAAATAGATTGGTGAAAATAGTCTGTTATGTTAATTTTTCAGAAACAATAACAAATCTTCAAGTCAGCAGTCGTCCTCATCTTCTTCATCTTCTTCCTTGTCATCATGTTCCTCATCCTCTGCACTAGCCCAAGAACTCTCCCAGCAAACAGCAGTCATTCCCGAGTCTGAATCTAATACCCAGGTTGATTGGACCTATGATCCAAATGAGCCACGTTACTGCATTTGTAATCAGGTATATTCTGTCAGAGAAAGAACATTGTTTCTGATAGTTTGCCTAGTTTATTGATCATGGCTGATTTACTGAGAGGAGACAGATCTAATAATATGTAATTATGTATCAGAAATTGTTAATATTTAAATCATAACATAATTTAAAATTAAAAATTACAATGAATTGTCTATAAAACTAGATGACTAGCAGTTTGTTGATATATGCAGAATATAGTGCATCTTTGAATCAAATCTTTAAAAATGTCTGCATAGTGTCAGAGAAATATAAATAAATCTGCTTCCAGTGTCCAATTTTTTATGCTGATCCTCATTATCAATCAGCCCATTTTTAATCATTTTTGGAGATGCAGAATTAATAGAATTTAATAAAGAAACATACATATCATTTTATGCAATAACATCCAAAAATTTATTTTTATGAGAAATGTTACACATTTCCTCTGGATGTAAAATCTTGTCAGAGTTTTGCAAATTTAAATTACATAACTATTAAACACACAAAAAATAAATTTGGCTGTAGGCTTCCAGACTAAGAAAACACACACAGAGAGAAAATATAACACAGAAAAATATGAATAAATAAATGGATTCTCAAATACAGCTAAAATATATATAAGAATAAATTTTATGTAGAATGGATAGTCTCAGTTTCTGCAAACAAAATTCTTAAATCTTTTTATTTTGATTATGATATTTCTATAACTGACTCTATGGACTCCCAGCATTTTGAGATTTGCAGTAATAGTATACAGATATAATAACAAAATACCATTAAATGTTTAAAATATGATATTTTTAGTGTAAATGAAAATTATATTACTAAGATGATAATACTGCAGAGCTGATTCAGTGACTAGTTTGAGAAAGTTTTAACTTCGATTTTAATGTTATTATTTAATATCACTGTTGCTTCCTCTGTTTTGTTTATTTTTAATGAAGGTCTTCCTTGCTGATTGGATTTCAGATTAGATCTTAGAAGTGTTCTCTGTTGAAAAATAAACTTGAAACAAAGCTATTAAATATAAAATCTAACGATGCTGATCTCACATAAGGGCATCTATATTCAGATAGTCATACAAATTGGCTGTTTCAGATTTGTATTTGAAAATTCAAATGAACATTCTACTTAATATATAAGGTTGATATTCTACAAATAATAAATAAACCGCTTTACAAATAGTAAATATGTGAAAAGAAAGTTACCTGTGTTTATATGTTGGAGCTGATAGTAATGGAAAAATATAAATGTTTTCCACAAAATGGTATAGCCATGTTTCTAAACAAGCAGTTAATCAAAGTGACTCCCAAACAAATTTAAAATATTAATGATCAAAGAAAATAATTCAGTAACTGTTGGATATTTCATTGGGAATTTTTGGAAGTCGTTTCCAATCTAAAAGTTCCAATAATAGCAAAGTGAGCATATAGTATGACTATTCTTTTAGCATATTAAAAGTTCAAGTTGTCAATCTCAATTTCTCCTAGTAACTTTTTGATATGAAGTGTTCTCTGATCACATAAAATCTAATAACGTTCAAATAATATGTACTGATTCTTCATAGGTCTCATACGGTGAAATGGTGGGCTGTGATAATCAAGATGTAAGTATGGAAAATTAAATGAAACTAGGAATAATACCTTGATATTTTTTTTAACCATGTTAAACAGATAATCAGATCTAATGCCTGGGGTGGAACACACACAAACACAATATATACATATATGTGCATGTCAGCATTCAATTCTTTTTCACTGCTTCTAATAATGCACTTGAGGGAAGGGTTGGATATACAGTTAGAACTGCTTCAGATTGTGGGACTTCAGTGAGTGTATTAGAAATGTGACTAAGTATTTTAAACCCTAGACCAGGGGTAGGCAACCTTGGCTCAGGAATTCTGGGAGTTGAAGTCCACGAGTCATAAAAGAGCCAAGGTTGCCTACCCCTGCCCTAGACTTACTTTTAGATTTTGTTTGATGGTGTTGGGGAAAAATAATAGAACTCTTGAGAATTTAAAGATGATTTTACACATACATATCTGTTTGAATAAGCACATAGTAGTTGTCCCAGTAATATTGATGGCCAAGAAATAGATCTTCTGAAATGAAACTTATCTGGCTTCCTAAAGCGATCTGGTATTTTTCCTTTATGAATATCTGTGAATCCATTGCATCTTTTTTTAGCATCGGTATTTCAGAATATTGTGTTTTCTCTTTTATGTGTCTTACAGTGTCCTATAGAGTGGTTCCATTATGGCTGTGTTGGATTGACAGAAGCACCAAAAGGAAAATGGTACTGTCCACAGTGTACTGCTGCAATGAAAAGAAGAGGCAATAGGCATAAATAAATGCTGCATTATTTTCTCTCCAGTTAACATATTCCTTTTGGGAGGTGTATTAGGAGGAAATGCTTCTTTGCAGCTAGTCAAAGGAGGATTGATATAGCTGTCAAAATATTGACTTCTTAATTTTGCTAGCTGTGTTTTAATATTGTACTTAAATTATTTATGCACTACTGCTGTGCTATAAATATTTTTCCAGTTAGCCATGGATTGTTCCAGTGGCAAACGTATGCAGACATTTGTACTCTGACCATTTTCTCTAAGCAATGGGCATTCTATGATAACTTGGTCTTCAGATAATTCCAGCAAAAGGACATTTTGAATCATTTTATATTCAGCTGACATTCTGCTGCATGTTCTGTGCTCAAGAACTGTTATATGGAATTTATGTATATAAGTGGTAAAGGAAGTCAGGCTGTCAAAAGAAGATTTTTTTCAAATGCCTTTAGAGCTTGCTCTCTTGTTGAAATGGAAATCAGCAGGCTAAAGAAGATGGTTCTTGTATCCACACACTGGGCTAATATCCTCTGGAGTACTTGGAACATAGCAACAGACTCTTGTACACTTTAAAAAAAAACCACTACTCTTTCTTTATATGTTTGGGTCCATTCAGGGCATAGTCATTAAAAATGGTGTTAAAGTGATAAACCTTTTATACCAAATGTGTTTATTTTTTGTGCAAGTGATCCTTTAAATTGAAACTGTATTAGGTGTTCAAATTTAAAAAAAAATCAAATGCTAGTATTAATGCTTTGCATACTGTATCAGAGAAAGACAGTACAACATTTCATGAAAGCTTTCATAATATGCAGTCTAACTGGAGGATTTTAAATAGTTTTTATTTTTTTTAATAAAATACATAAATAAAAGGTTTCCATCTCCAACATACTAAGTAATATGCCTACTGTGTAGTGGGTGGTACTTTTTTTTAACTATTTCCTTATTTATAATGTTAAATAACACTGGTTTTAAGCAAAAAAAATCCTTTCAATACTGGAAATTAATGTTTATATTACATCTAGGAAATGCACATTGATGCATAAAATTGAATACTTCAAAGTTGTGTTGAATTAAGGTCAGTCGGCTGGTAAGACATGGCAAGAAATAGTGAATTGGATCCCAACTTTGTTGCTATCATAAGGAAATTACATTAGTGGAGGATACAGTGCTTTGTTTTCCAGTTTCTTTTCCTGCCACTTCTAATGCCATCTCCAACACTCCTGTATCCTCAGCAATTCAGAGCATTTTCTTTAGATGATATCCTTGAGAAAGAATAGAATGTGATTCTTCCATTTGATCATACAATATCCATAGAAGACATGATGAATGTCCTAAATTTGGGTGAAGAAGTTCAACCTGCTGGAATGTGGCCTTCAGCAAATAAAACATCAAATTGAAAGCTTGGAAAAAGTGGGCATTTCTCCTGTATGTATGTTATAAGACTCCTCAAATCATCTTTCTCAAGTTCAACCTCGAGATGGAAGAGAAAGACTCAGGCAGATAGAACTTTAGCCAGAAATCATGGTCATTATGGTTTCTAGGCTTTCAAGATAATAAGGATCAGACTTAAGAAAATCAGCATATTTACACTTTTGAAAGAATTTTTTTTAGTTACTGCTCAACATTTGCAAAAAACATTTACCTCTCACGCCCACTCTCAGTCTGCCCTACAGTTTCATGATCCATCTTGCATGGGATGGCACTGCATGAAACAGAATGCTTTGTAGCTTAAGCTCAGTCTATTGCCTTGTAACAGTTGTTAGAGTATCTGCTGAAAAGTAATATGAAACTACTTTATTATTGTGCAGCAGGTGGAAGCCAAAATTGGATTTAGTCTGTAGCAAATGACTCCATAAGCTTATATTTTCCTTATAAGTAACATTCAAACATAGTTACAATTACATTGGAGGTTGGAAAATTACAGATCTTATTCTAGGGATAAGCAATCCAGGGCTCTATATATTGGATTCAACCTTAACACCAGTTATGGATAAAGGTGAGTAATGAGGCTTTATTTTCAGGAATTGGAAGTGTTTACCTTAGTACAATAGGGTATTTCATGTCAAATCAGTATATTTTAAGACTCCATAAGGCTTTTATTTTTCCATTTTGTGTATATATTCATCTGTTTTGTTATTGTTCCTGTTTGCTGTAGACATAATCTAGCAGCTTTTCTAGAATTAAAGGTAAAATATAATAGGTTCTTTTCTAGTAATTATTGCTGAAGATAGATCAACATATAGTAATTGGGGAAAAAAAGTTTTGTGGATTTAGGTCCATAGTTTATGTTTCTTATTTTTTGTAAGCCACATGTCTGCCCATTCCTCTCTAAATGAAATATAATTGTTTTTTTCATAGCGCGGACAACACTTATTATAATAATTGCATCTTCTAGTCCATATCCAAGTTTATTTTAACCCATTTCAGTCATACCAACAGGCTGTTTTTCAAAGACTAAACAATTCCAACTTTTGAATAAAACTTGCTCAATCCCAGGACTATTACAGTTTAGCAATAAAGCATAGGAATACAGGTAATTCCCGAGTTATGAGTGTTCCCTTAGCAATAAGCACCCCCTAGTGTTTATGAAAAAGTCCCTAAGCCTATGGATACCTTACGAAGATCAAGAGATCTTGCTTTCTTGGCTGTTTCACTACTTCCTTTGGTGTGTTCACAGAATGGAAATGTAAAGTAAAGTGAGATCAGTGGCACAAGATTTCATGCTACTGACCTCATTTGATCTCACGGTAGTTTAGGCCTCTGTTCTCTTCAACAAAGAACGGAACAGAAGCCGAGGGAGAATGGACCTCCGGAGGCTTGCAAAAGCCTTTCCCGGCTCCCATTCTGGGCCTTGGAGGCTTGGAGGAAGCCTCCAAGGCCCAGAATGAACGTCTGTAAGCACATGGTTGCCACCCATGGCCTCCACTCTGGGCCTGGGACAACTACTATGTGCTTATTCAAACAGCTCTGTATGTGTAAAATCATCTTTAAATTCTCAAGAGTTCTATTATTTTTTCCCAACACCATCAAACAAAATCCAAAAGTAAGTCTAGGGCAGGGGTAGGCAACCTTGGCTCTTTTATGGCAGCGGCTTGGGAAAGGCCTCCGACACCTGGATTGGGCCTCCGGAGCCCCACTGAAGCGTTCCCTAGTGTCATTTCCTGGTGGCAGCAGCCCAGAAAAGGCCTCCGTCATCCAAAAATAACATTGGGGGACACTTCAGCGAGGCTCCGGAGGCCCAATCCGGATGTTGGAAACCTTTTCTGGGCCACTGCTGCCTGGAAAGGATACCGGGAGTCGCTTCAGCAGGCCTCCGGAGGCCCGTTCCGAGCCTCTGAGGCCTCCTCCAAGGCCCAAAACAGAGGCCATGCTTCCAGAGGTCTGTTCTGGGCCTCCTAGGCCTTTCTTTGCTCTTGCTGGGAGCAGAGAAAGAAACGGAGGCTGAAGAAGAGACAGATCTTCACAAGGTAAGTGACCCGGTGCAGAAGGATGAGGGGGGGAGCAAATGTGGGACCCCAGGGGAGGGAACATGAGGTATTTCAGTAGGTCAGGGGAGGCCTTGGGTGGTCTGAAGATGGCCTGTTCCATAACTTCCCCCCCCCATGGCCTCCACCCTGAGACACCTCATGTTCACTTAATGAGCCACACATTCACCCACACATTAAATTAGTGAATGTGTGGGCGAAAGCTGAGAGTGAATTGTGTTCAAGGTATGAGATTCATGCCTATGAATCCTCGAGTTACGAATGGAATGGGCAGGCTCCAATACATTCGTAACTTGAGGACTACCTGTAATTTCTTATAATAGTTTCCCATCACCTATTTAAGCAAGATGTGGCTAGAGTTTCCACTGCAGCCACTAGAGGCTCCTCTTGACTGCTGTGAAGTCCAATATTGTGATCAGAAAGAAATTTGATTTCTGATTCTCTGCATCCTTATATACGTCAACACCACTAATGATACAGAGATGTTTGATACTCTGGCATAGACGACAATTGTACTGTGTCTGTTTCTGCAGAGAATATAACTACTTAATATGTGGATAAAATCATTGTTAGCAGTGATGAGGCATGAACAGAAGATATAACAATAGTTTTATAAACAAAAATTGTAATACTATGATAACAGGCCAGTTCCAGAATGGCATGTAAAATGTAATTTTGTGATTGTCATAAATAAATGCAGAATAGCCCCAAATGAGCTAGGCTTGTGTATATATGGAAAGTTACAAAAACAAGACCTCTAGAGGTTCATCTGAGGAACCAAGTAATCTGGTTTTGAGAAAGCTCTCTTTAGTAAGATTTAGTAAGATTTCTTAAAACATCTGTTGCAATTGGAGCATTACTTGATATGGCTGTGCAAGTCTAGAGCTCTTCACTTCATTAACTATTTGAACTAAATGTTCCTTTGATGGCTTCCTGCTTCTGACCTGTTTGGCTGTCCCACTGCAACCATTGTTAGAGGCTGCTTCTGTGCAGAAGCCACTATTTAATGGAATGGATCAGGTAATCAAGGCAGTAAGGTCTGTCTTATATATAGTTCTAGATGGCAGCAATTTCTCATTTCCTAGACTGCCCAGGCAGGGAGAGCTCTGCCAAGTCAGAATCACAATAGTCTCTCTTCCCAGATCTGACTAGTACATGATCTCATGTACAATGAGATTTAGGTGATCAAAGTCTTATTAATCACCACCATGGACATTGATCACACCCATGGCCAAATACGGTCCTCAGTGACCTGAATGTTTTCTTATCCTGTGAAATGGGCTTTTTTGGTATCTAATTCTCAGAACATTTTTAACTTTCATAGTTGGCAATGCTTTTAAGTTTAGATTATAGTTGCATGTTAGCAGTGACCACTATTAGTTATTAAAGGAAAGAGAGGGGCTAGTTGTTGCTGTTTTTAATTACACTAATTGCACAATACCATGCATCATCTCATATTGCCTTTTGGATTTCCAATTTGAAAAAGTACCACAGGAAGGAAGTCTCTTCATTGGTATTTAATTGTAACTTGAGAAAGATCACAATGCAAGATGAGGTATTCACATCTATTCCTTGATTACTTTATAATTATGGAAAGAGCAAACACTTCCTCCAAATCTTTGAAGACATTTTGAAATCATTCCCTTCCCATCATATTGAATTAGAACTATTAGAAAAGAAATGTTGGGAAACCAAAATGTTGGAAAATTACATAGCAATTTCCAATTTAGTTTGCACCCAGTATATGCCTAGTCATTCCCTATTTCCTGGTCATAGCAAGCACACACACCACTCAGATTTGCTAGCAAAAATAAAGCTTGCTGTTTATTTATATAACTTCATCAAATATCAAAACTGTTATCCAGCAAAATAGGGTAAAAGACAGGCCAAAGCAGGCAAAAGTTAAACTTGTCCAATTGGCAAGAGATAAAAAGGCAAAAGAATAAATTATAACAATAAATGTTATCTATGTATTTCTTAATATGCAGAACCTTCCAGAGCCACCAGAAATAAGGGTGTAGGGCAACTCACTGTGGCCATCTTGCCACGGGACAACTGGCTATGGTACAATTCAATGCTGCAATGCTGCATTAAAAGCTTCATTCAGATACTTTTATCATTGGTGACCATGTTTTTGTTGAAATTATTGTAACTCATATATTTCTAATTATTTTTTATTATTATTGGGCATGGTTCTGTCAAAATTAATTTAACTTTTGTATTTGTTGAATTGTCCCACAATGAGTTTTCCCGCAACAACCTGGCCGCAGTGAGTTCTGTGGCAAAGTTGGTTGTGGCGAGTTGTCCCATTCCAGGAAACAATACTATAGGCAATGAGTATGGGAATGGGAATGGCCTTTAGTTATTCTACCTTTTAAATATAAATAACAGCAGTTAAATGGAGATGAAAAGTAGGACACAATGTCATCCTCTATTCTACATGGGGGGGAGACCATTCCAGCAGATGTGGAGAAGAACTGTCCATATTGTCTTAGTTAAGAAGAAGGCCACTAGAATGGGGAGCTTGGGGATACTACCTATGAGAACATAACATAACCTTACCTTGTCCTGTCTGTTTCCCATGACTTACTTTTCTTTTTGACTAGCCAATCATCTTTTAGCTAGGTTCCAAGAAAGAAAGAAAAAACATTTTTCACCAGTAATATTAAAAAGAGAAGGAAAATAATGATCTGGGGCAGAAGTGGCAGAAGGAGGAAATGAGATTCCCTGTTCAATGCTCCTGAAGTTTCTGTAATGGATATATGTAGGCTTGTTTGCTTATACCATAGTTTGTAGTCAGCTATGAGGGCGATTTTGATGTAGTGATTAAAGACAACAGGCTAGAAACCAGGAGATTGTGAATTCTAGTCTTGTCTTAGGCACAAAGCCAGTTGGGTGACCTTGGTCCAATCCCTCTTTCTCAGCCCTATGAAGAAAGCAAGGGCAAAATCACTTCTAAAAACTATTGCCAAGAAAACTGCAGGGACTACCAGAGGAAGTTGTCAGGACTCAAGCCTAACTCAAAGTTATATTTTTGGGTTCGCCCCCCCACTCTTCTTAAAGTCAGCAATTGTTCTACTAACATTTAGCTGCACAGAATTACAGTAAGTGGTGCTATAAACCCAAGTATGCCTCAGTCACATAATTAATCTTTCTCCGTATGTTTTACAAATAAAGTGGAACATCCTGAAGTGGTTTTGCAAGCCCAGAGCCACTTGGTTTCTTAATTTACCATTTGCCGTAGCGCTTGCATTCTTCTGTATCACTTTACTGTAACTTATGTGCAGTTCTGAAGTTCTTACAATGCTGTAAAACAACATGTGGGAGGCAAAAGTAAACTGTTTCTATGATCCAGTACAGTCCCCAGCCTGAGAGACTTTTCAGAGCTTGGTAAACGTAACCCCACCCCTCCGGGCAGTCCTGATTTTTATTTATATGTCTGTGGTCCAACGGAGTTCAGATGGAGTGCTGTGTGCGTGTGTGGAGATGAGCTGAAGTCATGAGCCTGGGCTGCTGGAGTGCTTTTAATCAGCAACCCGTTAGAGAAGAATGGAAAACGTCTGACAGGGTGAAGAACTAAGTAAGTAAACATGACTTTGAACTCCAAAAGACAATGGAGGGAAAAAAGGAGAGAAAAGAAATCCGATTGAGCAAAAACTAGGCTTTTGCTCTGTTAAAAACTGTGGGGAGGGAATGCTGTGTACGTTTTCTGGCAGGAAAAAGGCAATTTAAAAGATGAAGGAAATGGTTTTTTTAAAGAACCCATCAGGAGAGGAATTGGAAGGGGGAGGGAGGAGAAGAAGAGTCCTGCTGGAAAAGCCTTCGTATTTTTCAGCTTTATGTGCAAACCCCTTGCTATTTTTAGCCAATATATCTTTTTTTGAACATAATTGCTCAGTCGGTCCTTTCCTAGGTATTGTGCAATGGAGTTTTGCTCTAAACAGTCACATTTCTTCCGTGTGTAATGCTTGGAAACCTAATGTGCATTCATTTCCAGTCCACATTGTTTATATGTTACTTCTTTCGGTCTCTCTCACCACCAGTCCCATTGTTTTTTCCAGGTCGGACCCTGCTTGCCTTGCTCTGTTGGGGGCCTCTCATTTCTTGCCTGCTGATGTCATGGAAGAACTCAAGTCCAGAAGTGATGGAGAGAGAACTTGAGTACAAAGAGCACACCTTTCTGCCTTTCTTTCATACTGGTAGAAAGCAGCCAGACTGATCGCCCCTATAATGTGGAAATGGGACAAATCAGAAATCTGAGGTGCCATGGCTTGTCGGCAGATTGTGCCTGGTCGCAGATGGTGTCGTTTTCGCCCATTCCTGATGGTGCTGGTTCTGGCTGCCTATCTCTTCTACCAGACCATGATGCCTTTAAGATCCAAGAGACCAACAATTCCTACAAGTGGCAATGGATTACTGTCCAGCAAAGCAGCTGAGGTGCAGCGTCAGACACACCAAATCCTTGCAAGGCGAGTCAGTTGCTTCCTTCCTTCTGACAAACAACAAGGGCAGAAGGAGGTAAGAGAGATCTACAAGTTTCAAATAAATGCTGTTGATAAGCCAGTTAAAATTAACTTTTATTTCCTAGGTCACATATGTCAGTGAAATGGAAATACTGAAGTGCTTTGATTGAATTCCTTGCTCTGGTTCACAGCCTACACAAAATGTAGGTGTAGGGTCAGGAAGGTGACCCAAAGTGGTGAATCCCTAGAACAAAGCATCAATATTCTACTTTAATGGAATAATAAAATGCAACATAGAAAAAGATGGGAAATAAGAAGGAAGATGGAATATAATGTTGTAACCATGTCTGTGCAAATTAGATTGGTGCTCATGTTGTTCTAAATTGCATAACAAAGGATCAAAGGTTAAAGACCAGAAAAAAATCGAATTCATCTACTAGCTTATTTTAATTCTAAGATTCAGTAAAGAAGATGATGATAGAAAGACAGTAAGAATAAAAATGATGATTTCACAGATAGATTTGAAAGGAGCAATAGCATTCATCAAACAGAGTGTGCACAATATTATTCTGTGTTCTACACCAGAAAGAAATAATACTCATCAGCTTTATCAATAACTTCTGGTATTTCTAGACTTTTTAAAGCTTGGCCAACTCATGAGAGCTACTGAAATGGAATTTCTAGGGAAAATATTTTCTTTTCAGTCAACAAACAGGTAACTCATATTAATATCCAATATGCATTAATTCAGTAGTAGATTCGTAAATGTGTTTAGGATTATCTTTAGAACCTTGAGATGGTCAAAACCTCACTGTAGAATTTGTAACAGTCTATGCTTGGATTTAGGTGGGTAACATTACTGACTTGATGTATACAGCATTCCCCGACTTTGTGCACTCCAAGTACTGGAATACAATTCATAGGATTTTCAACCAGGGAATCCCAGCCCAACTGCTGAGAGATCTTGGGAAAAAGCACGTTTGGGCTAAGAAACTGAAAACAAGTGCTCTGCGTTGCTTTCCACTCACTTCTGTCATAATATTTATTTTCAGTAATGTACAGGAACCTAAATACACGCCAAATGAAAATGACTGTGTGTGTGTGTGTGTGTGTGTGCGCGCCACAATGTTTTGTTTTCAAGTGGCCCTCCAACCCAGAAAAACTCAAAATAAAACTATTTGGAGGCTAGAGGGGATGGTGAGGGCAATGTGCATTTTGGGAAAGCAGAGTTTGATAAAAGATCAGCCCCACTGTGAGAACCATTGCATAGGTTTGTATAAATAGCTGGGGTCTGCAATGGCAGCCATTTTTCAGAGTATCCATCATAGCTCCCATAATTCCAGATATACCCCCAACACCCAAAAACTGGGCATTATTCAGACTCTAATGTCTGCTATACATTAACTGTAAATTTTTTAGCAAGCTTTTGCCTGGCCATTTGGTAATAACATTCAAAAAGCCAGCTGAGGGAAAGTCATTGTCTTAGCTCAACCCATCTCACAGGATTGTTGTTGTAGGAAAAATAGGAGGGCGAAAGTGTGTGGGATATGTTTTCTGTCTTAAGGTTTTTGTAAAAATAATAAAGGCAGGAAATAAATAAATAGAAAACCAAACAAAACAAATTCGGATTTAGATTTGATATAAGTTTAACCAAATTCAGATGGCCTGCTTCACTTAAATCCCTGAAGATAATTAATGTAAGTTCCTGCCCTCCCATCAGCATATGTAGATATCTAAAGACTTTTAAAGTTATACATGCCTTATAGTAAATCATGCTAAGGAAAAGAGAGAAAAATAGGATACAGATCAGGCACTTGTGTTTTAACTCTGCTTTATTCTGGCTGCCTTACAACTATAGAATTATTTTACATCATTCTGTTTGTTTATATATCTTTGGCACAAGAAATGTTGAAACATTTGCACTGAAATATGTATTTGTTAGTTTTTCATAACGCGTACTTACAGTTGTACAAACTATTTTGGTTGTGACATCAGCTTTGCACAATTGCATCAGTGTTAAATCTCTGGAAGATGAAGTTATAAAATGCACAGACAGCCTTTTAAATTAAATGTCCTCTGAGCAAGATTGTTCTTATTATAAACAATCCTGTGTTACTGTACAAGTAAAATAGCTCCTACCATTCCTAAATATCTATCTGCTTCCTTCCTTTGCAATACAATCTTATCTTCTTATAGGATATAATTCAGGTTACCTTTTATTAGTTTATTATTAGAAACTTTCTTAGGAATGATTTTCATCATAAAAAAGTGTTTCAAGGTAGGAAGCATTTTTAAAAATTATAAAAGTTTGTAATATTTAATCTATGTCAAATAAAGTCTCCAAGGATTTTGTTAGAATTCAAATGTTTACTTTTGCATCTACCTTTCTATGATTAAAATCATATTCAGCTGTTTTTCTTACCCCTGTTTATGTGTTTTAAAAATACAAGGGAATGTAAATGTCAGAAGTTTCCCATAACTTAAAAAAAAGCTCTTATGAGAAACTGGAATGAGTCTGGTTTCCTAGTTTATTCATATGATTTTCTGGGCTAGTTGTGGCAGCATCATTAGAGTAAGAGTGGTGGATAGGACTAGAATAAAGATTTAGATCCCATTTGGAAAGACTCCAAGATCAATAACAAAGTTAATGCAACGAAGGAAATGCTCAGATCTGTTCCACTAACTGCACTGTTTCAAGGCACTATAGCATTACAAAGGCATTTATATCCATTTTTCTCTGTTGGCTAGCTGACTGACTGGGAGGCAGATGGCAGTGTAGGTGCTATGTTAAACAGCAAACCTTTGTGTGTGTTTTTAAGGGCTAAGAGGTTATTAAAACAGAAGACTCCAGATGTTCCTTTGCCCACATACCTAACAAATACATAAGAGTTGCTGCTTCTAATGAACTTTGACAGTACAAATATGGGAAGAAAAAGCAGATTTGAAAATATATCTCAATAGCTCAATTTCTTTTAAAAAAGTGCTTTACAGAAATGCTCAAATTATAGGATAAGAGTCCCAATATCACAATAATATCAATCATATCAACAACAATATCAGCTGTTGGAAATTCTGCAGAACAGATTATAGTGCTGTATGGATAGAGAGATAATTGTAGGTTTCAGAAGGAACCAAGGTTATAAAATATTAGAGGAGAATTAAGGAGATGCATTGAAACAAATATTCATAAACTGTTCTGTAAATGAAAAGAATAGATGCCTTCTTTAAATCCTCAGAAAGGAGACAGTATTAAGAAGAGGCTCAGGCAGTGGTGGGATTCAGCTGGTTTGCACCACTTCAGCAAAACCAGTACCTAATTTTTTGTTGCCCAGGCCCAGAATGGACTTCCGGAAGCGGCATCCACACAGAGAACCGGTTGTTCACATATTTGAATCCCATCACTGGGCTCAGGCTTATTCCTTCCTGACTCCCTGGGGTATAAGGGATATGGGAGGAAAAATATAATCAGACTTGCAACATTCTGTTATCATAACCTATCACAACATAGTATAGGTTCCTAGATTACTCCAAAGCATCTGATAGTATTGATAACTGAAGAAAAAGACTTTGAAATTTCTCAAAATGATAGATATACCAAAGCATCCAACTTTTCTGACAAGAAAATTCTACAACAACCAAGAAGCAACACTGAGAATAGAATATGCTAAATGGTTTACTCATAGAAAAATGGTCACACAGGGCTACATTCTATCATCATATTTGTTCTGCCCCTAAACTGAGTACATTATAAGGGCTGCATGGTTAGAAAATTTAAAGTGGATCAAAATCAGAAATGTCCATGACTTGAGATATGCAAATGACACTATGTTGACTGCAGGATGGAAGAAGACCTAAAAATGTTCACTCTAAAAGTAAAACAGAAGAATAAAAATTTGGGCTGTCTTTGAACATCAAGAAAATAGAGATTATGGCTATTAGAAAAGTAGAAGAATTTAAGATTAATTTAACACTTCTAGCTATAGAAGTGTTTGATAGTTACAATTTTTTTAGGCACCAGAATGTGGAAAACACATTCAGCAGAATAATGGGCAAAAGGAATTAAAGGACTATAATGTTTGAATCATGATAAAAATCACAGTGGTCCACTCAGTGGTCTTCCCTGTTATGATGTATGGATGTGAGAGATGAAATCTGAAGAAAAAGGAGAGGAAAAATACTTTGAATTATGGCATTTCTGAAACAAAGAGGGCCAATGGTTAAGTATTATAGGGAAATCAAACCTAAATGTTTAGTGGAAGCAAGATCCCAAAACAATAACTATTTTGGCCACATCATAAGGGCTAAAGCATTTATGGAAAAAATGGTAATGCTGAGCAAGGTGGACAGAAAAAGAAGAAAGAACTGACTGCGCATGAAGTGGATATTGGAATAGTAGACACTACAGATGCACCAAAAGGGCTTGGGCATGTGGCAGATGACAATAGCACTTGAACAGTTTTTATCCCAGAAGACACCAGGGTTAGAGTTAGAGTTAGGGTTAGGGTTAGACTTAGGGTTAGAGTTAGAGTTAGGGTTAGAGAGAGAGAGAGCTATTTGTATAAAGACATGCACACATATACATACATACACATTATTTTCAGAACTCCCAGAGCAAACAAACTACTAACAAAATCCCTCAGTTTAAAAATGCATGTATAAGCGCTAAGTCCAATTATAAAATTTAATTGATAAAATATTAGGTTAGGTTTAATATATAAAACTGATCTTTAATAAAAGCACTTTAGTAGCTAAAATGTGACATTTATCTTTTAATCAGAAATTAAATCAAATCCAATTAAACAAGCTTAAATTACCAGTTTAAATACAAAGTAAAATTTTTACAACTTTTATTTATTTACTGGCCTCCCCATGCCAATTTGTATAATTTTATCCAATTTCTAGAATATTATAAGGAATTTTGGTCTATTCTAGTGCTCTCACTGATATTTTTTTTCTTTTCTAAATAAAGTACCAGAGCATATTCCCTTGTATGCTCCAAAACCATTGGATTCTTTGGCATTCTCTGTAACATTACACCATTGGGCATGCTCATGTATACATATCTCATATGACAAAAGTCAACATTCTTAGAGAGGTCCTTCATACATTAGGACTATGGTTCTGGATGCCTATAACCTCAGCCTGATCACTGTAATTGACTTCCCTTTGATGGAAATTCAGCAGACATCCAAGAAGGAACAAACTGGAGCTTGTCATCTTTGCAAAGAATGTGCAGTTGTCTAGTTTAAAGACGAAGAGTCAACGAGATCTTTATGGTGAAACATACTGCCATATTGTCATACATTCAGATACAAGAAAGATTTCCAATCTCAGGATGACTAAACCATAATTAACTCCAATTCATATTTATAATTATCCTTATCCTTATCACACTTTCCTATAAGTGGATAGAAGGAGATGCGAAGAATTTAATCTGGGGATAGCAAACAAAAGGAAAATTTGGCACTAGTTAAATAGCCCATTTTGGTTATGAATTATGGCTTACTGTAGAAGAAATGGTGAATTATTTTGTTGTGATGCAAGGAAACTACAGTGAAGTGGTCTCCGTTGCAATTTTACCTGTATTTTTCTTCTGGAAGAAACTTTGATTCTAAAAATATATTTTAGGAAAGGATCCTGCATTTTATACTTCATTTATAATCCCATGTCTGAGAATTTTGGCAGCTTTAGTCTACTTGCACCTGGAGGCAATCAGAGAGTGGAAAGCTGATCTAAATAAAACAACTGGCAATATTGTGAACTGCAGGCTGCGTAAGGAGCTTTGAGCTTTAGTGATGTTCTTCCTCTGAATCAAACTACAGCAGTTCCAACTATGAATTGCTCAGCCTGCTTTAATGTGGCAGCATGCCTTTAATAAAAGTATACTGTATCTTCTGATTTTTGTGGCCTGCTCTATATTTAGGCAGCAAACAATGAGAAACACAGGAACATTCCAGTCATTTCTGTCCAAAGCCCACTTCTTCCCAAACAAAAATACTACAGACAGAAACAGTTAACATGTTTTAAATAGCTTCCAGAAAACAGCAACAACTGAAAGGAAATTCACTTATTTCTAGAAATACAGGAAGCATAAAAATGTTAAATCGGATAAACTACATCCACAAGACACACGTTGGGAAACTGTGTAGGGCTTGTAATAATGCAAAGAAGTATGTTTTAGAAATATTTGTACTATTTCCTCCCTGCTCAGATGAACTATCACTTATTTCCCCCAAACTAAATACTATAACTAGTTGACTTTATTTGCCTGGATATGTTTTTTCTTACAGATTTGGTTCCCTTTCTACTCTTTTTTATACCCCAAGAAATTTTATGTCACACATAGATACAAATTAATCATCCATTGATAGTTATGTTTCTGACATTCCACTTTCTTATTCCAGGTTTCTTTACATTGATTAGACTGATAACTGCATATTTCTTCAACATTAATATGTGAAGGCAACAGGCTAATTTAGGGCACAGAGAGGCCATATAACACACAGGTTCCCATTTAACATCCGACTCCCAGCATCCGACTCCCAGCCGCCCTGAGTTCTCCGGAATAGGGCGGCATAGAAATCGAATAAATAAATAAATAAAATAAATAAAATTTGCTAAAAAAAAAACAACTTCTTTGTTTTGCCTAATGACAAGGGTGACCCTGCAAACTTCTATCAGAGTCTTGACACAGTTGGATAGGGTAATTCACAATTTAGTTTGTTTTCCAAAAATTCTCTTGATCACTCCTAAAGCTTCTAAACTGAATGCAACTGATATATGAACTTACCCCCTTTCTTCTAGTAATGCATTAACTGTTGTGACATAACTTACCGTGACTGGTTTTTTTGTTTCTGATCAGAAATGTGTGCTGTTGTGTTTTACAAACAGATTTATATAATACATGCTTAAAATTCAGGGCAAAATGATTTCTAAAGCTTTCCAGACCACGACATTTCTTATTGGGAGATAAATTCACCCCACAAAGATAGCTTTGAGCATCCATTTTAGAAAAAAAAATATGGCTGTGCTTAGTATGTGGATGGGCTGAGTGATTCTAGGCAGATTAAGTAGCTGCAGGATGTCTACATTCACTAGTGGATTATGTTTATACCCTCTCAGAGAAAGGGCAAGAAATCCTGCAGAACTCATATTTAAACAAACAAACAAACCAATAGGTGGGGGAGGGCAATTGGACAATAATTATTTGGTTTGTGAACAAATCCCTGAGCCAGCATCATATTTAAACAGATGTTAGTCTGAAGTTATGTAAGTCACCGCATTCTGTCACCACATTCTGGACTAGCTATAAATTTCTGACTGGTCTTCAAGAGTAACTCCATGTAGAAAATATTGCAGTATTCCAAATGGGAGATGATTAGGGTATAAGTGATTGTGAGAAGAGTGTCCTGATTCAAGAAAAATTGTAACTGATACAAGAAATTTGTGCAAGATCTTCCTGGCCATGGCTGACAATAAGGCGACCATCTTCACAGCTTCCAATGTTTCTTCAAAGAGCCAGGTAAAGGTGAGAGACAGGCATCAGGGGCTGCTGAGAGATCTGGGATACATAAACAATTTTGTGGGGATCTTCCAGGTCCTACCACTTATTAAAGTTCATTTTGACCAAGTTAAGTGTTTTACCTTGCCTTTTTATTATTATTATAATTACCAATGAGCATAAGAAGGAATGGACAACTTATTAACTTTTGATACTATGCTAATATGTGGGGAATTTTGCAGTCACACGCATTTGCAATACCTTTAGCCATGATTGTGTTAGAAGAAAATTCTGGTCTGGTTCAGAACTGGATCATGAAAGAAATGCACGGATAAGCTACTTGAAGCGGAAGTGGTTTATTCAATAGATGGAATTCAGCAATCGAGATAGCTACAAGATTGGGGTGTTGAGGCTGATAATATCTGTAGGAAAAATGGTCCTTTGTGAAATCTGTGAGCAGGTGATTTGAAATGCTTATTCTGGTGGACGTGCAACTCCAATGGGGAAAAGATGTCATTTCCTTGCCTTACTGGGAGAGTGTGGATTCGTGCTCCATTGGGTGTGTCTGTGTGCAGAATTGTGGAGCCATACTTGTGTGTTCAGAAAGTGACATGAAGGCAGGGGTGGGATTCAGCTGGTTCGCACCACTTTGGCAGAACTGGCAGCTAATTTTTTGTTGCCCAGGCCCAGAATGGACTTTCCGAAGTGGCATCCACACAGAGAATCAGTTGTTCACATATTTGAATCCCACCACTGCATGAAGGGATTTAAATTTAATTATTAATTTAATTTGGCACTGTGTGCTATTTCTGAGACAAGCTGCATTTTTAACAGTTTCAGCCTAAGCAGCTGAAACAAGCTTAAGTGGTATTTTACAGCATTATTTCTTCTCATTCATATCCTTGTCTGATTTCTATTAGGTGAGGCTCAGTTTTATGAATAGAGAGGATGATAAGAAATATATATGAATATGATGTTTCATCTTACAGTTGCATATTGTTAGAGCAGTTGAGTTGAGGAAAGCAAAGCATATATTTTGAACAATACAGACTGTACTAAAAAAAAAGAAAAGTCCAGGAATATTACTGCAACTTCTGGGGGAGATAGGGGAAAGTTGGGTTCAGCAGGAAATTGCTGGGAAACACACACACACCCCAGTAACTGGATTTATTTTGTCAGGGTCAAAAATGGTAAAGGGAGACCGACAGACTGCTGCAAGACCGACAGACTGCTGCAAGAACACGAGAAAGGAAAGGACCAACTAGAGACACGACGACACAGAGAACAGGAAGCAACAACAACAACAAGGGAACAAGTCAGATTGCAGAGGGCAGGATAACAAGATCCACCACCAAACGCACAGATCAACACGACGCGATCCCTATATGCAACTCGAACACAAACTCGGATACCATGGGAGCGAGACCAAAGACTATCACAGGAGATAGAATGAAAGCGGTCTCGGAAGAGTATCCTGAAACCAACAATGACGACTAAATACTTGACATGGAACGTTAACGGACTAAACTCTCCACAGAAAAGGAGGAAAATATTTCATTATCTGTTTCATGGAGGAAACGACATAATTTGCTTACAAGAAACACACATCAGGGCAGCAGACCAGAAATATCTGACCAGCCACAAACTAGGTGCGCAATTTGTGGCAGCGGCGCCAAGAAAAAAGAACGGGATTGTTATATACGTAAAGAAACATATAATGGCGAAGCTAATAGAATCCGACCCCCAAGGTAGATACCTGGCAATTGAAATAACACAGGAAGACAAGAAGATCCTAGTAATGGGCATATATGCACCAAATCAGCAGCAAGGCAAATTCTACAAAAAGCTACACAAGAAAATAACACAACTTAACTACAGATCTTACATCATCATGGGCGACTGGAACGGGGTCATAGAGACCGCTCTAGACAAAAAAAGAACTGCACCGAACCCACAAAAACACTCCAAGTTGCCTAAATCCTTCTTTGACATGAAGGAGGAACTCGAACTGACAGATGTATGGAGGAAAAGACATGGCAGAGAACAAGAATTCACCTTCTTCTCTGGCAGACATCAATCCTTCTCCAGAATTGACTTTATATTAACTTCTAGTGACTTGCTAACTCGTCTAAACGCGGTGGAAATCCTACCCAAAGCTCTGACGGACCACAACCCTGTGAGGATGGAGCTAAGACACGGCCAGACACAGAGGAGGTCCTGGAGAATCAATGAAAACCTGTTTAGACACGGAGACAAGGTGGCGGAATGCAAAAAAGCTATGAAGGAATACTTCAGCACACATATGAACAACGGAACACCAATAGAACAGATCTGGGATGGCAGCAAGGTATACATGCGAGGGATCCTCATATCCATGAATAGCTGGCACTGGCGCCAACAAGAACAAAAAAGAAAAGAGTTAGAAAATGAGATAAGCAAAATGGAGCGGCTACTGATAAAAAGACCAGAAGACAAAGTCGCCAAAGAAGGACTCAAGATCTTAAGAAAGCAATTTGACATGTTGATGGCGGACCAAGTTGCAAGGAATATACAATATGCAAAACATAAGACATTCTGCAAGGCCAACAAACCGGGCCGCTGGCTAGCCTACACTATAAGAAAGAAACAGAAATCCCGCATAATTGAAAAGATAGAATACAAAGGCAAGCTAGAATTCCGACAAAAAACCATCAAGACAGCCTTCACAGAGTTCTACTCGAAACTATATGCCGAGGATAAGATACAAGACAAAGAGATAGATGAATTCCTACAAAACGAAAAGATACAGGCGATTACCGACACACAAAGAGAAGCTCTGAATGCCTTAATCACAAAGGAGGAAATACACTCAGTGATCACACAACTGAAAGCAGGAAAATCGCCTGGGACGGATGGGATGACAGCGACCTACTACAAGCATCTACAGGAGGAGATGCTAGAACCCCTCAGAAAGCTATTTGCCAGCATTCAAGAAGGAGGCCAGGTCCCACCATCCTGGAAAACAGCCTACATCTCATTAATCCCAAAGGAGGGGAAAGACGACACACAGCCCGCAAACTACAGGCCCATCTCACTACTAAACACAGATTATAAAATCTTCACAAAAATTTTGGCCAATAGACTAATGACTGTTCTACAAAAAACAATACACCCAGACCAAAGGGGATTTATACAAGGACGCCAGATGAAAACCAACGTGAGGCAGCTGTTGAACATAATAGAGTACCTGCAAAGGCACAACCAGATACCCGCCGCTCTAATGTTTGTGGATGCAGAAAAAGCCTTCGACAGACTGAACTGGCCGTTCCTGACGAACTTGATCCTGAAGATGAAAATGGGAGCACAGTTCTTCAACTCCATAACGGCAATTTACCAGAAACAAACAGGCCAGATCATTGTCAATGGAGACTTAACAGACTCATTTAATATAGAGAGAGGCACGAGACAGGGCTGCCCGCTGTCCCCCCTGTTATTTGTCCTAACACTGGAAATTTTACTGAACAGAATAAGAGCGGCAGAGGATGTACAGGGCATACAGATTAAACAACAAGAATACAAACTATGTGCCTTTGCGGATGACCTGCTGGTGACAATGTCGCAACCAGCACAGTCAGCAAGGAAATTGATGGAGATAATGGAGGACTATGGTAGGGTGTCAGGCTTCAAAGTAAATATATCAAAAACAAAGATGCTAGCCAAAAACCTAGACAACAAAGCAAGACGGAACCTGGAAAGAATAACGGGTTGTGAAATCGTCAAGAAAGTCAAATACTTAGGAGTGGAGATAGAATCAACAAATGCGAAATTATACAAGAATAACTACGAGGTCCTGTGGAATAAGATACAAGCAGACCTGGAAAGGTGGAAATCGTTACGTCTGTCCCTGCTCGGCAGGATAGCGACAGTAAAGATGAATGTATTACCCAGATTTTTATTTCTCTTTCAAATGCTACCCATACTCAAGAAGGATGCGGACTTAGACAATTGGCAGAAAGGCATCAACAGATTTATTTGGGACGACAAGAGACCGAGGGTGAAACTAAAAATCATCCAAGACACAAGGGAGAGGGGGGGACTCAAAATGCCTAATCTAAAGCTATATTACTATGCTGCAACGCTGGTGGCGGTTAGTGACTGGATCAACATGACAAATGATAGAGTTCTGAATGTGGAGGGGCATGGTCTACGATTCGGCTGGCACGCATACCTAATATACGACAAAAAGGCAGATAGGAACTTCAAGGAGAACCCACTACGAATCCCATTGCTATGGGTCTGGAAGAAATATAAGCACCTCCTACACGACAAGATTCCCATTTGGACGATCCCTGGACACGCAACAGGAGATATGAACACATCCCAGGGGCAAGAAGTGGTGCCCTACAGTGAACTTGTACTGGGAGAAGAAAACGGGTTCCTCTTGAAATCTCAAGCAACGCTGGCAAACAGAGGAATAGGAAGTAATTGGCTATCATATATACAACTACAGTCAAGGTGGCGTAAAGACAAGAAGAAGGGCTTCTCCCAGAATGACGAGAACCTAATTAAACAGATCAGAGAGCAGGGGATTAAGCACATCAAACGAGTGTACAGCATTCTGATAGAAATGGACTCTGAAACCGAGCTAGTCAAGAACTGTATGATAAAATGGGCGCAAGACTTCAGACACTCTATAGCCATAGACACGTGGGAGAAAATCTGGGTGAGGAATGTAGAATTCACGAAATCGCAACACTTAAGGGAAAACTTCTACAAGATGTTCTATAGATGGCATCTTGACCCGAAAAAAATATCACTCATCTACCCGGGCACCCAGCCCAAATGCTGGAGGTGCGGAGATGGGGAGGCTACTTACTTTCACATATGGTGGGCATGCAGAAAAATCAAAGCATTCTGGAGGAAGATATGGTGGACACTCCAAACTATTTTCAAAAAGCGTATAGAATTTCTACCTCAGGCTTTTTTGTTAGGGATCACAGAGGACATCACTACCTCAGAGTCAAATTTATTTTTGAACTTAATTACAGCAGCAAGATTATTGGTGGGACAGTACTGGAAGAATCCAGAAATACCGCCTATTGAAGAATGGACTGTGAAAGTAACAAATCTGGCGGAAATGGCAAAAATATCGGCATATTTGAAAAATCGCTCCAATGAACAATTTGTGATGGACTGGAAACAGTGGATAGACTATATCCAAGAGAGACACCAATCAAACAGAATGCAGCTGGCTTTCAGCTAGGGCTCGACGGGAGGAGGGAAGAAGGGTTAACAAATCAAAGGTTTACAAAAACTAACACCCAATGTTGAATGTATATGTTCTATAACTAATGCCTCTTAACATAACCTTATGACTAATGATGTTTGCTTTAATATTGCTAAAGTAGACTGAATCTCTACCTCAGGATATGAAACTCTCACCTCAGGACCTTTGGTCAGGGACTATAAAAGATTGCACTAGTAATGGGATGAAATCAAGTCAGAAGCGCAAACATACAATAGGCGATGGACTAGAAACAGTAGATAGACCATGTGTAAGAGAAACACCAATCCAACAAAATGTATTCGGATTATACTTGAAGATGCAAGGGAGGAGGGTGGAACGTTTACTAGGACAGATGTTTACAAAGATTAGTGCCTGGTGTTGTGTGCTATGTTCTAGGAGGGTTGTTTAGCAATAAGATCTTATGTTTAATGTTGACCACATTAATTTTGAAACAGATAAGAGAAACGCCAATCAAATAAAATGTAACAGGAGTATAGTTGAGACTAGACGCGAGGGGTGGGGGGGGAAAAGGCTTACCAATTCAGACGTTTTCAAAGACTAATAATTAGTATTGTATACCAGGTATCATGTTGATTGCTGCATAATATGTTTTTATGTCCAATGCTGATTGTTTTAATAAAAGAATTTTAATTAAAAAAAAATGGTAAAGGGCAAAATTCAATGCTAAACTAATAAACTCCTTTTTTCTCCACTCTATTTCCTTAGCATTCAAAATATGCTTAAAAGCTGCTGGAGGGGGTTAGGGATAAAAGTGGAACTATATTCTTACGGTAGATTTCAGTATTACTATTTAGTTCACTGCAGGGCTTTTTTTTTTTTTGTCATAGAACGCCCAGAATGGAGTTCCGGCACCTTTTTGGGATGGAACCTTGTAGGGTAGGCAAGGTGGGTTGTATGATGTGTGTAAGTTCCGGCACCTTTTTTTTTTTTTTAAGAAAAAAAGCACTGGTTCACTGTATAATTTTACAATTAGTAGCAGCCTTGCAGAGTTTTGGATTTTAGTTCCCACAATCCCTTGCTAAAGGTCATGTGGCTAGCACTGATGGAAACTAAAATCAAAAAAGTCTGAAAAGCAGCAGATAGGCCTACTCACTGCCTACAGATATAATTGAATAAAGATTAAAATAATACCTGCAAATTGAAGTAGATCTTCCAAAACCTTAACACATGCAGAGCAAAATAAAATGTCTGGTTTGTGTCCTGAAAGCAGTTCTGCTCTCTAGCATAATTTAAAAATTAAGTTTCCTGAATTTCAAAGAGGAATTATAGTTTCTACTAATGAATGCCAAATCCTTTATGCTTCAGTTCAAGCATATTTATTCAATTAGTGCTACAGCAGCCTCTTTATAGTGGAAACCACTCCTGGCAAAATACAAAATGAACCTCGTTTCACATTTCCTGCTATCTAAAGTAGAACCCTCTCTCAGTTGAGTAGCTCCAAAACCAAATGAAATAACTAAAACTGAAGAAAAGGGTCAAACACTGCATTTTTTCCTTTTTAAATTATATTGTTATGGATCTTGATACATTATATTGTTTCAAAACCTACCTTGTAATGAATGTTTACAGAGAAAAATAAAAGCTGAACTCCATTCTTTCAGACCAAGAATCTTAACAGTCTGTAATTTTTTTCTCACACACTTTGAAAATGCAATATTGGATGATTTGTTGTACATTGCAAATATTTTTTTTCAGGAGAGACCTATGATCATTGTCCATAATAAAAAAAAAACCTATTGCTGGAACTGGCCATATTCCAGACATGTTACGTTATTGCTAAGTATTTATTCTGGCAAATTTTATTTGATAATTTTAAAAAGATAAATGAAAAATGCATGTTAAATTGATAGGGATGTATTTTTACAGTTCTTCTGGGAAATTAGATCACTTATGGAAACAAGTTCTAAATTGTTCATATTTGGAGTTAAAAATGTTTTACAAACATGGTAGTCTAACCTTACAAACATGGTAGTCCAACCTCTGACAGAAACTGCCATTTGGCAAGAGTTGTTACTAAAATCATAAACTTTTTGTTCCTATGTACTTACTTACTCCATTTTTCATTAATTCTTTAAGATTTGAAATCATCCACTTGAGTGTCCTTAGTGAGTGTGCTTAATATCCTTTGACATTGGTATAACATGCTACCAGTCAAAATTTTCTAAATTTTTGACACATCAAGCCCAAAAGGTTTGCCATTATTGAAATAGCCTGTCAGATTTAGGCAGTTGTAAACTGAGCAACTTATAGGTTTCAGGATAAAATTCATCCTGTCATACCTCTTTGTATCCAAAGAGTAGTGAACCCAGAATATACTTATCTTTACCAAAGAGTTTGTTCCAATGTCTTCAGCACCTCATTTAGAATGCAGAGAAGCCCATGATAATAATTAAGACCCCAAATGTAATCAGAAGCAATTTAAAGCTAACTAATGTGAGAAGAAATGAGAGTTTAGTGAAGAGATTCAGCTACCTAAAGGGGCAGTGGCCCAAATACTCTACTTCAACATTTCTGAACTTTGACAACTTGAAGATATGTAGCCTTCAATTCCCAGTATTCCCTAGCCAGCATGTTGGCTGGAGAATTCTGGAAGGTGAAGTTCACACATCTTAAAGTTGTCAAGGTTGAGAAACACTGCTCTATTTGGTGTCTGGATGCTATTTTGGGGGGTGGGTGGGTAAAAAAATTCTTTTATTGAAACAATCAACATCAAACATAAGATCATATTAGAAAGCAATCATCATATAACCTGCAACACAACACTAAGGATTAGTCTTTGTGAGCGTCTGGTTTAGTAAACATTCCTCTTATATATGTTCTAACTACTGTTTCTAGTCTATGAACATATTGTTCATTCGAGCTTCAGAAGTGAATTCGTCTCAGTAGTAGTGCAATCCTTTATGATCCCTAGCAAAAGATCCTGAGGTAGAAATTCAGTATTCTGAGGTAGAAATTCAGTACGCTTTTCCAATATTAAAGCAATCAACATTAAACCTGGGCTCATATTAATAAGCTGTCCTCCTAAGACCTGAAAATACAGCTCTTGTATATGGTCTATCTACTATATCTAGTCTATCACATATTGTTCATTCGCGCTTCAGAATTAACTTCGTCTCAGTAATAGTGCAATCTTTTATAATCCCTAACAAAAGATCCTGAGGTAGAAATTCAATAACCTGAGTTAGAAATTCAATCCGCTTTTTCAATATTAAAGCAAACAACATTACATCCCAGTTCCTCAGTCAGTTAAAATGAATATATTTGTTGTTACAAAAAAGAGCAATGTGCATGACAAAGACTGATTTAATCCAAAACTTTGGATGCTTCATGGTACAAGGTGTTCTTAGACTTAACTGAATTAACAAAAGCTAGCATGAATCAAAAGGTTTTGTGTGCAGTGTGAAAATAGTTAGACTTTAGCAGTCTCCCAGATAGTAACTGTGGTACACAAGTTTCTAAAATTGTCTCTTGTGCTTCCTTGCTGGCTCTTCTTACCTGGCATTTAGATAGTAAATTCAAGAAAACTTTCTTCCATCTGTCACATTCCACTGGATCATAGGAGATGAATCATAGGAATATTGTATTTAGGTAGCATAAGGCTTTATATGTGGAAATTAGAGATGCTGTCAACGTAGCTTAGATTTTGATTCCTGAACGAATCTGGTTCTAAAATCAAACATGATCAAATTTTGCCATTTTCTGTCAAACGCACATTTATTCAGCAACTGTTTGATATTGTTGTAACAATGGGTGGCCTGAATTCCCATATTATTTCAATTTTTACATGGCAAAATTGATTCCTTATATAGCTTTTCTATCATAATTCACTGAAGTTGATTTGAAGTACATGTAGTCCTCAACTTACAACCATTCATTTAGCAACTGTTCAAAGTTATGACTCTGAAAAAAGTGACTTATGACTGGTCTGCTCGCTTACAACTTCTCGCAGCATCTTCACGGTTATGTGATCAATATCGGGTGCTTGGCAATCGGCATATATTGACAATGGTTGCTATGTCCCAAGGTCAGATGATCACCATTTGCGACATTCCCAGCTGGCTTCCAACAAGCAAAGTTAATGGGAGAAGCTGGATTCTCTTGATGATGGTGTGGTTCACTTAACAACTGCAGTGATTTGCTTAACAACTGGGGCAAAAATGTTGTAAAATTGGGGGTGATTCACTTAACAATTGCTTTGCTTAGCAATCAATTCTGGTCACAAATCAAGGGCTGCTTGTATAACATAACATCTTAATACATTTTTATAAATGATCTTCCTTTCTGAGGGGCAAATTACTGCTGACCAAAAGAGATGTAAGAATAGATAAGAATTATGAAATGTCTCGAGTATCAGCTCAGCAATGGTATCACAAGTTTGGCATTTAGAAGGAAATGTAGATTTTAACTCTTTCTTCCTGACCCAATGTTCATGGTTAAATTCTACACACATATATACATTGCTATATGCTCTATCAAGGAAAGCGTATGTGACCACACTCCAATAAAAATGCAGAGCATGTTAGTCTTTTGGCTCCAAAATTTAAAGACATCTATTTCAGCTTTTAGTTATTGCATTTTAAGTCTTCCACTCTTATTAAAAGAAGTATTAGCTTTATGTAGTGTGCATGCTGCAAAAATCAAGATACAGTTCAATTGTGCAAAATACGTTTGTTCAGCTTTGTTTTGAATCTAAGAGGAAGCAAGATTTTCCTTAGAAATCCACTTCTTCCAAACTTCTCCTCATTACTCTTATGCTGAATTTCAAAAGTGAATTTTGTATTCTGGCATTTGGAATCTAGTCAAAGTCAACACATTGCATTATGCAGGAAGTAATGGAGCAGTCGCCCAAATAAATATCAGTCATCACAAATTTTTCACTGCTGCAAGTTTCTTAGCTGGTGATGGCTTTCATTCTCATTGATTTCTTCCTAAGAACTTAGGATGTCATAATATATTGGCAAAGTATATGTGCAGATCCAAGCATGGCCTTTTGTAATTGACAGGTACATTTTTTCAATGCACAGATGTCTTAAGTAGCATCCAAGGCTTCTCAATACCAATAGGACCACCACTACCTGTGCATGCCATAATCTTTCAATTTCCATTTTCAGATTGTAATACTTTGTAATCTTCTCCAGTTCTTTGTCTTCTATTATACTATTCCTTGATATTGCCACATTGTCATTAATATAATTATAATTATATAATTATTATATTCTGTATATAGGTATTTATTAAATACATTTTATTTATTTATATTTATACATTATTATTTATTAAATACATTTATTAAAACCAATTTAAATATTTTTTCCAGAATTATTGTTCAGATTTTGGCTATCCTATTATTTCGGAGACTGCTTGTACTCAGTATTGAAAAGCTCTAGATTTTAGAAGATCTCAAACAAAAAAGACAAAGGTTGTTCCAGAAGAAGGGGTGTTTTGAGGATAAACAGCATTTCATTCCTCACTGTTAGACAAACAGGTTATAAATATGGCAAGGAGAGTGAGCGGATATATTTACAAGACTGTAATTTTATTCCCGTGCACTTCCTTTGCACTCCTAATACTTTTGCTTATAAACACAGTGCACTAGATGGAAATATTTTAATAGTCTTGAGTTTAAACATATAGAAAAAAAGTAAAATAATAATTTAACAAATAATAAAAGCATGGGTTTTAATTTGAAAAGAAGTGTGTTCTATAATAAACTAGACAAGTATTAGTCATTCATCAAAGGTTATACAAGTTATGTGTCTCCTTCCTGAACATAATTTAACACTTGAGCCAAGTGTAACATAAAGCAACTTCCTGTAACTGATAAAAAGACTGTTGTGAATATCACTTTATACCACCAGGTTACCAGATTAATCAAGAGTTCAAAGCAGTTTGAACTAGACTTATTTACCCTGAAAGATCTGCCTTTCTTCTATTGAACAATGCCCATTCTGAAATTCATAATCACATGTTTGCACAATAGTTCTGGTAAACATGCCAGTCATTTAATAATCTCAAAGCTTTGATTATTCAGGTTTTTTTTACTTCCAGTATTCTTTTGTAGGGAATAATAAATTTGTAGTCAAATGCTACCTTCAGAAGAAAGATGTTCTGCAAACTGTAGCAAAAAATAAATCCACTTTCTAAACTTGCAGTTTCATTAATTATCCCCCACCCCAGTTGAAGCAATCTTCATTTTATTTCCCTTCTTCCCGGATTCCATTTAAAATGTGTTTAGTTTGGCCTTCTATGCCTGCCTTTGTAAGTCTTAGATCATGGGATGCTTAGGTTGAACAAGCTGTTTGTTACAAATGGAACACAGAATTTTATGTACCACTATGAAAATCCTCAGTGTTGATTAAGTGGTATGCAGCATTCATGCTCTCACTTATCAACAATGAGATTATTATTTTACACAAATCATCTGTTTAAGATTCCCCGTGATCAGAAATATGCACCACTCCTTGTTAATTTGGTAAAGTACTGCACAGGGCAGAGGTGAACAATTTGTAGCCCTCCAAATATTGATGAATAACAGCTCCTAGCACCCTCATAACTGGACAAATTTCCTAGAGATGCTATACGTAACAATTCAGTGATACTGAGAGTGTCACAGATTGCCTACTCTGGGGTAGGACTTGTTTTGCTAATTTAGCACTCTGTGGCTATAGTAAACCAATGAATTTTGAGTGCTGTGGCCCAATTCCCTGCAATTTACCAGGTATAAGAAAGCTGTAGTCAGGCTTATATGCCAAATGTTGTCAAAATAAAGTAGACTTGTGACCATTCAATTAACAATGGTTCAAAGTTACAATGGCATTGGAAAGAATGTCTATTGACCTATTCTTAAAGTTACAACTATCACATCACCTCCATGGTCCTGTGATCTCAATTTGGGTGCTTTGCAACTGGCTTGCATTTACAATTGCAGCATCTTATAATCACGTGATCTCAATCTGCAACTTTTCCTGGCACTTCCGATAAGCATAATCAATTGGGGAAGCTGGATCCACTTAACATCTGTGTGATTCACTTAACAACCTTGTGATTTGCTTAATGACTGTGATAAAATGGTCATAAAATCAGGTCTGGTTATCTTATGACTTTTTTTAATGACTATATTACCTTACAATCAAAATTCTGGTCCTGACTATGGTCATAAGTCAAGGATTACCTGTAGCTTCCTCTCCAGGAATACTACTATTGGTGAGAAAGGGAGTTCAGAAGGAGTCAGCAGGGCATTAAATGGCCATTGCCCACATTCACCTGTGATTGTTGTGATTGTGTGAATAACTTGGTTCTCTGAAACAATTGTAAGGAAAAAGAGATCTAGTTTTCTATGTCATCATCTCATGGTCCTTGGCATTCATTGCTTATTATAATGCATGAATTTCTGTTTCTTGTTTCAGATTGAGGATACCAGTTTTAAGCTTTTCAGTCACAAAGCTGGGGAAGCCATATTGCATATCCCTTCTTCTGG